>CM053032.1:18943040-19488040 GCA_028564925.1 Lithobates sylvaticus
CATGTGGTATCCCCGTACTCAGGAGAAGCAACAGAATGTATTTTGGGGTGTATTTCCACATATGCCCATGACATGTTTGAGCAATATATCATTTAGTGACAACTTTTTGTAAAAAAAATATATATATTTTTTTTTTTTCATTATTCAATCTCTTGGGACAAAAAAAAAAAATATTTAACGGGCTCAACATTGCTCTCAGCAAATAGCTTGGGGTGTCTACTTTCCAAAATGGGGTCATTTGGGGGGGGTTTGAACTGTCCTGGCATTTTATGCACAACATTTAGAAGCCTATGTCACACGTCACCCACTCTTCTAACCACTTGTAGACAAAGCCCTTTCTGACACTTTTTGTTTACATGAAAACATATTTTTTTTTTGCAAGAAAATTACGTTAAACCCCCAAACACTATATATATTGTTAAAGCAAAGGCCCTACAGATTAAAATGGTGGGTGTTGCATTTTTTTTTTCCACACAGTATTTGCGCAGCGATTTTTCAAACGCATTTTTTGTGGAAAAAATACACTTTTTTTTTATTTTAATGCACTAAAACACACTATATTGCTCAAATTTTTGATGAAATAAAAAATATGATCTTAGGCCGAGTACATGGATACCAAACACGACATGCTTTAAAATTGCGCACAAACACGCAGTGGCGACAAACTACATACATTTTTAAAAGCCTTTAAAAGCCTTTACATGATACCACATTAGATTCACGGAGGAGGTCTACTGCTAAAATTACTGCCCTCGATCTGACCTTCGCGGTGATACCTCACATGCATGGTGCAATTGCTGTTTACATATGACGCCAGACCAACGCTTGTGTACGCCTTTGCGCAAGAGAAGGGGGGGCAGGGGTGCTTTTTTTTTTTTTTTTTAGTTTTTTTTTTTATTTATTTAGCTTTTTTATTCTATTTTTAAACTGTTCCTTCCATTTTTTTTCTTTGTTATGATTTTTATTGTTATCTCAGGGAATGTAAATATCCCCTATGATAGCAATAGGCAGTGACAGGTACTCTTTTTTTGAAAAAAATTGGGGTCTATTAGACCCTAGATCTTTCCTCTGCCCTCAAAGCATCTGACCACACCAAGATTGGTGTGATAAAATGCTTTCCCAATTTCCAATGGCGCGGTTTATATCCGGGAGGGGGGACATTCCCTCCCACTGCATGTAAAAGCAGTCTAGAGGCTAATTACCCGCTAGAATTGCTTTTACATGAACGCCGATCACTGGCTGAAAAGAATGATACCAAGATGATACCTAAACCTGCAGGCATCATTCTGGTATAACCATTCAAAGTCCAGCAACATACTGGACATATATTGTAATCTTTTTTTTTTTTCATGCAGCCTCTTGGCTGAACGAAAAAAAGAGATTGATTGGTGGGTATGCCCACCATTAGAATACCTCCCTTCATCCACCCACTTCTAATGATGGGCATACATGCACCATTTATATATGCCGATGCATGGGGGCATCCTCCCGCAAAAGTTATGCCGTGTACACACGGTCGGAATTTCGACCGTATGTACGTGGCATTAGGAGCCAATCGCTCCTCCGCCCCCCCTGCTGCCCCATGCTTCGGCACATATGCTCTTTTTTTTAACTGTGGTGGTGAAATCACCTCCTACAGCGTTGGAGTCGCGGCTTTATGTATCGTGGGAGCAAACGCTGTTGCTGTCAAGATAAATAAATCCGCGCTGCAACTGAATGGCGCACCTGAAAACAAAAAAATGCTTAACACTAAAACACAGTAAACAAAATTACATACCTGAAAAGCAAGCATGATAAAACATAATAAAACATTGCAGAATAGAATGGAGTAAAAAAAGAGCAACAATAGAGAGAGAATAGAGTGAGAGAGAGAACAATAAAACGACAACTATTTTTGTTTTTTTTATTTTTTTGAGATTCACAGGTAAAAAAGCTCCTGACTGTTAGCGACTGAATCAAAACGCTACCACAAAAAAAATGTTAGCGATCGCAGGGATCAGGCCTGACTCTGCGAACACTGCAGTTATGTGTGCTTAGTGTTTTGTAAGTGACAGTGATCGATCGATACTGCACTTGGGTGGGCTGGGCTGGGCTGGGCGGAGGGGGAAAACGCAGGTGCTAGCAGGTATCTGGGCTGATCCCGCTAACAATGCGTTTTTTTGGAACCCTAAACTGCTGGGACGCTAGTATAGATCTGATCAGATCAGATATTGATCTGTTCAGATACTATACCACTAAGGGAGGTGTATGCTTTGCGCGTGGGTGTTTGCGGTACTGGCACTAACCTGGGGCGACGCAGACCTTATTTGACCCTAAAACCTAATTGATATCACCCGCCGGGCGATCAGGGGGTTAAACCGTTATTGGGTAATAAATGGCGGGTGCCCTGACAGTATAAAAAACAAGCTAACTAACCAGCGTCACCCGTAACAGTAATACAAAAAAAAACTGGTTACCTAGCGACACTAATGCAGCGATCAGAAAAACGATCGCTTAGTGACACTGGCAAAAGGGGGTGAAAGGGTTAACTAGGGGCAATCAGGGGGTTAAACCTTTATTAGGTAATATATGGGGGTACCTGACGCTATATAAAAACCTGACGGGGAACCTAAATAACGAAATAACTAACTGGCTAACCAGCGTCACCAGTGACAGTTATACGGTGATCACTGGTGAAAGGGTTAACTCTAGGGGCAATCAGGGGGTTAAAACCTTTATTTAGGTTGTAATATGGGGGTACCTGACCTATAAAACTATTTATGAACCTATATAAAACATGGCGGTTAAAATAAAAAAAAAAATGGTTACCTAGCGACACAATGCAGCGATCAGAAAAACGATCGCTTAGTGACACTGGCAAAAGGGGGTGAAGGGGTTAACTAGGGGCAATCAAGGGGTTAAACCTTTATTAGGGGGGGGTAGGGGGCTACCTAGGACCTAAAACTAACTGCCCTGACAGTTATTACAGTCACACTGACACTAAATGCAGTGATCAGTAAATAAATGATCACTGCAATTAGTGACACTGTGACTGGGGGGGGAGGGGGTGATCTGGGGGGTGATCAGGGGGTGACAGGGGGGTGGATTGTGTGCCTATGTGTACTGGTGTCAGTGTACTGTTTGTGCACTAACCTTTACATGTTCTCTGCTCGGCGTTCCGGTCACATAGACCGGCGCACCGAGCGTGACATCACTTCCGCCTTCCTGTCTATACAATAGACAGGAAGGGGAAGCTTTTCATTCGCCAGGAGCGATCGCGAGGGGGTGGCCAGAAACCACTGGCCGTCCCCTCGTCCCGGATCGCTCCTGAAGCGATGCCGACCGTCCCCGCCGGCGGAGGGGGTTCCGATCGGACACCCCACCCGCCGGAAGAATGGCACGTACAGGTACGTGGTTCTGCCTGTACGTGCCATTCTGCCGACGTATATATACAGGGGGCGGTCGGCAAGTGGTTAACATGGTTCCCTATGGAACACGTTCTGTAGTGCAAATCTGCAAAAAGCACAAAAAATGCCATAGGTGTGAATCCAGCCTTAAACTGTGTCTTCTATAGAAGAAAATGTCATGAACAAGATTCCTGTTCATAGTTGTGACAAAATCTTGGCAAGTATAATGTAACAGACAAGCCTTTGCTCCAGGTGGGCTGACCGCCACTTTCCTCCACACCTTTCCTGAACTCAGGTGCCAGCCCAGTTCGCCTCACTACATACAACCTAAGATCCAAAAGTCTGGAAGGCTGCACTCCAAGGGAAAAATACAACTTTAATAAAGTGTTACTAAACCCAGGACTCTGCATTCACTATATCTGGTCTCCCACAGTACACAGAACTTGGAAATGCAAGTATTTTAGTAAATATAAACTGCTAAATACCTTTTATCATCAGCAGTATACAGCAGTCTTGTGACTTCTATCAGTGTCTGGTTAAAGCTTGTAGGAGGAGTTTTCCCACTGCCCTGGCTGTCCTATCAGGATCCAGGACCCCTGACCCTCTGTCTGGACAGTGCCGATTGGCCCTGTGCTGATCACATGCACTCTCCCAAGAATAAAAAAAAATGCTCTAGCAATGCACACCAAACTGAGCATGTGCAGCCTGACTTCAGTAACTGTCTTATCCGGACCTGTTTTGGAGTCAGTGGAAGGAGGGAGGAGAATCTGTGCATACAGGATCAAACAGCCTTTTTACACAATGCAGAGGATTAACCCCTTAGGTTGCACAGTTAAGCGATGAGATCGCGTAAAACGCGTTGACTACTTCTGTCCTCACGGTGTCATAATACTGTATTTGTTTTTAGCTCAATAAAATTGGATTTTTAATTTTTTTTTTGGAGTTCAGCCAAAATCTTGGTGGAGGTCATGGTCTTCTGAACTTAGGAGCCCTCAGACAGGCACTGACTTTAGCTCCAAACTGCCATCCCACAATGCAATCTCCTGAGCTCATATTGTATCAATGGATGCCAGGAGCATACCAGAGTTCAGACCTGGAGCTCGGTTAGGCCCCTAAAAATAGCGCCTGTATAGCGGCTGAAGAGGGGGGGAAAAAAAAAAACGGCCCCATTCACTCCAGTGTAAAAGCCGGCGGGCTTTCACACTGGAGCGGTGCGCTAGCAGGACGGTAAAAAAAAAGTCCTGCTAGCAGCATCTGTGGAGCGGTAAAGGGGTGGTGAATTCACCGCTCCTACCCATTGAAATCAATGGGGCAGCGTGGCTATACCCCATTGTATAGTGCATGCTGCAGCGGCACTTTGCGGGCGGTTATAACCCTTTCTCAGCCGCTAGCGGGGTTTAAAACCACACCGCTAGCGGCCGGATAACGCCGCAAAAACTACCGTAAATCGGCGATAAAAATAGTGCCGCTTTACCGCCGATGCCGCTCCCGCCCCCAGTGTGAAAGGGGCCTTAGTGACAGGGTCACTTTAATGGCCCAGTTATGCCAGAACTCATTTGAATACAGTAAAACCTTGGTTTGAGAGTAACTTGGTTTGAGAGCGTTTTGCAAGACAAGCTAAATTTTTAAACAAAGTTTGATTTGATACAAGTGATGTCTTGATATACAAGTAGCGTCATGTCACAACTGAGTATAAAAGAGAAGAGAGGCGCCTCTAAGTGTAGCAATATGGTTACATTTAACGAAGGTACAATATTTAGCAACATATTGCTACACTTAGAGGCGCCTCGCTTCTCTTTTAAACTTTGGATTTTGCTTCTAATCTTTGTGGAGGCTTCCATTTGTGGATGGACATTTTATGGTTACACAACCCATCACATTGCTATAATCTTTTATATGGACTATAAACTGAAGGACTTATGAATAAATGGTTGTGGAACGAATTATCGGAGTTTCCATTATTTCTTATGGGGAAATTTGCTTTGATATATAAGTGCTTTGGATTACAAGCATGTTTCCGGAACGAAGTATGCTCGCAATCCAAGGTTTTACTGTACTTGTTTCACATTAGAGCCAGAGGATATGCCCACCAGGTAACCAGCATTTCCAGGTGGTGGTCAGCAATACCACTCAGTTTTTTCCTTTCATAAAAAAAAAAAAATAGTAATACTATTCAGACATCATATGCTACTGGAATATGGCGTCTGCTTGTAAGAATTCTGCTCCAGAGGATCCCTGCACCCTATGCAAAATTCAACTTTGCTCTCAACACTGCCCAGAGGTTCAGCATTGCTGCACTGTCTAGTAATGTTCTAGCTGCAGAACCCCCTTACAAGTCGGAAGCAGTCCTCACCTGCACCATGGAAGCCATGTTTGCCATCTGTTCATTGAGCGCACTCTCCGATTCCCTGTAGGTCAGACAGGTGAACTGGTATTCCTCTGGGTCAAATGAGTCTGCACCCTGTTGCTCCACGTCATTGGCAACACCAACATAGTAATCTTCTATATCCCCTGGGTCGTCGTCTTCCTCCTCGTCCTCATCCTCACAATTAGGGTCGTAGTCTTCATTGCTGTCCGATCCTTGACTGTTCATATCGACAGACATTTTACCATCGAGGTGGGGGGGGGGGGGGGGGGAGGCCTAGACTAGAGCTACAAAATCCTGAGCATGCCCACTTTACTGCAGGACGCCTCGCTGTTTTCTGGCACCCATCTGGGGCTGTAGTATGCTGGGGTGAAAAAAAAAAGAAAAAAGAAGAGAAACAAGTTTACTAATTAGAAACACATGTAGCGATCATAGAAGAAAGTCAACTACACATTAAAGCTTCAGTAGGGCAGTAGAAAAACCAAAGATGATGTGCAAAAAGAGATAGAAACCATATTTAACCACTTCAATACCAGGCACTTAAACACCTTCCTGCCCAGACCAATTTTCAGCTTTCAGCGCTGTCGCACTTTGAATGACAATATGTTTTTTTTTTGTTTCAGTTTCAAAACTTTGTAACTAAGTTTTCTCCTTCACGGATGGGCACCCATAAGGCGGCACGGATGGGCACCCATAAGGCGGCACGGATGGGCACCCATAAGGCGGCACGGATGGGCACCCATAAGGCGGCACGTGTGTGGGCACCCATAAGGCGGCATTGTATTGTTTCGTACTGATGGATGCCAATCAGTGCCAAACAATAATGCATGCCAGTGATGCCCATTGTGGGCACTGACTGGCATCCCTGGTGGTCCAGTGTGGATATCCTCGGGGAGGCTGCGCTGATAATTGATCAGCACAGACCCCCCGTCAGAGGAGCAGCTACTCGCGTCTGACAGACGTGAGTGAGGAAAAGCCGATCAACGGCTTTTCCTATTTACACTGTGATCAGCCGTGATTGGACATGGCTGATCGCGAGACTCTTTATCGAGATCGTAGTCGCGGGGTGTCAGACTGACACCCCGCAACAACGATCGCCGCGATGCGCGCCCCCAGTCAGTATTTTGAAACCACTTTGCAGCCGTCATTCGCCTATAGGGCGGGCAGCAAGTGGTTAAAATGACTTTGACAGCCTGTCATATGTACTCTGTTAATATTAACTCCAGGCAGATATAGAAGATTTGTAATCATAAATACATAATTACATTTATTTATTTTAATAGCCATCGGCAGTGAGCAATAAAAAATAAAATAAATAAAAACAGACAGGCTGGTTGTAATCAAGTCGATTGATGGATTGACTTCAGTACAATTAGCTTGCCCATAGACGGACTGAATCTCGGCTGTTCCCTTCTGGACCGACTAAGATTCAATCCACCTATGCCTGGCTTTTTTGTGTGTTATATTAAAGAAGAACTCCAGGTGACATTTTTATTTTTCCATGTAGTGGGACTGTGCCTGCACTGCATGGGTTAACTGCTCGCTTTGTCCAGGGGAAAAAGAAAGACTATACTTACCCGATCCTTCTGAAAATGGCGCTCCCCCGCGTCCAGCGGTGGACTGTTCCTGCCGCCCTCATGTCCAGAGCAGGTCTATGGGCACGATTATGTCAGGAACAGTCCATTCACAAGAATGCTAGCATGTGGGGGGCAGGAGCGTTGGGGACCGTTGTGCTCAGAGGATCAGCGGATTAGGCAAGTATATCTCCGCTCTCATCACCCCTAGACAAAAATGAGCAGTTCACCCATAAAGTGCAGGCACTGCCCCACTGCATTGGAAAATAAAAATGTTGCCTGGAGTTGTTGTTTTTTTTAAAGCCTGGTACAGACAAAGAGAATGTTGGACAAATGATCGGCCATTATTTTTTATTTCTTTGTACGCTAGTCTTGTATGGAAAATGAAAGTCACAAAAATTCTTGTGCGAAAGAATACAACTTCGGAAGTGATATAATGTATTGTATTTTTGGATGAAAACTTTACTGATTAAATAAAAAAATAATTTGTTCTGGTATCGTACGAGAAAAATGTTCAAAATTATCCAAAGGAACAAGCGTGGATGAACTGTCCTGATCGGCTCCCGAAAGTTAGGTACCAACGATCAAATTAGCGTAAATCTATCCAAAAGCTGTATTTTTTATCAGATTTTGGGACCTTTCGCACTGGTCATTAGCAAACTTTCGGTAAAAACATATGCATTTTTTAGCTGCGATTTTTTCAGATGTGTTTCCTGTGCGTTTTTGGGTTGTCCGCACTGGGGGGGGGGGGGGGGGGGGGGGGGTAGACCGATTATCGGCAACCAACATTCACTTTTTTTTAAAGAATCCTTATCAGTAACACACTTACAGATATTGCTTCAAGTGGTTGTTGCATGCAGCTGCAGGCATCGCCCCGCGGGCGGTTGGCTTTCTTGTAATAACTGAAGCGGCCAAGCAGCCGCTCAGCCATTATCACAAGCAGTGACAAATTGTTGCTCTTTTTTTTGTTTATAGCACAAAAAAAAAAAAAAAAAAAAAACGCAGAGGTGATCAAATACCACCAAAAGATAACTATTTGTGGGGGGGGGGGGGGGGGGCATCAATTTTATTTGGGTACAGCATCGTACGATCGTGCAATAGTTAAAGCAACGCAGAGCCGTATTGCAAAAAATGGCCTGGTCAGGAAGGGGGGTAAATCCTTCCGGGGCTGAAGTGGTTAAAACAAAACACATCTGACTGTGTACAATGCCTTTAACTGAATATTATGTGCGGCCCTATGCTGATGTCAGGAGTGCGAGTGCCTCCTACATCAATTTAGAAAGAAAAATTAAATAGACAATTCTAGAGGTTAGCTTAACCATATTGAAAAACAAAGAGCGGAAGAAAAAGGAAGGAGAAAAAAAGAAGAAAGGAAGGAGAAAAAAAAAAAAAAAAAAAAAGAAGAAAGGAAGGAGAAAAAAAAAAAAAGAAGAAAGGAAGGAGAAAAAAAAAAAAGAAGAAGGGAAGGAGAAAAAAAAAAAGAAGAAGGGAAGGAGAAAAGAAGAAGAAAGGAAGGAGAAAAGAAGAAGAAAGGAAGGAGAAAAGAAGAAGAAAGGAAGGAGAAAAAGAAGAAGAAAGGAAGGAGAAAAGAAGAAGAAAGGAAGGAGAAAAAAAAAAGAAGAAGAAAGAAGGAGAAAAAAAAAGAAAGAAGAAGGAGAAAAAAAGAAGAAGAGAAAAAAGAAGAAAAAGAGAAAAAAAGAAAGAAAAAAAAAAGAAGGAGAAAAAAGAAAAAGAAAGAAAGAAAGAAGAAAGAAAGAAAGAAAGAAAAGAAAAAGAAAGAAAGAAAGAAAGAAAGAAAGAAAGAAAGAAGAAAAAGAAGAAGAAATAGAAACCATATTTCAAATGACTTTGCTGACAGCCTGTCATATGTGTACTCTTAATAACTACAGGCAGATATAGAAGATAGTAATGACTTCAGCTTTATAATCATAAATACATCATAAAGAAGAAGAAAGGAGAAGAAAGGAGAAGTAAGAGAAAAAAAAAAAAATCGACATGGGTTCATGAAGACTTCACAACTGCACCAAATCCAACATCAAGAACTATTTAGCACCAGAGCAGAAAATGTCCAGGAAGAAAAAAAAATAAATAAAAATCTTCTGAACTAATTACAGAGGCTCTTCAGTGAGATAATGACTCAGACTTGGGTGTCAAGAATCCCCATCTTCCAATATCTGCAGCTGTGTAAATGTTTAGCCGACGTCTCCCACTGATAACCAAATGCTTTCATAAAGCCTCGCCAAGTAAAAGCAGATTACAAGCCTCCATTGGAGGAGCTGGAAGCCCCAAAAATGTTGCATGCTGGGCATTGTGGTCCTTCATAGCCCTACTAAGCTCTCAGTGCGTCTATAACCATTTTTCTTCCTTTTGGATTCATTTCGGCTTCCATCAGAGGTTCTGCTGAAATTCCATTACTTCCTGTGTTATGAAAAGTTTGCCCCCAGGACAGAAGCGAGTGTTAGCCCCTCGTTCACGCATTTCAGTCCGACTTTTCACTGACAGGCGTTTTTTCACCTTAATGCATAAAGGTGAAAAAACACAAACTTTTACAACCCCTTTAACTGTGTTCCCTGGGTGTGTGCCAACTGTGTGGGGGGATGGGCTTACTGGGGCAACACAGATTGCTGTTCCTGATTACAGTAAAACCTTGGTTTGAGAGCGTTTTGCAAGACAAGCAAAATGTTTTAATAAATTTTGACTTGATATACAAGTAGCGTCATGTCACAACTGAGTATAAAAGAGACACCTCTAAGTGTAGCAATATGGTTACATTTAATGAAGCTGTTCCTGATCACTAGGAACAGACGATGTCTCTCTACTTCCCTGACAGAATCTGTTTACATTGACAGATCCCTGTTCTGGCTCTCTGAGGAGCGATCGCAGCTCGTTGGCCATGTGCATTTGCCCCCAGCGTCGTGCCGCGGGCGTTCCCGCCCCCCCCTGCCCCATATCTCTTAAAAGCGGCCGACGTACACCTAGGTCGGTTTGTGCAGCCGCGCCGACCTGCCACTATACAACGACGGCGGCTGGTTGGCAAGAGGTTAATAAAAAATTTCCTTTCCAGTTTGCAGCCACTTATTTATACAGTAATCAGTGGCTATTTATAGCATTGATCACTGGATAAATGTCAATGGTCCCAAAAAAGCGTCAAATGTGTCTGCTCTGTCCACCACAATGTCGCAGTCCTGCTAAAACACGCAGATCACCGCCATTACTAGCAAAAAAATATTATTATTATTATTATTATTATTATTATTAATAATAATAATACATAAATATATCCCCTATTTTGTAAACGCTAACTTATGCACAAATCAACATACACTTACTGCAATTTTATTACCAAAAATAATGTAGAAGAATACATAATTTCCTAAAGTGAACATTTTTTATATTTTTTTTTGGATATTATAGCAAAAAGTAAATTTTTTTTTTTTTTCAAAACTGTCTTTTGTTTATAGCGAAAAAAATAAAAAAACCGCAGAGATGATCAAATACCACCAAAAGAAAGTTCTATTTGTGGGAAAAAAAAAGGACGTCAATTTTGTTTGTGTACAATGTATGACCGCGCAATTGTCAGTTAAAACGGCGCAGTGCCGTATCGCAAAAACAGGCCTGGTCATTAAGGGGGCAAATCCTTCCGGGGCTCAAGTGGTTAACATTCAATTACGATAAGATTTGTGTAGCAATTGTATATGCTTTATTATTTTTATTTGCTCTTTTTTTTTTTATTCCCACAAAAGTGGAGTTACCCTTCAATATTCTGGCCGTGTCCCTGTCTTCCTGCAGTCTGCTACTTTCAGTGGCACCGGGACATCCATGGTGTCACTGCACCCCTCTCCTGCCTACAGCTCCCTTTGATTGACAGACTTTGGAGCACAGCAGATAACTAATAATCACATTCCAATGACAGGCGCATGCGTATGAGGCCGGCTGTTTTTATGGTGGGACTGTAAATTCGATTAGACATCAGGATCCAAGCCTGCGTGTCTGTAGTAGTGAGTGCTCTGAACAAGGGGAGCCGGTGATGTCAGACCCCCCCACCACCACCACTTCCCGAGAGCTAGGAAAAGCCTGAATTTCGGGAAACAAAGTCCAAAGAACAAAAATGATGCAAGGAGTATGTGGGAGGGTTGTTTTCATCGGTCTAAATAATGATGTATTTCATGCGATATGTGGAATGTAGAAGTTTATTTACATTATGTTGGATACAGGTCCACTTTAACCAGCGTTACCCTGCAGTTGCAGTACACTACTCATCTGTGTTCAATTACAAACCGAGCAGCCAAAGTCTTTTTTATAGAGTCAGTACAATGCTTAATAAACAAATATTCACTATAGAAGTGCACTACAAAAATGTCAATAAAAGCCTTTAAAAGGAAAGCAGCAATATTGATGTAAACAGCACTCAGTATGTAGCAATGTCAAACAGGACTGGCCTTCCAAACTCACAACAAAAGGTGCCGGGGTGGCGTTCTTGCTGTGAATGAGGTGGCGCTGCGTTTACCAGACAGACGCAGTGTGGACAGGCAGTTTAACCCCTTGCCACCCAGGCCAAATTTTGGCATTCCTCGCCTACATGTAAAAATCATCCTTTTGCTAGAAAAATTACTCAGAACCCCCAAACACTATATCTATCTCTCTATCTAGATTAGCAGAGACCCCAGGGAATGAAATGGCAGTCATAGCAATTTTTTATGTCACTCGGTATTTGCGCAGTCATTTTTCAAACACGATTTTTTAGGTTAAAAAAAAAAAAAACGCTTTCAAAAAGAAAAAAAAACAAAAAACATTTACCACAATTTTTTTGTATAATGTGAAAGATGTTACTCCGATATTGGATACAAATCATGTCACGCTATACAATTGCGTACACTCATGGAATGGTGCCAAACTACAGTACTTAAAGCGGAGTTCCCATTATAAAAAAATAAATAATTAAAAAAGTCAGCAGCTACAAATACTGCAGCTGCTGACTTTTAAGAAATCGGACACTTACCTGTCCCGGGGTCCAGCGGTGTGGGGGGATCGAAGCCCCGCTCGGCGGCACCGGAATTTTAACTGTGGGCGCCCGGCTGTGGCTTTACAGCTGGGCGCCCACTGCTCATGCGCAAGCCGCGCAATCATCTGGGACCTGTCACGTGTCCCAGATGATTGCCTAGAGGGAGGGGGGAGAGGTGATCTCCCTTCCTGCGCTGAGGGAAGTGTCGTCAGGAGCCCAGGCGCTGAAGGAGGCAGACTACGAGGAAACCCCTAGCAACAGGCATTTAGAGGTGAGTAAAAAGTAGAATTATTGCTCTTGCGCCGATTGTGCACCTCACATTGTGGTTTGAATGCAGTTTACATATGCGGGTGCGACATATGTATGCGTTGGCTTCTACGTGGACTAGGGGCGGTGGGGGGGGCAGCTTTATCTACACTGTTTTTTTTCTTGATATTATAACCAGCATTTTTTTTTTTTTTATTATTATTCAGCTGCCAGCGGGGAAACCCATTAACAGCTGATGACTCATTGGTTAAGGACGCCGCCGCCAACTTCCCAGGGGGATGAGGGCGCTTGAAATTTTTTTTTTTTTGACAAATTGCTAATTTTTTATAAAAAAAAAAATTGTAAAAAAAAATAAAAAATGAAACGCTTGTTCACATGGGTTCAGTTTGAATAAGTCTGTTTGTGCGGTGGGAGCCGTCTGTTACTCTCGGACAGGGATCTCCAAACTACGGCCCTCCAGTTGTTCAAGAACTACAATTCCCATCATGCCATGAGAATGTCAGAGTTTTACAATGCCTCATGGGATGTGTAGTTCTGCAAACAGCTGGAGGGCCGTGGTTTGGAGAACCCTGCGTCTAGGAGCATGCCTCGGTTGTATGAACTCAGCTGCAGGTCCGAATTTGATAAGTTGCAAGTTAGAGTGGCCCCTAACACACACTGTGGATCCAAAAATGTAGCGCTAGTGCATAGACAAAAGTGTATGTGTATCACAACACTCTGGAAGAAACAGTGCATATACTGTATAACAAAATAATATAATAATAGTGCTGGAATTGACTCCAGTGTAGACAAATTACTATAGTCCATATAGTGATAACATTGAAGTATGAGTCCTTCTGGTCAACTCAATAAAAGCAGATGGAATATATGCTTGACTGATGTCAGAATAAGGCGTAGGTACGCTTACCGGAAATGTTGGATGTGACTACCATACGGCATACACATCAGACAGGCTTAAAGGTAGAAGGTCTTGCATCTGGAACTTCAACGATTTCCGGTACCATGGACTGGAACTCCAACGATTTCCGGTGCTGTGTACTGGGTCAATCAGCAGGGTGGGTATGCTCAACATACAATCATCCGATGGTCACGGTAATGGTGATGGAGACCGGGGAAGGGAATAAGAAATGGAGACCACTCCAATGGTGCAGGTCAAAAAAGCAACGATTTATTCACATATGCATGTGAAAATAAAAGAATAAAAATCTCGAGACAATGTAAATTTTGGCAATATGAGGGGCGTAGGATAGCTGGCCCGACGCGTTTCGACTAAAGTCTTCCACAGGGGCATATCTCTACCAGAGATATGCCCCTGTGGAAGACTTTAGTCGAAACGCGTCGGGCCAGCTATCCTACGCCCCTCATATTGCCAAAATTTACATTGTCTCGAGATTTTTATTCTTTTATTTTCACATGCATATGTGAATAAATCGTTGCTTTTTTGACCTGCACCATTGGAGTGGTCTCCATTTCTTATTCCCTTCCCCGGTCTCCATCACCATTACCGTGACCATCGGATGATTGTATGTTGAGCATACCCACCCTGCTGATTGACCCAGTACACAGCACCGGAAATCGTTGAAGTTCCAGATGCAAGACCTTCTACCTTTAAGCCTGTCTGATGTGTATGCCGTATGGTAGTCACATCCAACATTTCCGGTAAGCGTACCTACGCCTTATTCTGACATCAGTCAAGCATATATTCCATCTGCTTTTATTGAGTTGACCAGAAGGACTCATACTTCAATGTTATCACTATATGGACTATAGTAATTTGTCTACACTGGAGTCAATTCCAGCACTATTATTATATTATTTTGTTATACAGTATATGCACTGTTTCTTCCAGAGTGTTGTGATACACATACACTTTTGTCTATGCACTAGCGCTACATTTTTGGATCCACACGTATTTTGACTTTGTTTGTTTTGTTTGTTGGCAGCTTTTGCATGATCCTAATAGATTAGCGCGGTTTTTTCCCCCTATTTACCCTAACACACACTGTCAGTGTTGGGGGGCCATACACCTGCACCCCCACGCCTGTCAAATTAGGACCTGCGGCTGCGTTCATACAGCTGCTGCATCCGTATAGTGCAACAGATTAAAAAAAAAAAAAAAATGCTGATTCACTGTACAGACCACAGCACCCATGTGAAGGAGCCCCAGGACCCCATTGGTTTCATCTTTTAGATTCAGCAGGAATTTGGCAAGTTATGTTGTGTTTGCTTCTGCTAGTAATGATTTTAGTGTATTTTTGTGAAAATATCGTTTTAATATTTTTCGGGGGGGGGGGGGGGGGGGGGGGGGGTCCACTATGTACTATGTTGAAAATAAAATAAAACCTATCCAAAAAAAAAAAAAAAACTGCTGACACTTTAGTACTGTAAAATTTAAAGGGGTAAAGGATTCTTTTTAATATATTAAGGTTTCTAGATGCCCCCTATGACATTGCTGCAGATGGACACAGTTGAGGGTTGGGGTTCCTAGCACCAAGTGGCCCTGAGATACGGGGCCCCAAAGTCGGGTCGGAAAATGTCATTGTCTGCTGCAGAAAAGTGCTTGACTCGAGTATAAGCCGAGGGGGGCACTTTCAGCACAAACAAAATGTGCTGAAAAACTCGGCTTATACTCGAGTATATACGGTATTTTTTCAATCTGTTTGTTGTTCTTCGTACCTTAAAAGTCCCACCTGCACCCCTCTCTTCCTTTGATTCTTTTTAATGATGTGTTCATGTGTACACCAGGCCAGAATTCTCAGATTTTATCCTGTATGAAATGCTAGACTACTTCAACCATACAACTCGAGCACAGATTCACAAACCTGCACAAAGGCCTTACCATCATTGGATGTTTTGTGTGTTCCTCCTCAGAAACCAAGTACCTAGACTTCTCTGTACTCGTGTGAGGAAAGACACAAAAAATGCTCTGTAGTTCAGACCTCAGGTTAAAGACCCCCTTACACTGCATTCCTCCTAATCCCCGCACTCATCCCTGCTATACACAGCCACATAGTTACTACCCTTCAGGGTAACAGAAACATTACTCCAGATCTGAACAAATGCAGGACGGGTTTCCAATGCAAAGAACTCTTCCCAACTACCTCTCAAAAAGGGACCTTGTGTAAATCTGACTTGTTTTCCTGCAATGAGGGTATATGAGGGTATATACAGCCTGCAATGGCCGACCTCCCTTTCTGAAAAGTTGAATTCCTTAAAGTTGTTGTAAACTTCAAATCATTGACTTGTACCTATAGGTAAGCCTATAATAAGAAGGTTTACTTATAAGCAGGGCTTGACAAATTTGCTTGGAATCTAGGAGCCAACTAAGAAAGTTAGGAGCCATTTTTTTTTTTTTTAAACTTAAGATCCGCGCTGAAGCCGTCGTTCTGCTTTGCCGGGACGATGTCCTATGACGTTGTCCCCTGTACGAGCGGCCTGCGCGCCCCCTGCTCTGTGATCAGCGAGTCTGTGAGACTCGCTGGATCACCGATCCGAGTAAGGGGTCGATCCCGACCCCTTACCACGTGATCAGCTGTCAGCTAATGACAGCTGATCACGTGATGTCAACACAGACGGTAATCGGCTATTGACAGCACGAGGAGAAAAAAAAAAAAAAAGCCGATCAATAACGTCTGACAATGGTTAATTTTTATATTGAAAAAAAGCTATCTTAAAATTTACACAGAAAGACGACTAGAACCAAAGCATACATACACATATTAATATATATATATATATATATATATATATATATATATATATATATATATATATATATATATATATATATATATATATATATATATAATATATATAATATATATATATATAATATGTGTGTGTGTTTGGTTCTAGTCGCCTGTGTAAATTTGAGATTGGTTAATTTTTTACAGCAGGCAGGGCTCCATTAGCATTGCTGGATGTCATACCAACGGCCACCACTAGATGGCACCAAGATCATAGAAGGAAGTATAGGCTTGCAGAAGGCCGCAAAGCCGTGGCCTCGATTACCGGCCGGCGCAATCGCGTGTCGGGGAGGGGGGTCCGCATGGAGACAAAATACCCCAGATGGGCTGCCCCGGGCGCCAGGTCACTAATTCTAGTCGCCATGGCGCCCTGGCGCCCAGGGATTGTCGAGCCCTGCTTATAAGTACTGTAAATATCTCCTAAACGTGCGCCATTTAGGCGATATTTACTGTATATGCAACCGATGACGTCATTGGCGCATGAGCTCTGATGGAATGGCAACCCGGGCGGCTCCATCAGAATCCAGTGCCGTAAACAGCGCCTCCCTCCCCCCCCCACGCATATGCTGGAGTGACGTCATCGCGCCTCCTTTTTTTTTTTACATTTCTTCAGTTACTTCCTGGTTTCCAGACCTAAGCAAATAACATCAAACATCCCAGGTGCCGACGGTGGGGGGGCGACACAGAACAAAGCTCTGCCCATGTAAACAAGGCAAAAATATTTGCACAGAGTATAAAAAGGGGGGAATTTTGGGACTTTAAAGTCATTGTAAATCCTTACCACACACTTTTTCCTACAGGTAAGCCTATAAATAAGGCTTACCTGTAGCTACTCTGGATATCTCCTAAACCTGAATGGTTTAGGACAGTGGTCATCAAACCTGTCCTCGGGCCCCACTAACAGGCCAAGTTTGCAAGATAACTGAAATGCATCACAGGTGATATCATTTGCTGCTCAGTGCCGTATTCTAGTCTGCATCTCCAAAAGGTAATACATAAAACCTGGCCTGTTAGTGGGCCCTGAGGACAGGTTTGATGACCACTGGTTTAGGAGATATCCCCTTTATTTGCATGTGCCAACGTCATCGGCACATGCGCACTGAAGCAACGGCACGTACGTGAGTGTGCCATAACCGGCGGCTCCCACTCGCATGCAATGACAAGTGACATCATCGCGGCTCCAGCCAATCACATCGCTGGAGCCTGCGATACCCGATAGTAACTCCGGAAGTGATGTCGGCCGCCGGAGTGGTGTACGAGGATGGCTGCAGGGGCTTCGATCTCAGGTAAGTAATTCATAATGAGCTAGTATGCCATGCATACTAGCTTATTAGGCCTTTGTCTTGCAGTTTGTTTTTTTTTTGTCCTAGGGTTTACAACTACTTTAAACTAGGTATATGGTCCAAACGGGCATACACCTCCATCCCTTTTAATCGTTAAAGCGGTGTTCCAGGCTTTTTATGTTTATTAAAAGTCAGCAGCTACAAAAAGTGTAGTTGCTGACTTTTAATAAATAGACACGTACCTGTTCCACAGTCCAGCAATGCAGCCGAACAGGGCATCGCTCCTCTCTGCCGGCGTCTCCATTGCCACTCTGGGCACCCGGCCGTGACAGCTTCCGGCTTCACGGCCAGGCACGCACGAGTCACGCTGCGCTCCCGGAGTGGACAGGCGATCTCCTGGGACCTGTCACGTGTCCCAGGAGATCGACTAGAGGGAGGGGCCGCCTAAGGCGAAAGGAGGAGACGCCTCGGCAGTCCCTGGGCAGAAGGAGGAAGTGGGACTTCCTGTCCCACTTCCTAACGAAGCCCCCACCCCCTCCAAAAAATTAGATGCCATGTAAGGGGGCGAGGAGTGCTTAATTTTTGGGTGGAACTCCGCTTTAAGAATAGGGGGGGGGGATTTGGGACTTTGACTAAGACGTGGGTTAGACAAAAATAAATAAATTGCACAATAATGAGAAGGTTTATTCGTATAAATACACATGGGACATGGTACGTAGCAGATATGACGAGCTGATGGGCATATAATAGACAAATGTGAAAATTCCATTATTGCACATGATACATAAACTCAAAGAAAAGTCAAAAAGTCTTTGATTTTATGTATCATGTGCAATAATGGAATTTTCACATTTGTCTATTATATGCCCATCAGCTCATCATAATAATACATTTATTTATTTTTGTCTAACACACATCTCACTCAATGTCCCAAATCCCCCTCCCCCCCCTCTTCTCGGATCCGTCTTCTGTGATCCTGGCCCCTCCATCCTGTTTAGTGCCGAGATCGGGGGATCGCACCGCGTCCTAGCAGCACAGAGTGCCCGCCGCGCTCTGGGACGCCGTCATATGAACGAGAGCCGCCCCGCCGTCATTTGACGGTGGGCGGGCGGCAAGCAGTTAGGCTGGGTCACAGCTCCCGGTGTCCATTTAGACACGGTGCTCCGGCCCCGGCCCCACCCCCTCTATCCCCTGATTGGCTAAGCTGACTGATTGACAGCTACTGGCTCTCGCTGCTGTCTAAGCCAATGAGGAGAGAGAGAGACCTGGGGACAGCGGAGTCCTGTGTACATTGCTGGATTGAGAGGGGGCTCAGGTATGTATTGGGGGGGGGGGGTTGTGGGCAGAAGTAGCACACAAAAGATTTCAGCCTTTACACCACTTTAAAGCGGAGCTCCACCCAAAAGGGGACACTCCACTTCTTTGCACCCTACTTCCCCCCCCTTCACTGCCACATTTGTCCGACGCTGGCATCCTTACTAAAGGGAAACAGGAAGTGGCTTCACGGTCTGTTCCCTACTGCGCATGCGCGAGCCGCGCTGCGCGTTCTGAATGCTCCCTGCTGTCTTCTGGGACCTGTGTGTCTCCCAGAAGGCAGCAGGGGAGAGGAAGGAGGAGGAGGAGGGGCCGGACATTGTGTAGTTCGCTGCAGATTTGATCGGTATCTGCTCCCCCCTGAAAGGTGCCAAATGTGGCACCGGTGGGGGGGGGGGGGGGGGGTTGGAATCGGATACGTGGAAGTTCCATTTCTGAGTGGAACTCTGCTTTAACCACTTGCCTACTGGGCACTTACACCCCCTTCCTGCCCAGGCCATTTTTCAGCGCTGTCGCACTTTGAATGACAATTGCGCGGTCGTGCTACACTGTACTTCAATTTTTTTTTATCATTTTCTTGACACAAATAGAGCTTTATTTTGATGGTATTTAATCACTGCTGTTTTTTTTTTATATTTTTTTACAAAAAAAAAAAAAGACGAAAAATCTTGAAAAAATAACTTTACTTTTTTCTGTCAGTAAATTTTGTAACGAAGTAATTTTTCGCCTTCACTGATGTGCACTGATGAGGTGGCACTGATAGGCTGAACTGATGGGCATTTATGAGGTGGATCCTATGTGCACTGATGAGAAGGCACTAATATGCCGCACTATTGGGCACTGATAGGCACTGTTAGGTGGCACCGGTGGGCACTAATTGGCGGCACTGGTGGGCAGCACTGATCGACAGCAGTGATGGGCAGTACTGATAGGCGACACTGATGGGCATTGATCGACAGCAGTGATGGGCATTGATAGGCAGCACTGACTGGTATCGCTATTGGGCACTGATTGGTGGCATCGGTGGGCACTAATTGGCGGCACTGGTGGGCAGTACTAATCGACAGCAGTGATGGGCAGTACTGATAGGCGACACTGATGGGCATTGATCGACAGAAGTGATGGGCATTGATAGGCGGCACTGACTGGCATCGCTATTGGGCACGATTGGTGACACTGTATTGCTATATTGTAATCAGTGCCCTGATTACATTCCTAGATGTCCCCCTGTGTGGTGATGCTGCTGATTGGCTCTCCTTGCCACACACGCACTGTCAGTGTGAGGCGAGGAGCGCCGATTACCTGCGTCCTGTCAGATACTGTCCCCCATCGGATAGTGTCAGCTGTGTACTGCGCATGCGCAGTACACAGCACAAGCAGATTCCGAAAATAGCCGAAGATGAACGGCGCCTGCGCCGCGAGTCCAGGTTCAAGCCCCACCATCCAAGTGGACATAGAGTCAGAATCCAAAAGAGCCGAGCACAGCGAGGCCATGCCCGAAGCGTGGCGAGCCCGCGAGGGGCCCTCTAACTATTTGCAGCCCTATGTCCACTTACATGGTGCGGTTTGCATCTGGACTCACGGCGCAGGCGCCGTTCTTCTGAGATTTTCCCGAATCTCCTTGGGCTCTCCGGGGCAGACACTATATGACAGAACACCGGCATCTCCGTGTTTACGTGACCAGCTGCGATTGGACACAGCTGATCACATGGTCAAAGAGCCGCAGACGCGACCCTTTGCAGAGATCGGGGGATCGCACCGCGTCCTAGCAGCACAGAGTGCCCGCCGCGTTTTGGGACGCCGTCATAGGAACGAGAGCCGCCCCGCCATCATTTGACGGTGAGCGGGGGCGGCAAGCAGTTAAACTTGTTATAGAGTTCCTCATTCGTGAACCATTTTTTTTTTTTTATTGCAGTGCGCTGAAAGAGGCCCCCCCGCCGTCAGGGGAATCCGGTTTCCACAGAGGGGGGGGGGGGTGTACTGGGTCAGTAACAAGGGTTGGGTAGGTGGTACGTGTCGTGTACATCGCCCCAAATCACCACACTTGTGTCTTCTTCTTCTTCTTCCCATCCTGTTGTCATCTATTCCTCTGGGAAGTGACCCATCCGGCCAAAACGTGATTCCTCACCCCAGGGCCCCCCTTCTTTCATTGCTCCGCGATCCAGGTTCCGTTGATCACGTGACCAGCGTGGGCACTTCTGGCTGAGGACACGGGTCAGCATGGGGGGGGGGGCACACGGACCGGTCTGCGGCTACACCACCCCCCATACTCAGCAATATTTCCGCTTTCGACACGTCAACTTCAGGGATAACATGTTCACTCGCCCAATACATCCCACCACACTTTCTGATGCCACTGTAAGGAGATCATCAATATTACCCCCTTCACCTGTCACTGGTCATAATGTTCTGGCTGATCTGTGTGAATACATTGGAGGCCTATAGATGATGAAGCCCCCCCCCCTCACTGTAATACCCCCCAATCACCCCCATATTCCTCCAACTGAACACAACAACTGCCCCCTCCTGTGAAGATTTACCCCCCCCCCCCCCCCCCCATTACACCTCACCTAAAACTCCACAACCCCCTTCAGGAATGTCCTCCCCCCATCCCCCCCCCCCCCTCCGCCTCACAACAAAACAACAAATGTCACCGAGCCCTTCCCACCAGCCTCACCTAGCCGGGACCCGTCTTCTCTCCGACACAAAGTCCCCCGGGAGGGGCGGCGCTAATCACCCTCAGCCGCTCCACCTCCGACCGACCGACCAGCCTCTATCGCTCTCTTCACCGAATGTCTACAACGGGAAGTGCTTCTCTCTCTCAGCCTGACGTCACTTCCGCCGATCCTGTGCGGAGGGGAGGGGGGAAAGAGAGAGAAAGGTGTGACGACACGGGGTGGGCGGGGAGCTGCGCGATGACAGCCCACCGGAAGGTGGTGGGCGGGGCGGGGCTGGGTAGGAGAGGAGGGATCTGCGCGGTGACAGCTTGAGATGGGCGGGGCGGCAGGAGGAGCTTGTGTTTGCAGGGCTGGTCACGTGCTTTGTGTGTTGTCAGCGGGGTCAGGCTCGGATCGTTTTGTAGCCTGTTCGGGGGAAACTGTGATGGCTGCTCACTGTTTTATTGTAACGTTGTTTATAAAGTTTATTAAAAAGTTATTTATAAAGTTTACTTATAAAATGTATTATAATGTTATTTATGAAGTTTTTTAAAAAGTTATTTATAAAGTTTACTTATAAAATGTATTATAAAGTTATTTATGAAGTTTACTTATAAAATGTATTATAAAGTTATTTATAAAGTTTAATTATAAAATGTATTATAAAGTTATTTATGAAGTTTACTTATAAAATGTATTATAATGTTATTTATGAAGTTTATTAAAAAGTTATTTTTTAAAGTTTAATTATAAAATGTATTATAAAGTTATTTATGAAGTTTACATATAAAATGTATTATAATGTTATTTATGAAGTTTATTAAAACGTTATTTATAAAGTTTAATTATAAAATTTATTATAAAGTTATTTATGAAGTTTACTTATAAAATGTATTATAATGTTATTTATGAAATGTATTAAAAAGTTATTTATAAAGTTTACTTATAAAATGTATTATAATTATTTAAAATTTATTTTATTTATAAAGTTTACTTATAAAGTTTATTATAAAGTTATTTATGAAGTTTATTAAAAAGTTATTTATAAAGTTTACTTATAAAATGTATTATAACGTTTATTAAAAAGTTATTTATAAAGTTCACTTATAAAATGTATTATAAAGTTATTTATAAAGTTTAATTATAAAATGTATTATAAAGTTATTTATGAAATTTATTAAAAAGTTATTTATAAAGTTCACTTATAAAATGTATTATAAAGTTATTTATGAAATTTATTAAAAAGTTATTTAAAAGTTTAATTATAACGTTTATTATAAAGTTATTTATGAAGTTTATTAAAAAGTTATATATAAAGTTTACTTATAAAATGTATTATAACGTTTATTAAAAAGTCATTTACAAAGTTTAATTATAAAATGTATTATAAAGTTTATTTTATGAAAAAGTTATTTATAAAGTTTACTTATAAAATGTATTATCAGGTTATTTATAAAGTTTATGAAAAAGTTATTAATAAAGTTTACTGGCTATATGGTCTTGGGACCAGCAATCTCCAGATCATAGGGGGAGACCATGCAGAGGCCCCTGCTGGCTGATGCATTTCAAGGGTATGCCTTCTTCCTGATGTAAGAGGGACTCCACTGGGGACACTGATGTAAGGAGGTACTCCACTGGGGACACCTCTGCCTGGGGACACCTGATGTAAGAGGGACTCCACTGCCTGGGGGACACCTGATGTAAGAGGGACTCCACTGCCTGGGGACACCTGATGTAAGAGGGAATCCACTGCCTGGGGAAACCTGATGTAAGAGGGACTCCACTGTCTGGGGTACAAAAACATATTTGGGAAGCACTCACCAATGCGTTTAAATTCAAGATGGTGCTGCCAAAAGACCAACAAGCAATAGCGAACCTATTACAGCGCACACAATCAAGAATGACGTTTCCTGCAGGGCTAGTTAAAAACACCTGAACATATTCAAAAAATACGGGGGTTTGGTCACACTATATGGTTATATAGTGCTAAGCCCAGCCCGAATTAGTGGGTCCTACCCTAGTAATAGAATGAAAGATCCTGCGTCTCAACCATGGGAGCCAAACCCCTCTATGTGGGAGAACTTCTTTCATTCTATTACTAGGGTAGGTCCCTACTACCCTATTACTAGGGCTGCCAAAAGGGGGTCATATCATCTCCAAAACATCTCTCTCAAAATCAACCCACTGCAAATCCCTCTTTACAGACAACGCAAGTGTAAATGATCCCGAACTGTCTTCTTTTCTAACGCAAGTTTCACACTAGTGCGGGTTGGGAACGCACGCAAAATTGCAAAAACATGCACGTCGAGATAGAGCACATGCGTTTCAGTGCGGTATGATTTTGGAAAAGGGTGAGGGACTTCTGTTCTGCGTTTCCCGCACATAGTGCAGCCCAATAAAATCAATGGGCTACCATACATGCAAGGCGCAGAAGCGCATGCGTGCTCTATTACACACCAAAGCCTAAAGCTGGTTCAGCGCTGGATGGCGGCCTTGGCTATGACAGGTCACATCCATCATGACTGGTTTCCTTTTAATTCCGAAAGCAGCCCAGTACAAAGCAAGGGCCACTGGCTTGATGAAGTTCCCTGGGGACGGAAACGTTGGCCTGTACTGGATGAACTCACTTGAACTGATTCCCAGAATAGAATATTGTAAACACGCTCACCGATTATGCTCGGATCTCAGGAGACAATACCGCACTGCGATTTTCTAGCCGTCACCCCACCCCCCCCCCCCCCCCCATGGTAGGAAAAAAACATATGTTTCAAAGCAAGCCAGTAATATCGGTACAAAGATATCTTTATTGAATACAAACGCTCATTCATACCCCTCAGTCCTAGGAACCTGGCACGTTCTTTGGTGTTATACCAGCCTAGACAACACTGGCATCAAAAAATCAAACAATCGTATTAATGGGGTAATATATTAACATATACCGCAACGCAACACTTTTTTATTGGCTCTTACACTGGGCAAATTAAAGTAAACTAAATTAAGGAGTGGAGACCTGTCAGGTTTTTATTGCTTTCTGTGACCACCGTTGCGGAGATTCACCCTTTCTATTTGTCATGTTTACCATGAAGCGTAAAAGTGAAAGAAAATCAAAAAATTCGGGCTGTCACCAGAATAGGAATCTTCCTCGTGGGGGGGGACATTAGCCTAGTTCTGGTAACAACCAGGGATTCTCTCACTGGATGAATTTCCAACTTCCTGTTTTGGCTATGGGACAGGAAGTGAAGGGAGTTCTACCCAATAGGACGCAGGGCAAAAAAAAAGAGACAGGGGTTATAGTCCTCCTTTACTCCATGAAAAAAATGACCTTTCATAAACATACATTATAAGAATTTCATTCTCATTTTCATGCAATGTACTGCAGGTGATTTTAAAGCAATAATAGAGGAGAAAAAAAAGGTCAGATTATAGCTAAGGAATTACATGTATGTGTGATATCTATGTAAAAAAAAAAAGTTAAGCTTACCCAATAAAAGAAAAAACATTTACAACATTCACATAAAATAAAGGCAGTCAGAAATACGTATATACAACGAATAAAGGCTCAGTCCATCCAAAAGTGATATTCCAGTGGTACATGCTGGAGTGTTAAACTACCTAACAGCAACAAATTAGGATTCTATTGGTTAGATCTTTGCACTGAGGTCCTGGGTCTGCACATCTGCTGTGGCTATTATGACGGGATCCCACCATTCCCATGGTGGGTTTCTGGGTCTGCACATCTGCAATACCCATTATGAGAGGCTCCCATCATCCTTGCAATAAGTTCCCAGGTCTGCACATCAGCTTTATGATACGTTCCCACCATCCCGTGCTGGGTTGCTTGGTCTGCACTCCTGCTGTGCTCATTATGAGAGGTTCCCACCATCCCTTGGATGAGTTTCCAGGTCTGCACATCTGTTGTGCCCATTAGGACGGGTTCCCAACTTCCTCCCCATCCATGTGGTGGGTTTCTGGGTCTGCATATCCGCTGTGCCCATTACTAGGGGTTCCCACATCCCTCTGCTGGGTTCCTGGGTCTGCGCATCTGCTGTGCACATTATGAGAGGCTCCCATCATCCTTGCACTAAGTTCCCAGGTCTGCACATCAGCTGTGTCCATTATAATACATTCCCACCATCCCATGATAGGTTCTTTGGTCTGTGCTCCTGCTGTGCTCATTATAAGGGGTTCCCACCATCCCTTGGATAAGTTTCATGGTCTGAACATATTGTGCCCATTATGACAGGTCCCACCCTCCCTGCGGTGGGTTTCTGGGTCTGCACATCTGCTGTGCCCATTATTAGGGGTTCCTACCATCCCTCTGCTGGGTTCCTGGGTCTGCACATCTGCTGTGCCCATTATAAGAGGCTCCCATCATCCTTGCACAAAGTTCCCAGGTCTGCGCATCAGCTGTGTCCATCATGATACATTCCCACCATCCCGTGCTGGGTTCCTTAGGCTGCACTCCTGCTGTGCTCATTATGAGAGGTTCCCACCATCCCTTGGATGAGTTTCCAGGTCTGCACACCTGTTGTGCTCATTATGACGGGTTCCCAACTTCCCACCATCCATGTGGTGGGTTTCTGGGTCTGCATATCTGCTGTGCCCATTATTAGGGGTTCCCACCATCCCTCTGCTGGGTTCCTGGTCTGTGCATCTGCTGTGCCCATTTTGAGAGGCTCACATCATCCTTGCACTAAGTTCCCAGGTCTGCTGTGTCCATTCGGATACATCTTCACCATCCTGTGCAAGGTTCCTTGGTCTATGCTTCTGCTGTGCTCATTATGAGGGGTTCCCACTATCCCTTGCATGAGTTTCCATGTCTGTACACCTCCTGTGCCCCTTTTTGCTGAAGATTTATATTCATTGCTGCATCCTTATTTATTTTATATAATGGAGGATATAAAAATGTTTGACAACACCCCAAAGGGAATTTTTGTTCAAGATGGGAGGAGAATGTAGCAATCAAGGTTAGAACACACAAAGGTGGGCAGGAACACCTAAAACTCTCAGGTGAATAGGAACAGAGTTGGGAAGAATGGCGAGGAGATCTCATAGTTTGAGTATTCAACACATACATAAAAACCGAGGCAGCCAGGCCTCCACTTATTACAAAAAAATCACTTTTAGGTGGACTGACCCTTAATTATAAAAAAACAAAAAAAGAGATCTCGGCCTTTAATAAGGCAGCAAGCACTGTGCTAAGCCCAGGAACCCATATCCACCAACAGGCAAGCATCTTTCACTTTTCTGCTCTAAAATGTGGAACAGTAGAATCTGATTGGCTGCTTGGAGTTGTCGTACGTCATAGCACCGCCTTATTAAGTAAGCCCTCCTGACGAAGCTGGTCAGTCCTCGTCATCTTGGCTTGTCTCCTGGTTTACACTCAACATGTCTTTGAATGCCAATTCAGCGCCGGTCATTCTTTGGAAGATGTCCTTAATGTCGTCACAGGTGGTCTCGAAGTGCGTGGTTGCGTCATAGGACCGGGAGATAAAAATCTACGGAAAGACAAAGCATCAATGTCAACCTGACGAATAGATAGAGATGTATGAGAAAAGCAGGCCTCATTTATGAAAACATCTGAAAGAACTATGCAGTGTTTAAGAAAGAAAGGTTTTATGAAGATTTCCTGAATGACTAATATTCTAGGTACTAATCAATTTCTAATAATTGGTAAGAAAAGATATTGGTGTAGCGATATTCTGACTGACTTTCAGCTGACTGATAGTTTCATTGCAAATGTCCTCAACAGCACTCTTTCATGGCAAAAGGATCCCAGTTGTGAGAATAGGAGGCCACTTCAGTTCTGCTTGAAGCATCATAAATCAAGGCCAGGGCTCTGTACTGGGGTGGAAGGGAGGATTGACAAGAGAGCTCTGTGAAGGGGGGGGGGGGGGGGGGGGGAGCAATTTTGGTTTGTACAATGCCCTGTGTTACCCACTCCTGAGCCTTGTACTCTGATACACACTCCTGAGCACTGCACAATGCTCACTCCTGAGCCCTGCAGCCTTTGTGATGTGCACTCCTGAGCCCTGTACCCTGTGCAATACGCATTCTGGAACCCTACACCTGGTGGGATAGGCAAGCCTGAGCCTTTCACCTTATGCGATACGTACTCCTGAACCCTACAGCCTGTGTGATACACACTCCTGTACACTGCACCCTGTGTGATATGCACTCCTGAGCCCTGCACCCTGTGCGTTACACACTCCTGAGCCCTGCACCCTGTGCGATACGCACTCCTGAGCCCTGCACCCTATGTGTTATGCATTTCTGAGCCCTGCATGATATGCACTGCTTAAACCTGCACCCTGTGTGATATGCACTCCTAAACCCTGAACTCTGCATGATATGCATTCCCGAACCCTATACTCTCTGCATTATGCATTCCTGAACCCTATACTCTCTGAATTATGCATTCCTGAACCCTGTACTCTCTACATTATGCATTCCTGTACTCTCTGCATTATGCATTCCTGAACCCTGTACTCTCTGCATTATGCATTCCTGAACCTTGCGCTATGTGAGATATGCAGTTGTGAGCCCTGACCATACCCACCATTTAGAGCGGCATGCTGTGCCTGGGGTGGCCAGGGAGTTGGCAAGGGGGATATAAGTACCTGCACCTGTTTTCTAAAGGAAAAAGCCCTGATCAGGGCCATTCATTTTCAACTGGTAAAATTATTTTTTGCCTTTTTGAGTGATGTTGCATATATGAAATCATAGATAGCACAAATTAAATAAAAATTACACCCTAAAACATTAATAGTCACCTAAACCAACCATAAAACTAAAGGTACTTTTTGTTTGTCCAGTCCCGACAATGGAAAAAATACAGAATCTTTGACATGGTCAACCAGTGTGTGGCCACCTTAGCTTCTGTTTGATCTTGATGCTGCACGTGTGATCATTTATGACTCCAGCCATTTGATAGATTGACAGTTTGGTTAGGAGCGCAAGCATATGAAACAGTTACATTCTCGGCATGTGCCAGGAATTTAACTGTTTTTTGAAATGGTTAAATCGATGGGCTTAGTTCCGCTTTAACCACTTCCGGATCACCCACCGTGCATATACTGCGGCAGGGTGGCCCGGATGCATGAAACAATGTACCCGTACGTTGTTTCCTCTTCCTGGGTCTGGGGCGCGTGCTCCCAGCCACCCGCGATCATTCGTAGGAGAGGCAGAATGGCGGTCTGCCTATGTAAACAAGGCAGACCATCGTTCTGTCACAGAGGAAGAGAGAGATCTGTGATTCCTGCTAATCAGGAACACAAATGTCTCTCTTCCTCCAGTCAGTCCATTCCCCCCCACAGTTAGAAAGCACACCCTAGGAGCACACTTAACTCTTTGATTGCCCCAGAGGTTAACCCCTTCCTGGCAGTGTAATTTATACAGTAACAGTGCATTTTTTTTAAGCACTGACTGTATTGGTGTCACTGGTCCCCAAAAAGGGTCACTTAGTGTCCGATTTGTCTGCAGTCCCGCATAAAATCGCTGATTACCACCATTACTAGCAAAGAATAAAAATGCCAGTTTTTAGACGCGATAACTTTTGCGCACACCAATAAATTTTTTACCAAAAATATGTAGCAGAATACATATTGGCCTAAATTGATGAAGAAATTACATTTTTCACATATTTTTATTGGACATGTTTTATAGCAGAAATTTAAAAATATTGTTTTTTTTTTTCAAAATTGTCAGTCTTTTTTGTTTATAGCGCAAAAAATTAAAACTGCAGAAGTGATCAAATACCCCCAAAAGAAAGCTCTATTTGTGAGGAAAAAAAGGATATCAATTTTGTTTTGGTACAGCGTCGCACGACACAATTGTCAGTTAAAATAACGCAGTGCCGAATCTCAAAAAATGGCCTGGTCATTAAGGGGGTAAAACCTTCCGGGGCCTCTTTAAGTGGTTAAAGAGGAGTTCCACCCCCCCCCCCCCCAACAAAAAAAATAAAAGCCAGCAGCTACAAATACTGTAGCTGATGACTTTTACCATTAGGGCAATTACCTGTTCAGGCATCCAGCGGTGTCCTCACCCCATCCAGTGGTGTCCTCACCCCATCCTGCAGTGTCCTCACCCCATCCTGCAGTGTCCTCACCCCATCCTGCAGTGTCCTCACCCCATCCTGCAGTGTCCTCACCCCATCCAGCAGTGTCCTCACCCCATCCTGCAGTGTCCTCATCCCATCCAGCAGTGTCCTCACCCCATCCTGCAGTGTCCTCACCCCACCCTGCAGTGTCCTCACCCCATCCAGCAGTGTCCTCACCCCATCCAGCAGTGTCCTCACCCCATCCAGAAGTGTCCTCACCCCATCCAGCGGGGTCCTCATCCCATCCTGCAGTGTCCTCACCCCATCCTGCAGTGTCCTCACCCCATCCAGCAGTGTCCTCACCCCATCCAGCAGTGTTCTCACCCCATCCAGCAGTGTCCTCACCCCATCCAACAGTGTCCTCACCCCATCCAGCAGTGTCCTCACCCCATCCAGCAGTGTCCTCACCCCATCCAGCAGTGTCCTCACCCCATCCAGCGGTGTCTTCACCCCATCCTGCAGTGTTCTCACCCCATCCAGCAGTGTCCTCACCCCATCCAGCAGTGTTCTCACCCCATCCAGCAGTGTCCTCACCCCATCCAGCAGTATCCTCACCCCATCCAGCAGTGTCCTCACCCCATCCAGCTGTGTCCTCACCCCATCCAGCAGTGTCCTCATCCCATCCAGCGGTGTCCTCACCCAAGCCGATTCTTGAATCAGCTCTCGGGTGCTGACGCCGCCATCTTGGCTAAGGGAAACCAGCAGTAAAGCCTTGTGGCTTCACAGCTGGTTTCCTACCGCGGCAAACTGAGCCGAAAGTGGGAACAGGTATCTGTCAAAACCAGGTACACACTCCCCCCAAAAGGTGCCAAATGTGGCCGTCACGTACCCGAATACAAATGTACACCACACTTTTCACATATTTATTTGTAAAGCATCTTGAAAACCATTTATCATTTTCCTTCCACTTCACAGATACTTTTTCAAGGCAATGTCTATACAGGTTCGGTAGGAGGAGGAGGAAGGAGAGAGAGAAAAGAATAGCGCTACACTGTATATCCAATTCTACTAAAACATTTTTATGTATACTTGTGAATGGGCTACTTCAATATTAGATACACCACTCTTGTTCAATTGTGAAATAAATCATATAAATAACAAAAATATTTGTGTAAAAAGGAATATAAATTGTACAATGGTGTATAATTGTTGTCACATACTCTCAGTCTTCATCTTATTCATAACCATACAGAAATAACCCCTAAATATATTTCAACAAAACACCTATATACACGTCCAAACTTATGAAATTATAGTGTCCAATTAAATAATGTGCAATTTATTGAGGTAGTGCATTCAACAATTTTTCACTTTATATATTTTTTCTTTCACCCACTGGAGGAATTTACTTTTGACTGCAGCAACTAATTTTTTATGTTTTTTTTAGTTTTTTTTTTGACACAATTAATAATTATTTGCGCCGGTGACCCACACATACATACTTGTGAATGGGATTTAAATACTCTTTCACATAAACCAGCTTTAAGTATACCGTATGTCTGCTATCCCTTTATGCCGTGTACACACGACCAGACTTTTTGACGGACTGAATTCCGTCTGACTTTTCGACGGGCTTCAGTCAAATCAGACTTGTCTACACAAAATCACAACAAAGTCCGACATATTCGACCGTGATGACGTATGACCGGACTAGAATAAGGAAGTTCATAGCCAGTAACCAATAGCTGCCCTAGCGTTGGTTTTCGTCTCTCTGCACCTCGCTCCCACATTGAAGAGGCCCGGCTGTGAAGAGCGCCGATGTGGAGCGGTCAGAGAGAGATGATATCATCTCTGCTCGTCTGCCAGATTGCTTTTCTCCTCTTCTCTGCCTCTCTCATGCAGCCAGCCTGCCCGACGCAGCCGCGGCCGTGGCCTGCTGGTTAGGCAGGGACCCTGCGGTAAGAGACTCGGGGCTATGGGCCCCAGATTCGGGGCTATAGCCCTAATAGCCACCCCATAGTGACACCCCTAGTTGAAAATATTTTTATTGAAAATTTTACAGAAAACACAATGAACATCAGAAAAATACACATTCCAAGGACAGTCATAGTAGACATTGGGAGTCAGCCTAATGGCTATCGCCCACAGCTGGACTCCTGCTCTCTAGTAATGTTACGCTAGTATGGAAGACGGTCCTCTGGTACAGAGGAAAGTTTTGGTTAATAAGCCTTGATGTTCATAATAGAAATTAACATATATCATTTTAAAAATAAAAGGAAAAAAAGAAAAACAAAAAAAAAAAAGAAAGAAAAAACAGATCGAGGGGAAAGATAGGAAAAGAAGGAAGGGGATGAAAAAGGAAAGGAGAAAGGGGGAGATAAGAAAGGGGGAGGTCAGAGAGGAGCGAGAGAGCTACTGGGGAGACATTCTCTTGTGGGAATAGATATCAGGGTCAGGGGCGTACCTAGAGCATTTGGCACCCGGGGCGAATCCTATATTGGGCACCCCCACCCCCCCCCCCCCACCTTGAAATGTAAAAACATCACATTGTGCCCTCTGCATCCTTCAATATCTTTTTGTCACTAGTGTGTACCCCCTCTTCACAACTGCACCTCTGGACCCCTTCACATTACACAGCACCCTGAACCTCTGGACCCCTTTACATTACACAGCACCCTGCACCTCTGGACCCCTCACTACAGTACAGACTCCCCACTACAGTACAGACCCCTCACTACAGTGCAGACCCCCCACTACAGTACAGACCCCTCACTACAGTGCAGACCCCCCACTACAGTGCAGACCCCCCACTACAGTGCAGACCCCCCCCCCCTCACTACAGTGCAGACCCCCCCTCACTACAGTACAGACCCCCACTGGCGGGTTAGTATACTCGTGAGCCAGTGCATTTCAGGGGTAGGAATCTCGAGGGGATATTCCCTGCGAGTTCGGGAGCAAGTTCATGAGGGTGTCTGAAGTGGAGAAGCGGAGCCAGATAGACCACAGTAACATGTACTTATCGTACGTGTCATTATCGAGTGCCAACATCTCCTCCATTCTCATGGTATCATTCACAATCGAAACCCTCTGCTAGCCCTTTAAGTGAAAGCAGCGAGGACTAAACACCATAAAACATCTATACACGAGTACAAGTTGTCTCTTGGTGGCTGACAGTACGCCAAGGCAGTTTGTTAATCTGTGTGCCAGCACCTCTCAGCAAAGCATGCATGCCTAATAGCCCAGTTAGAGGAGACGTGCCATCACCTCCCCCTGCCCTGGCAAGGCCGGCGCTGTGACGTGTGCATGACATTGCTAGTGAGAGCTTAGCACACGGTCTAATCTTCATCCGGCCTTCGGAGTAGCCATCCCGAGTGTATCGCTTAGTGCTGTTGTCAACAGATGTTGTCAGGCCGACAGTAAAGCCACGATCTGATTTTCCGACGGGAAATGTGTGATGACAGGCTGTTGCCGGAAAATTCCGACCGCTTGTACGCTCCATCGGACAATTGTTGTCGGATTTTCCGCGGATGGCAGGCTTCAAAATTTTCCGCAGACAAATGTCTGTTGTCGGATTTTTGGAGCGTGCGTACACAAGTCCGTCAGACAAAAGTCCAAAGTACAAACACGCATGCTCAGAAGCAAGGATGAGCCGGAAGCGGTCGGGCTTGTAAACTAGCGTTCGCAATGAAGAATTAACAGCTGAAAAGCAATTCGGAAGTGCTGCAAAACACAGGCACTTTTAACCCCTTCTTTGGGGTTAAAAGTGCCCTGCTAGCGGCCGAAAAGCGCAGCTTAAACAGCGCTAAAATGCAGAAAAAATGAGCGGCGCTTTTGCGCTAACGTAGTGTAACGACATATTCGGTGACCCATCGCAGTTTGCTACGGAAGTGACATTCCGTCGCCGCCATCTTGCTCACATCCCACACTCGTCCAGTAAATGCCGCCGCGCTAGCTCCGTGAGAAAAGGATACACTAGGGTTCCCCCCAAATCCATGTCAGACCCTCATCCGAGCACGCAGCCTGGCAGGCCAGGAAAGGGAAAAAACACCCACACTTTTGAAAAAATAGTTTATTGCACTGCTCCGGGGGTCTTCTTCCGTCTTGGGGGTCTTCTCGCCGGACTCCCCCGCCATTTACCAAGCTCTTTTACCGAGCGAGGGGAGTCCGGCTACCTTCTTCGTCGTCGCCGCCGTCTGGGGGTCTCGATCCGCCTTCGGGGGTCTTCTTCCGTCTTGGGGGTCTTCTCGCCGGACTCCTCCCCTCTCTTCTGCTCTTTTACCTAGCTCTTTCACGAGGGGAGGTGTCCGGCTACCTTCTTCGTCGTCGCCGCCGTCGTCTGGGGGTCTCGATCCGCCTTCGGGGGTCTTCCGGGGGTCTCTTCTGTTCTTGCGGCGGTCGTCGTCTTCCGCGCCGCCGGCGCCTTGTCCTTCTTCTTGTCCTTCTTGTTCTTCTTCTTCTTCCGATGTTGACCCGACGCTCTCTCTGCCCGGAATGCCTGTGCCGCTCTGAGCTCGGACTTATATAGGGACATGGGCGACAGGGTCACATGTTCATGTCACATGGTGACCCCGCCCCCTTGCGATGTCACAGTCCCAGCATCCTCCGGGACTGTGACAACACAAGGGGGCGGGGTCACCATGTGACATGTGCATGTGACCCTGTCGCCCATGTCCCTATATAAGTCCGAGCTCAGAGCGGCACAGGCATTCCGGGCAGAGAGAGCGTCGGGTCAACATCGGAAGAAGAAGAAGAACAAGAAGAACAAGAAGGACAAGAAGAAGGACAAGGCGCCGGCGGCGCGGAAGACGACGACCGCCGCAAGAACAGAAGAGACCCCGGAAGACCCCCGAAGGCGGATCGAGACCCCCAGACGGACACCTCCCCTCGTGAAAGAGCTAGGTAAAAGAGCAGAAGAGAGGGGAGGAGTCCGGCGAGAAGACCCCCAAGACGGAAGAAGACCCCCAAAGGCGGATCGAGACCCCCAGACGGCGGCGACGACGAAGAAGGTAGCCGGACTCCCCTCGCTCGGTAAAAGAGCTTGGTAAATGGCGGGGGAGTCCGGCGAGAAGACCCCCAAGACGGAAGAAGACCCCCGGAGCAGTGCAATAAACTATTTTTTTCAAAAGTGTGGGTGTTTTTTTTTTACTTTACATTTTACACCTTAGGTGAATGGGTAGGGGTACATCGTACCCCATACTCATTCACATAGGGTGGGGGGCCGGTATCTGGGGGCCCCCTTATTAAAGGGGGTTCCCAGATTCCGATAAGCCCCCGCCCGCAGACCCCGACAACCAACGGCCAGGGTTGTCGGGAAGAGGCCCTTGTCCTCATCAACATGGGGACAAGGTGCTTTGGGGTGGGGGGGCCGCACGGCCCCCCTTTCCCCAGGGCACCCCCCATGTTGAGGGCACGCGGCCTGGTACTGCTCAGGAGGGGGGGGGGGCGCTCGTTCGTCCCCACCCCTTTCCTGGCCTGCCAGGCTGCGTGCTCGGATGAGGGTCTGACATGGATTTGGGGGGAACCCTCACGCCGTTTTTTCGGCGTGGGGATTCCCTTTAAATCCATGCCAGGTCACGGAGCTAGCGCGGCGGCAGTAACTGCCTACGCTAGCTACGTAACCTGAAGTCACGTGCTAAATGAACGGACTTGCCGATGAGCGGCAAGTCCGTTCATTTCAAAAGTCCCGCGGACTTGCCCACTAACGGCGGGATTGTCCGCTGGACTTCCAAGTCCAGCGGATAATTTGAGAACAAAACCTGAAACTTTAGTCCGCCGTACTTTGGCGCCAAAAAGTCCGCCGGCGCCCACACACGAGGGGATTATCCTCTGGACTTCAGTCCAGAGGATAATCCCGCGGGATTGTCCCTTCGTGTGTACGCGGCCTAAGAAGGGGGAAAGCTGACATCTTGTTACACCCACCGGAGTTTTGCATTTTACACGTATTTACAACAGTAAAGTCAGTTTATATAGTGAAATACAGGACTTGCAACTCTGTCTGACTACTTAGATCTTGAATTCTAAACTACTGCTCACATGCGTGGGAATTACGTCACCCCAGCCCAACCAATCAAGACGATCAAAGACCCAAAACCTGGAGGAAGATGTAGGCCCCAGCGAGGGACCTCGCAGATCTTGCACCACTGGAGAGGAGGTGAGTTTTGGATGGTTGATGGCAAGCATATAGTATATCATTTGTGAATAATGAACAAAATTCCGTGAATAGGTCAGTGTAGATGAAAATACATTCACGCAGGGCTCTCACCTGGTTCTTTGTTCCGTCATGCTTTGGGACATACTGGTTATTAATGGAGACAAACCTGAATGAAAAAAAAAAAAAGAAAAACATACATTTTTCTGCATATCTAATAGGTTCTACAAACATAGAATAAGGGCTTGTTCACAGCAGGTACGTTGGGCAGCTATTTTATCGCAGTCCCACCACAAGGCAAAGCAACATGCCTTGTCTCCTATGTGGCATTGCAATGGGGTGCAGGCGGTGTGTGCCAGTGCCAGGACAAGATCATCTAGAGCCCAGGGTGAACATGCCAAACAGCGCCCCCCCCCCCAGTTGTGTCAGCATGCTTACCCCCTAAGCATACATTTCCCCTCCTCCCAGGACAAGTCTGCTCCCCTGCTGAAATCCCCTCCCCCCCCCCCAGCGCTTAAACCCTCTCTCTGTCAGGGCTGGGCTCAGCCCTTCCTTCTCTGAGCTGGCCGCTCAGCTGTCGGCTAATTGCCAGCTCCCATCTCTCCACAGTTACTCAGCTGTTGATGATATCTTGCTTGTCAGTCCTGCCTACTTAAGCCATCCAGCCCAGTGGATCTCTGCCTTCGCCTTGGTCAAATATCACAGAAACTATCTCCTGCGATCCTGGTCAAGACTTGCTCTGCTGACATCCCTTCTGGCTCCAGATCCTACTTGCTGTTCCACTACATTGATCCCTGATTTCTGGCTTGGATGACTATCCGTTCCGGTTACTGAATGACTATCCGTTCCGGTTACTGAACTTTGGCTATGTTTTGAACACGTTTGTTCTTTTTACTTTTATTATTAAACAAGTGTGATTTAACTGTACTTCTGTCTCGGCCTGATTTCATGGTTTCTGACATTCTCTCTCTCTCTCTTCAAATCCCTCCCAGCATTAAAGCGCACCTTCCCATGGAAAACAATTGCCTATGTTCTTGTGTAAGTTGATGCCATGGCTGCTGCCCCAGGTTTGCTCTTTCAGGGTGGCTGCTTTCCCTTTTAGCATCCTATGAAGCCACCTTTGCATGCAGGGATTAGGGTTGTATCTCCCTACATTGTGTGCATCAGTAGAAACGCACAGCTCCGTAGTCTAGGTCAGGGATCTCCAAACTTTCCAAAACAAAGGGCGTGTTTACTGTCCTTCAGACTTCAGGGGTGCTGGACTCTGGCCATCGGGATTACAAAATGCCCCAGCATCAGTGGGAGTAAACAACTCCCCATCATTGGTGTCCCCAGCATCAGTGGGAGGAATTGTGCCCCATCATTGGTGCCCTGTTGTTGGTGTCATTGGGAGAAACTGTGCCGAATCGTTGGTGTCATTGGGCTCCATTGTTGGTATAATTGGGAGGAATTGTGCCCCATCATTGGTTTAATTGGGCTCCATTGTAGGTGTCATTGGAAGGAATTTTGCCCCATCATTGGTGTCATTGGGCTCCATTGTTGGTGTCATTGGGAGGAGTTATGCCCCATCATTGGTGTCATTGGGCCCTGTTGTTGGTGTCATTGGGCCCTCAGGGCTTTCACACTGAAGACACAGCAGCGGCTGTTTCAGGGCGCTTTACAGGCGCTATTTTCAGTGTGAAAGGGGCCTTACGTTTTTGGTTGTTACATGACAAAATGTGCAAAATTTCAAGGGGTATGAATACTTTTTCAAGGCACTGTATATATATACATATATATATATATATGTGTGTGTACATATTAATATATATAGTATGTGGGTGTATGATTGCATTGTTGTCCTAATTATTGAGTGTGGGTATGTTTGTGGGGGTGGTTGGGTGGATACATATGCACAAATAGACCAAAAACCATCTCATTTTTAAAACTTTACGCTGAAGTCAAATCCCGTGTCCCCTTGTATGCTTGTATGCCAATAAAGCTGATTCATATGATATATACACATGGAAGAAACAAAAACTACTGGGGTGTCCCATCACTGGAAATAGCCTTACTGATTGCAAAATACTGTATTATATAGCACTATATACATATATATATATATATATATATATATATATATATATATATATATATATATATATATATATATATATATATATATATATATATATATTAGATTGTAAGCTCTTATGAGCAGGGCCCTCCCCAATCCTCTTGTATTTTATTGTATTATAACTGTATTGTCTCCCTTTTGTATTGTAAAGAGATGCGTTGGCGCTATATAAATCCTGTATAATAATAATTTTATATATATATATACACAGTATACACATACATGTACACACAGTATACACATACATGTTTCTATTGGCTGAGAAGGTACTGGAGAGGTGGGGCAGCTATAATCTCTGGATTTTTAGACCAAAAGCATGTCGGTAAGGGACATTTCAGAGACAGATGTAAAAAAAACACAGATTTTTACATACTGTCCCTGGTCTTACTGAGGCTGGCAACCCTGATGGGGCCCCCTAGTGGCCCAGGGCCCTCGGGCAGTGCCCGAGTGGCCGAATGGTCAGTCCGCCCCTGTATATATATATATATATATATATATATATATATATAGAATAGTGCTATATATTTTGTAAACTGTAAATCTGTTTCCAGAGATAGGACAGAGATAGGACACACCAGTGGTTTTTATTTCCATGTGTACAATGAGCCAGATTTAGCATTAGGCACAGTAGGCAACTGCCTAAAGGCGGCAGAGACCACGAGGCAGCTTTTCCCTATATATTGCATCACTAGTAGGAATAGTCTTCTCATATAAAGCTATTTATACAGTCCCAATATTCTAAGCCAGGTTGGAGCCAGTAAGACCAGCTATGTGTAATACAGGTGGACCCTAGCAGAGGGGTGTTATTTAGTTCTCCAAACATTTACAGTCTACAGGCTCCAGTAATAACATATCAGGGCCTTGAATGAGCCCCATTGCCCAATTGGTTCAGCTTACTTCTGGTCGACGGGTTCCAGGAGTTCTAGCGCCGGCTGGATCTCACTCTCCGGATTCTCAGTTTCCACCGTCGTGCTAATTATAGCGACATACTTCCCGTCTGATGCCACGCAGTGCGAACAAGAAACCATGCACACGTAGATGTCTGAGCGGGGAGAAATATACGACAGATTGCAGTTATAATCACCCCTGCTATAAATAATACATGGGAGCACTCCAGAGAGGACGAGCTGCTAGCGGATCTGTCGTGCCCGGAGTTTGGGAAGACAGGCCCGTAGATTAATTAATATAACAAATCATATTTATAGTCGTCCTTTTGAGAATGTATATCCTATGGGGAGGGCGTTGGGATAAAGCTTTCTAATTTTAAATCAATGCTTCTTAGGTAATGTATTGTAATATATTTCAGGGACAGGGAAAGAAGCCTCTTTTTTCATGGAATTCTGTATTATGGACGAACAACATTGTATTCAATGTAGGAACCTCTCTTATTATTGGCAAAAATTGGATATTTTAAATAGGTGGCAAACAAGTTATTTAAATAATCAATTTTTTTCTATTTTATTAGGTAGAAATCTAATATTCTTAATAGGGCTTTGCCATATATTTACTGGCAGTGATGTAAGTAACTGAGTTAAAATAAACGGAGTTACATAACGCAGTTACTTTAGAGGGTAACGAGTAATCTAACTGATTACTTTTCCCCTCATGGTAACGCAGTTCCCATTACTTGAGCGTAATTACCGTAATTACTTCTACCGCCACTAGATGGCAGTAGTGTAATTCCGGTGTCCTGACGAAAAAGTTCCCCCTCCGCATAAGGACCCCCTGTACTGCGCAGGCGCAGTACGAAGGACTACGGAGCTTACGAAAATTGCCGAACCTAAACAGCTCTGAGTGAACTATACACTGCGCAGGCGCAGTTAACATGTAATTGCACGAGGTGATGCCGCACGCTCCCGATGCTCGTGCTACTCTGCAAGGGGCGTCTATTGTGTAACTAAGGGGCGGGTCTAGTATTACTGTAACCAAGGGGCGCATTTATTATTATTGTTATATATCGAGCTCTGCCCATTAATTTAACATTCGCCCTCTTCTGTAGCCATCCGCCCCTTACACAATATAATAATAATAGACCCGCCCCTTGCTTACACGCTATAACAGATCTGCCCCTTGGTTAGAGTAATAATAGAGCATCCCCTTGGTTACACGATATATAACAATAATAATAAATGCGCCCCTTGGTTACAGTAATACTAGACCCGCCCCTTAGTTACACGTATAGAATATTTAAAAAAAAAAAAAAATCACAGTTACTTTGCTGAGTAACTAATTACTTTTCCAATGTAGTAACTGAGTTACTAACGCAATTACTTTTTGGGAGAAGTAATTTGTAACTTAACTAATTACTTTTTTAAAGTAAGATGACCAACACTGTTTACTGGTGTCTCCCAACGGGTAAAATCCCCCTCACTTCCTGTCAAGATGATGGGTGTCTCCCGAAAAACTGATAACCCCACCCACTGTTCATGTCCATCAGGCATGCCCAGTTTTTGTGGGCGAACCAATTTTACGTGTTGGTCCTGCCCCGACCCCGCCTCTAAATTTGGAGGGACCACCCATCACATTCACATCGCAGGCTTGGTTCTGCCTAGACCTTGCTCCTATATACACTATATTACCAAAAGTATGGGGACTCCTGCTATTACATGAACTGTAATGGCATCACAGTCTTAGTCCGGCGCACCAGTGCACAAAAGCAAGGTCCATAAAGACAGGGGTGAGTGAGTTTGGGGTGGAGGAACTTGACTGGCCTGTACAGAATCCTGACCTCAACCTGATAGAATGCCTTTGGGATGAATTAGAGGGCAGACTGCGAGAAAGGCCCAAACAAACTACTGTATCTCCTTTACATAACGATGAGGCCGCTGTTTGCGCTGTAATATACTATTGTAGCATTCGCGACATATATAATGCAGTGCCGTGTAGCAGTTGTAGTCCAGCAGCAGTACAGGGAACTTCCCTTATGCTGCCAAAACTGAATTGAATAGTCCTAAATGTGTCTCCACCATTCATGAGGAGCCTTGTATTTTTATTAATGAATACAAGGTTTCCTCTGATTGGCTGAGGTGGCGCATTCAGGCCTACTTGATTTGGTTCCAGGAGCAGATGGGAAGTCACCATGCAACCGCTGGACTATAGTGACGCATACTGTCCATAGCTAACGCTACAACAGTCTATTACAGTGCGCACAACGCCTGCATAATAGATTGCTATCAAACTCCTCCCCCATCTAACTAATAGTGGGATTAACAACAAAAAAATACCTAAAAGCCCCTTTTACTTTGAAGTCTCAGAAGACTTTGATACAGAATAATGTCACAAAGATAGGACCAGCTATCCCTGGCTTCAATGCTGAAACACCAGTCTCTACTGCAGTGCTGGATCAACAGTCTCTACTGCAGTGCCGGATCACCAGTCTCTACTGCAGTGCTGGATCAACAGTCTCTACTGCAGTGCCGGATCACCAGTCTCTACTGCAGTGCCGGATCACCAGTCTCTACTGCAGTGCTGGATCACCAGTCTCTACTGCAGTTCTGGTCCACCACTGTCTACTGCAGTGCTGGATTACCAGTTTCTACTGCAGTGCTGGATTACCAGTTTCTACTGCAGTGCTGGATCACCAGTCTCTACTGCAGTGCCGGATCACCAGTCTCTACTGCAGTGCCGGATCACTAGTCTCTACTGCAGTGCTGGTCCACCACTGTCTACTGCAGTGCTGGATTACCAGTCTCTACTGCAGTGCTGAAACACCAGTCTCTACATCAGTGCTGAAACACCAGTCTCTACTGCAGTGCTGGTTTACCAGTCTGTACTTCAGTACTGGATCACCAGTCTCTACTTCAGTGCTGGATCACCAGTCTCTACTGCAGTGCTGGATCACCAATCTCTGCTGCAGTGCTGGATCACCAGTCTCTACTGCAGTGCTGGATCACCAGTCTCTACTTCAGTGCTGGATCACCAGTCTCTACTGCAGTGCTGGATCACAAGTCTCTGCTGCAATGCTGGATCACCAGTCTCTGCTGCAGTGCTGGACCACTAGTGTCTACTGCAGTGCTGGATCACCAGTCTCTACTGCAGTGCTGAAACACCAGTCTCGACTGCAGTGCTGAATCACCAGTCTCTACTGCAGTGCTGAAACACCAGTCTCGACTGCAGTGCTGAAACACCATTCTCTACTGCAGTGTTGGACCACCAGTCTCTACATCACTGCTGGACCACCAGTCTCTACTTCAGTGCTGGATCACAAGTCTCTACTGCAGTGCTGGATCACCAGTCTCTACTGCAGTGCTGGATTACCAGTCTCTGCTGCAGTGCTGGATCACAAGTCTCTACTGCAGTGCTGGATCACCAGTCTCTACTTCAGTGCTGGATCACCAGTCTCTACTGCAGTGCTGGATCACCAGTCTCTACTGCAGTGCTGGATTACCAGTCTCTGCTGCAGTGCTGGATTACCAGTCTCTACTGCAGTGCCGGATCACCAGTCTCTACTGCAGTGCTGGATCACCAGTCTCTACTGCAGTGCTGGATTACCAGTCTCTGCTGCAGTGCTTGATCACCAGTCTCTACTGCAGTGCTGGATCACCAGTCTCTACTGCAGTGCTGGATCACCAGTCTCTACTGCAGTGCTGGATCACCAGTCTCTGCTGCAGTGGTGGATCACCAGTCTCTGCTGCAGTGCTGGATTACCAGTCTCTGCTGCAGTGCTGGATTACCAGTCTCTGCTGCAGTGCTGGACCACCAGTCTCTACTGCAGTGCCGGTTTACCAGTCTCTTCTGCAGTGCTGGATCACCAGTCTCTACTGCAGTGCTGGATCACCAGTCTCTGCTGCAGTGCTGGATTACCAGTCTCTGCTGCAGTGCTGGATTACCAGTCTCTGCTGCAGTGCTGGATTACCAGTCTCTGCTGCAGTGCTGGACCACCAGTCTCTACTGCAGTGCCGGTTTACCAGTCTCTTCTGCAGTGCCGGTTTACCAGTCTCTTCTGCAGTTCTGGCCCACCCGTGTCTACTGCAGTGCTGGATCACCAGTCTCCACTGCAGTGCTGGACCACCAGTCTCTACTGCAGTGCTGGATCCCGTAAAATAAAAGTAGTTATATTTACAGCATGGTGACCAGCGAAGCCAATCTCCCCTCTGTTCAATAACTACAGCTGTTGCAGGTATCCGACACTTCCAGGTGTGTCAGAAGCTAAATTCCTCTGTGCTCTGTAGCTCCACCTGCTGTCCATTATGTCACTACTGAAAGCCTTGGATGCCAGTGGCAGCCATAGCTCTTCAACAGAGCAAAGATTGGAGTCACTGCCTGCTGGACAAGTGAGTAAAACTAACTTTCTTTAACCAACTAACCTCATTTACAGGGTGTTTGTGGCACATTATAACATAGCTATGCATTTTCTCTAACCTGATTTCCTGTTGACCTGCATCTGGGGGATGATGATTTGGCAGGATGTGCACTCATTGGTGTTCCTGATTGGATGCCTGAGGATGCAGATGGCTCTGATCACCTGGCCGACCTTCTTCACTTGATCGGGAACATAACTGGGGTCACAGATGAGTTGCTTACAGTGAGCGACCTGTAAGGGAAGAAAGAACATTGACATCTTCCAGCAGAAGTGATAATAAGAAGACCACAGGGCCCTGGTGACAAATATTACTGGAATCCCCTTCCCAGTTCCTACTCAAGCCAATAGACCTACCATAAGTTCACATTGTATCTTCTTGTGCAAAAGTAGAACCAAAAGCCAGATAAAGCGGAACTTTACCCATAACAGTTTGTTAACAATTAATGTTCTTTAACAAAAGAATATACATTCCACATTAACCACTTCAATACCAGACACTTAGACACCTTCCCGCCCAAGCCAATTTTCTGCTTTCAGCGCTGTCGCAATTTGAATGACAATTGCACGGTCATGCTGCACTGTACCCAAACAAATTTTTTATCATTTTGTTCCAACAAATAGAGCTTTCTTTTGGTGGTATTTGATCACCTCTGCGATTTTTATTTTTTGCACAACAAACAAAAAAAGACAGAAAATTTTGCAAAAAAACAAGTTTTTCTTTGTCACTGTTAATTTTTTTTGTAAATAAGTGCGTTTTCTTCTTCATTGACGGGCACTGATATGGCTGCACTGATGGGCACTGATAAGGCGGCACTGATGGGCACCGATGAGGTGGCACCAATGAGGTGGCACCGATGGGCACTTATGATGGGCACTGATAGGCGGCACTGCTGGGCACTGATAGGTGGCACTGATGGGCACTTATAGGTGGCACTGGTATGCGGCACTGATGGGCACTAAGGTGGCACTGATGGGCACTCATAGGCGGCACTGATGGGCACTCATAGGCAGCACTGATGGGCACTCATAGGCGGCACTGACGGGTACTTATGGGTGGCACTGATGCACACATATAGGTGGCACTGATAGGTGTCATGGATGGGCACTGATAGGCACTGATAGGTGGGCATGGATGGGCATGGATGGGCACTGATGGGTGGCACTGATGACACTGATGGGTGGCATTGCTGGGCATCCCTGTTTTAAAACATAAATACGATGTGCCAATCAGTGCCCATCTGTGGGCACTGATTGGCATATTTTGTGCATTTTTTTTAACATGTGGATGGCCATGGGGGATGTACCTGGCCATCCACATGCTGGGCTTCCCTGGTGGTCCTGGGGGCTTCCCTGGTGGTCTAGTGTGGGCATCTGAGGGGGGGCTGCGCTGATAAACAATCAGCGCATACCCCCCTGTCAGGAGAGCCGCCGATCGGCTCTCCTCTACTCGCGTCTGTCAGATGCGAGTGAGGAAAAGCCGATCAACGGCTCTTCATGTGTACATCGTGATCAGCCGTGATTGGACACGGCTGATCACGTGGTAAAGAGCCTCCGCCGTATATCACAATATACAGGAACACACTGACCAGATGTTGATCGGCAGACCTTTTTCGCTCATGCCCCTTTAGCAAAAACCGGCTGCAGCACACACGGGCCAAATGTCTGCTGGTTTCTATTGAACATGTGTGATGCCATCCGATGTGTACTAGTATTTACAGGGCTGAGGTTCACAGGGTGCCAATGAGGGTAAAAAGGAGATAGAATCAGGAATCAGGGAGATAATAAGACACTATCCTTATAAGTTTAACTCTTCTGTGTCTCCCTGGCAGCAGAGTTTGTCCTGTCACCTCTCCTGCTTCTCTTTTCTCCCTCCCTAATCTGGGTTTTCTTTTGCACATTATGTGTCATTTCTGTTGCCTCCTTCCCCCTTCAGCAACAGTAAATCTTAAAGCTGTCAGAAGATCAGCCTCCAATGGCTCTGATTTTAGGCACATTGCTGAGAATACAGTAGAAAGCAACTGAGCATGTGCAGAGCGCGATGAGACCATGCATTACTGGATTTTAAACAGTATAGGCAAGTATTTTTAACATTTTACATAGCAATAACTGCAAAATGGGCCAGTCTGAAGTCCTCTATCAGGACTTAATGTTCAACTTTAAAAAGAAAGAGCATTTGGGCCTTGTGACCTTATGGGCCCATGTAGGGACACAGTTGGCAACCTAACCAGGTGGTCGAAGCGCAGGTTTGCTTTACCTATTCTTCCTGTAAAGAATCCTTTCCTAAACTGATGGACAAATATGATTTTTACACTTGCCATAAAATCTTTTCCTTGGATTAAATTTACAAACGTAGGATTGTAGACTAGTTTATAACAGCTATTCTCAACTAGGGTTCCATGGAACCTTGGGGTTCCTCCAGAGGTTGCTAGGTTCCTTAAGCTGTGGCTGCTTGACCTCTCATGTGATGCTGCCTGCATAATTCTGGGTCCAAAGCCTCTTGGCAGAGCCAGTGTCACAACACCAATGGCCTTATTAAATGTTTGTAAGCGTGTTTTTTTTACAACAACTGTAAGATAGGCATTCTTCCTACTAACCACCAATGTAAAGGGCATCCTTCCCACTGACCCCAAATTAAATAATTTAGCCAGGGGTTCCTTAAGACCTGAAAAATATTTTAGGGTTCTCTGGGGTAAAAAGCTTGAGAAAGGCTGGTCTACCACATGTGGTTATACTGCCACTTCCTGTAGGCGGCAGTATAACCACATGTCACAATTAGGGTTGCCACCTCATCCCTTTAAACCCGAACACATAGTAATTTCACAGGTTCTGATGCTAATTTAATGCTGATAAGGCACCAAGTGAGTTTAATTACTATCTTGATCAGCCACAGAACCTGTGTAATTAATAGGTGTTCGGTTTTAAAGGGATGAGGTGGCAGCCCTAGTAACAATCCTGTGTCCCTCAATGGAGGATAAAGACATTTTTTATTCTATATACTGTACAACTTATAACTGACATATTCAAAAGGAAATCTTCCATGGCAGGGTACGATTTCTCTTTTGCTAAGATACCGTATATACTCGAGTATAAGCCAAGTTTTTCGGCACATTTTATTGGTCTGAAAGTGCCCCCCTCGGCTTATACTTCAGTCAAGCACTTTTCTGCAGCAAAGAATGACATTTTCCGAACAGACTTTGGGGCCCCAAATTTGGTGTGCAAACCCAGTGGAACTAGCATTACAACATATCCAAAGATGGGGTTCCTAGCACCAAGTGGCCCGGAGATACGGGGCCCCAAATTGGGTTCGGAAAATGTCATTTTCTGCTTCAGAAAAGTGCTTGACATTTTCCGAACCGACTTTAGATATGTTGTAGTGCTAGTTCCACTGGGTTTGCACACCAAATTTGGGGTTCCTAGCACCAAGTGGCCCCGAGATACGAGGCCCCAAATTCGGTCAACTGTGTCCATCTGCAGCAATGTCATTTCGGGACCTTTTGGGTCCAGAAACCCCAAATTTTGGCTGCAGCTAGGGGGCATTTAGGAACCCTTAACTACCGAGTTTGAAGTTTGGGGGACCTATGGCTGCAAATGGGCACAGTGAGACATGCAAATGGGCACAGTGAGGCTGCAAATGGGCATTGTTGACCCTCTTTTCCACTTGCAGTAGCTGCGCATTTCTCACCCTAGGCTTATACTCGAGTCAATAAGTTTTCCCATTTTTTTGTGGTAAAATTAGGTGCCTCAGCTTATATTCGGGTCAGCTTATACTCGAGTATATACGGTACCTTTATTCCAGCCCCAGAAGACGAGCAGAAAACACAAAGGGATATTAGAATCATAATGGTACATTCTTACCTCTCCTTCAGACCTCACACCAACTACTTTCCCCTTTTCCATTAAAATCTCATCTACGGGTTTGTTGAGCATGCAAGTTCCTCCATACAAAGCGCCCAACCTAGGAGAGATAAATATGAAATTTAATGATTTGTATAGGCATGGTATATATACAGTAGGTATAGACCTACATTTCCTCTAAAACCCCCTCTGTTCCTCTAGAGCAGTGTTTCTCAACCTTTTTTTCAGTCAAGACACCCTTTAAAAATGATGTAAAATCTTGAGGCACCCTTTAGAAATTATGAACAGTCTTGAAGGCCCCATTCTAAAATTCATTCAGATTCCAATCGTTTTGCATGATGCAGAGAACTTCCACACAAGTAATGCCACGTACACACGGCCAGACTTGCCAATGGACTAAGCTCCGTCGGCATTTCCGACAGAAAGATTTAGAACATATTCTATATCTAAAGCCCCATACACACGGTCGGACAATCCGCGGACCAGGTCCGTCGGATCATGTCCGTCGTACTTTGTCCGATGTTGGTTTTGCGTACACACGGTCGGACAACGTTGTCGGAAAATCCGATCATTCTGAACGTGGTGACGTTTGTTGCCTACGACGGGACTACGTAGAGGCTAGTAGCCAATAGCTTTGGTCTTGTAATGTGATCTGAGCATGCGTAGCACTTTGTCCGGTCGGACAACCGTACACACGATCGGGTTTGGTGTGATCGGACCGGGTTGACGGCAAATCTTTCCAGCAGGAGATAAGACTTTGTCCGTCGGACAAACCGACGAACACTGTCCGATGGTGCATACACACGGTCTGATTTTTCAACAACATTGTCCGATCGGACAGAATCCATGAAAAAGTCCGACCGTGTGTATGGGGCTTAAGTCCGTCGGAAATGCCGGCATACAAACGGTCGGAATGTCCGATGAAAAGCTCCCATCTGACTTTTCCTGCCGGAAAGTCCGGCTGTGTGTACGCGGCATAAGACACCCAACGTTGAAGGTGATTTACAAATCTATCCCCTATTTTGTAGACGCTATACCAATCAATAGACGCCTATTGCGATTTTTTTTTTTTTTTTTACCAAAAATATGTAGAAGAATACATATTGGCCTAAACTGATGAAGACATTTTTTTGGGATATTTATTATAGCAAGAAGTAAAAAATATAGTTTTCTTTTCAAAATTGTCTCTCTTTTTTGTGTATAGTGCAAAAAATAAAAACTGCAGAGGTGATCAAATACCACCAAAAGAAAGCTCTATTTGTGGGAAAAAAACAACATCAATTTTGTTTGGGTACAATGTCGCACGACCGCGCAATTGTCAGTTAAAGCGACGCAGTGCCATATCGCAAAAAATGGCCTGTTCATTAACCGCTTCCCGACCGCCTCACGCAGATATACGTGAGCAGAATGGCACGGGCAGGCAAAATCACGTATATATACGTGATCCTTTAAATGCCTGCCCGTGGATCGCGACCCGGTCGGGAGCTCCGTGACCCCGGCCGCGGGACCAGCGGACCCGATCGCCGCTGGTGTCCCGCGATCGGGTCACGGAGCTGAAGAACGGGGAGAGGTCTGTGTAAACAAACCTCTCCCCGCGCTTCCTACTCTGCCTGTCATTGATTGGCTGTTCCCGGTCATCGGGAAAGCCGATCAATGACGTCAGACGTCAGCCCCGCCCCTAATGTAAAAAAAAAAAACACACACGTCAGAGCCCATAACCCATCCCCTCCCCCTAGTGGTTAACTCTTTCACTACAACTGTCATTTATACAGGAATCAATGCATTTAAATAGCATTGATTGCTGTATAAATGACAATGGTCCCAAAAATGTGTCAAAAATGTCCGACGTGTCCACCATAATGTCGTAGTCACAATAAAAATCGCTGATCGCCTCCATTACTAGTAAAAAAAAAAAATATTAATAAAAATGCTATAAAACTATCCCCTATTTTGTAAACGCTATAACTTTTGCGCAAACCAATCAATAATCGCTAATTGCGATTTTTTTTTACCAAAAATATGTAGAAGAATACGTATCGGCCTAAAATGAGGAAAAAAAATGTTTTTTTATATATTTTTTGGGGATATTTATTATAGCAAAAAGTAAAAAATATTGCATTTTTTTCAAAATTGTCGCTCTATTTTTGTTTATAGCGCAAAAAATAAAAACCGCAGAGGCGATCAAATACCACCAAAAGAAAGCTCTATTTGTGGGAAAAAAAGGAGGCCAATTTTGTTTGGGAGCCACGTCGCACGACCGCGCAATTGTCAGTTAAAGCGACGCAGTGCCGAATCGCAAAAAGGGGCCTGGTCCTTTGGCTGCAAATTGGTCCGGTGCTGAAGTGGTTAAGGGGGCAAATCCTTCCAGTCATTAAGTGCAGGGCCGTCTTTAATATTGATTGGACCCTGGGCAAAACTTTTCTTGGGCCCCCCCCCCCATGCAGTTTCGCTCTCCACCTGCTCTGAGACATGCAATAAATAGCAGCTAGACGCAAAACCAGTTTACTGAATCAGATCAGGCAGCGATTACGATTGGTTGCCAGAGGTTACAGTGTATCATTACCGCTCACTGACTGGTTGCTAGAGGTTACAGCACACATTACGGCTCACTGATTAGCTGCAAGTTACAGCACATGATTTCTGTTTGTTGATTGGTTGCTAGAGATTACTGTGGATATCACCTCAGGGGGCCATGATACTCATATAAATGCCGCGGGCCGCCGATATTTACATATGAATGCCACCGCTATTTACATATGAATGCTGGTTATGTACATGTAAACACAGGGTCTGCAGGTTAGAGTTATCTGTACACAACAATAGGGCAGAGCTGGGCAGCATTAGTAGCAGCAATTCATACTGAGATATTGGGACACAGCACGGGACTAAAACTTCAAGGAACGAGGGAATTTAAACCAGGATAGTTGGCAAGTATGAGGCAGCTGCTTTGGGCCCCACAACAATGACAGGGCCCAGGGCAGCTGCCCCTTTTGCCCTGCTTTAAAAACGGCCCTGATTAAGTGGTTAAATAACCCCCACTCTTTAAAATTTCACCTAGGCAGATCGATGTGTTAACATGAGAGTTTATGCTTTAGCTGAATTTTGTGCCAAATTAATTCCTTCAAAATCACTCATTCCTATTTCTTATGTCTATAATCAACCTAAATCCCATTTTCCTTATATCCATTGATTTATATTTATTTTGCCAACATATCCACAAAACTTCGGATCTGGAATAAATGTTCCTACCTGGCAAATCCTTGTGGCAGCTCCCCGAGACCATAGAGAGGATACAGGTAAGGGCTTTTACTGTATTTAATTAGGGACTCATAGTACAGCCTAATTCGGTTTATAGTTTCCAGACATGGCTGATCCAAGTAGCTGCAGAAAAAGGAAAAAAACATAAGACTAAAATACCTTTTTTATTAATGGTAAAATTAGGCAGCTTTGTAGATCAGAAAGGGTTCTCTGTGAGACTGAATTATATTGCTTCGCTATACAGTCAAACGTTTGGGGACACCCGACCATCACACCGATATGAGCTGGTTGAACATCCCATTCTTAAACCGTGGCCATTACTATTGAGTGGGCCCCTCTTTCCATCTATAGCAACCTCTGCTCTTCTGGGAAGGCTTTCAATTCGATTTTGGAAGGTATTATTTTTTTCACAATGCTTTTTGGGGGGAGGGGGTTGGGGCAGTAGACAGTGTTGATAGGGCAGGGAAAAGTGGTGTCAGTCCCTTTTTAATTTATTTTTTTTACACTTTTTCATTTTTTAGATTTTTTTTTGCGGGGGGGGGGGGGGGCTTTCGTGAGATGTCAGGGGTTTAACCAGACCCCTGACATCTCCCCTTTGAGATAGACAAAGGTACTGATGAGCACCACACATTCCCCAGTCCCTTTCTCAGCACTAAAGATGAATGAACAGGAGACAGAGGCTCCTGTTCATTTATAAACTAAGCAGAGTAAACACAATCCAGAAAAAGGGCTAAAATGACCCGCAAAGCGCCGATTTGCTGGTGGTTCGGCAGCGGTGCCCATTCAGTTCAATGGGCAGGAGCAGTGAAGGAGCGGTGTATACACCGCTCCGAAGATGCTGCTTGCAGGAGTTTTTTTAATGTCCTGCCAGCGCATTGCCTCAGTATGAAAGCCCTCCAACTTTTACACTAATGCCGCGTACACGCGGTCACACCAAATTCCGACGGTCAGTAACACAGCGGCATAAAACGCGTTTGACTGCACTATAAAAGGGAAGTTTAATGCTTCTAAGCATGTTTCCGAGCATGCGTCAAAATTTTGCATGTCGAAATTGCATACACACGATCAGAAAATCCGATAGAAAGGTTTTCCGTCTGAAAAATTAAGAACAGGTTCTCAATCCAAAGTCCGTCGGAAATTCCGACAGAAAAAGACCGATGGGCATACACACGGTCGGAAAATCCGATGAAAAGCTCCCATCGGACTGTTTCCATCGGAAATTCCGACCGTGTGTACGCGGCATAAGACTGCAGGGGAGACGTTTTTCAGGCGCATTACAGGCGCTATTTTTAGCCTAAAAGCGCCTGAAAAACGTCTCAGTGTGAAAGGGGTCTTAGGAGTGTGCATGTGATTGGCACAGGGCCAATCAGCACTGTCCTGACATTGGGTTAGGGGTCATGCAGCCTCGTAGGACAGTCAAAGGAGAGTGAAAACTCCTCCTACAAGCTTGTAAATTAAAGAGGTTGAAAAGGTTAACCATAAGGCTATTTTCACACTGGAGCGCTGGGTGCGCTGGCGGTAAATCCGCGCTATATTTAGCGCCGCTTTACCGTAGTTTTAGCCGGGCATTTTGGCTGCTAGCGGGGCGGTTTTACCCCCGCGAGCGGCCAAAAAAGAATTAATACCGCCCGCAAAGCGCTGCAAAGCACCGCTCCAGCGGCGCTTTGCGGGCGGGTTCGGAGCGCTGCCCCATTGTTTTCAATGGGAGGGGGCACTTTAGGATTGGTAAATACACCGCTCCTACAGCGCACCAAAGATGCGGCTTGCAGGACATTTTTCAGCGTCCTGCAAGCGCACCGCTCCAATGTGAAAGCCCTCGGGCTTTCACACTGAAGACACAGCAACGGCTGTTTTAGGTCGGTTTGCAGGCGCTATTTTTAGCGCAATAACGCCTGCAAACCGCCCCAGTGTGAAAGTGGTCTAATAGATAACACAATGGTAATTTTTTTATATGGCTTACAGGAGGAAAAGAGCTCAAGGAGGACTTCAGCAGTATGATAAGGATGCTCTCATACAGTCTAACCAGCAGGAAGATGACAAAGGAAGTTATAGTAGTGGACAGTGGTGTCACCATTTTGGTTATAAATTGTGGCAGGGGTGTGTGAATCGTGTGGATCACAACATTGGCTTTACAAAATCAGGATTACAAAATCCTGAAAAAACATTTGCAAGCCATGCAGTTTTCATATATGAATGTAAAGTGTGTGTCTAGCTGTTTTCCAGGATTTGAAATCCTGTTGGTGAAATTGAAAACAGCTTTTCACTCATTCTTTTATGTCACCCTCGTTAAAATGAAATTTACTTACTCTTCATTTGTGTACAAGGCCAGAGCGTGTCCGGTGAATGAAATAACGTCTGGGCCAAGGTCGAATTTCCGGTACACTTCTCGCATAGTCATCCTCCTGGGATCAATATCTTGGTGAGTCTTGACGTCGTGTTCGTTGAAGTTGATCACAAAGAGTAAGAACTTGCGGAAACGTCTTTTTTCAAACATGCCCAATAAGTCTAGACACGAACAAAGAGGCGGAGGTCAATAACAATTTGAAAAAAAACAAAAACGGCCAGGGTTGCTAAAATTTGTTAAATGTACCAAATGAAGGAAGGTTTCTTTTCTGGATTCAACATGTTGCCACAGCAGCCATTTTTTGGTAAACCAGTATGAGTTAAAGTGGAGTGTCTGACAAGTATCAGAAATACAAAATGGCCAATGTTGGGGAAAAAAAATGCAAACAGAAATAGGCTCAGACTTTTCTGGAGATGCCCACTTACCCGAGACCAACGCCTCTTCCTCTGTGCAGGGCACCTTGTGGATGCGTCCAGATTTGTACACAAAACTTCCATCGACCACTTTGAAATCAATATATTGGGTCACTTCGGTGTATAAAAGTATCTTCACCAGCTGTCCTAACAGGAGCAGAAGAAGGACCAGACACATAGAGTTAAAGCAATCAATAATTATCCACCAATTTCTGATTAAACCCCACCCCATGGTATGTGTCTTTGCCCCTGAAAGCAACTATCAGCCTTCAGGTAACTTCTGGCCTTCACATTCCCTTAGCAATAGTGCACATATTTTTGTCCTGACGGGTTCCTACTAATGCAGTCATTCTCAACTAGTGCTTACTGGAAAACCCCTTCAGTGTTTGCTGGAAGAACCCTGCTAGTTGTTTGCTAGATGTTCCTTGAGCTGGGACTGATTGCCCTCCCATTTGATGGTTCCTTCATAATTCTGGGGCCAAGATCACTTGGCAGAGCCAGTGGCATGACACAATGAGCTTTTGAGCTATGAGCATGGGCGTCTGCAGAACTTTTTTCAGGGGGGGGCATCATTTTAAGGTCACCCATGCTCAGACTTTTTCGAAAATTACATTATCACATTATCACGGTCAGAGAATACAGACGTATGCAGGTGATGGTCAGAGACTGCAGACATGGCCGTAGAGACTGTCAGAGACTGCGGACATGGCCCAAGAGACTGTCAGAGACTGCGGACATGGCCCAAGAGACTGTCAGAGACTGCGGACATGGCCCAAGAGACTGTCAGAGACTGCAGACATGGCTCAAGAGACTGTAAGAGACTGTGGACATGGCACAAGAGATGACCAGAGACTGCATACATGGCCCAAGAGACTGTCAGAAACAGAGATAGAGAGAAAGGGGGTGAGAGAGAGAGGGGTGACAGAAAGAGACAGAGGGGGTGACAGAGAGAGACATAGGGGGTGACACAGAGAGAGGAGTGTGACAGAGAGAGACAGAGGGGGGTGATAGAGAGAGAGGGGGTGAAAAAGACAGAGGGGTGAGAGAGAGAGTGGGGGTGACAGAGAGGGGTGATGGGGATCATCACTACTGATCCGATCCCTAATTCCAGGGGGGGCACTTGCCCCCCCCTGCCCCTACCTGCGGACGCCCATGGCTATGAGACTACCACCACCTTAAGGGGGGCATTTTATCCATTGACCACTACCACAGTAAGGTGCATTTTTCCACTGACCCCTGGTGATTTGGCTTTAACAGAGGTTCCTGGAGACCTGAACATTATTTCCTCTATGGGTAAAACGGTTGAGAAAGGCTATTCTAATGTGATCATCGACCTTTTGCATCATATTTTCTTACCATTGGCCATTAGAAACTTGGGGACCAGATCTACATTCCACTCTCTTCCTCTGCCCATTGGCTCCGGAGGACCAATCACATTAAATCTTCGATAAAGCTGGGGACGAGAGAAGATTATATCAATGATTTCTATAATCTCATATAGTCATAAAGAAAGATCGATAGATAGATAGATAGATAGATAGATAGATAGATAGATAGATAGATAGATAGATAGATAGATATGTAGCAAGTTCCCAGGTATCCTTCAGTCTAATGAGAACCTCCAGGGCCAGAGATATTCTGAATATGGTGGGTTGTGAGTCATAGTGGGTGCAAGGTAGTTGAAGTTATTGGGCGCCAGACACTTCTTGAATGCAAAGGGAAGGGGGGAATCAATTGATCTCTAATTACATATTGAGGAGCAACCCTGCCTAAACTCCAGGGTGCTACAGATAGATAGATAGATAGATAGATAGATAGATAGATAGATAGATAGTGTGACAGGAAGCCAGGTAAATCTAATGCCGCGTACACACGGTCGGAATTTCCGATGGAAACAGTCCGATGGGAGCTTTTCATTGGATTTTCCGACCATGTGTATGCCCATCGGTCTTTTTCTGTCGGAATTTCCGACGGACTTTGGATTGAGAACCTGTTCTTAATTTTTCCGACGGAAAACCTTTCTATCGGATTTTCCGATCGTGTGTATGCAATTCCGACACGCAAAATTCCGACGCATGCTCGGAAACAATTCGACGCATGCTCGGAAGCATTAAACTTCCCTTTTATAGTGCAGTCAAACGTTTTTTAAGGCGCGGTATTATTGACCGTCGGAATTTGGTGTGACCGTGTGTAGGCAAGACAGTTTGAGCGAAATTCCGTCGGAATTCCAACGGGAAAACCATCAGAGCTTTTTCCGACGAGAATTCCGACCGCGTGTACGCGGCATTAGAGTTGTGTCCTGGATGGGAGGTATCTTTGCCCCAGGTTCATGCAGTATACAAACTGTTTTCTTTTTGTGCTGTCTAATGAGCCTGTTTGGCTCACTAAGGAGTTAATGAACTCAGCGGAAGCAGGTTGAGTACTCTGGGCTCCTATAAGACTCCCAGCCTGCTTGGGGAAGATGCTCCACAATGGAACCAGATCTCTGTGTAGGACAGTCTGGGCTAAAGAGTCTGTTTTATTCTGTGTGACAATTAGGTTCCTGTGTTTAGATAGATAGATAGATAGATAGATAGATAGATAGATAGATAGATAGATAGATAGATAGATGTAATCTCCTCCTTAGTTAGGCTGCTAATCTAAATTTAGTTGTTGGCTTCACTGCAGTCAGTGGAGCAGTAATTGGTTGCTTTTCCCTGGTCAAGGTTTCCTAGCTGGGTGTTTATAGGGTACAAAAATGTCCAACATTAATATTTATCATGCTCCAGCCAATCCCTGGAAGAAGGCGTCCAGAAGGTGATAAATGTTTGGGAGGCCTTTCCAGAGTGTTCCTTCATCTTCAGGGAGGGCTCCAGTCAATGGTGGCCCATCCATAAGGGGCGCACAGGTGCTGCCACCCCTATCCATGCGTCCGGCCCCTAAGCTTCATGCGAGGGGGGGGGTTACGTACGTGATTAGCTCCAATATGCTTCAAAATAGGGTGGGCTTGGGGTGCCCGTAGCCTACGCAGTTGTGTGACATTAGCAAATGAATATTCGCTAGTGTCACACTAATTCTCCCCCTGAGACACATTTCCTGATTGGCCGAAAGCAGAAGCTATGCTGGCCACCCGGAGGAGGAAGGAGGAGACACAAGGAGAGGAGACGCAGGGGAAGCTTGCCGGCCACCAGTCCATCGCCCGGAGGGAAACCCGAGGAGAAGCTACGCTGGACACCGGGAGGAGGAGGGAGGAGACGCGAGGAGAGGAGACGCAGGGGAAGCCTCCCGTCCATTGCCCGGAGGCAAGCCCAAGGTAAGTGTTACAGCCGGATGACTGACCGAGCGGGGGGAGGTGCAGGTGACTCAAATGGGGGTGTGGGTGTGGCTGGCTGTGCACTGTTTGCCCGCCAACCCCCAAACAAATACCACCGGCCGCCACTTGTTCCAGTTCTATTAGTGCTGCTGCCATTAGGCGATAGCTAGTTAAGCAAGAAATTGAAGTCTGGGCCTTAGCAGGTGCTGGGCTGAGGGCCTGGAGAAGATTGCTAATGGAGGGCACTGTCATGAAGTCCTGGTCTGGAGAAGGATCTTTTATCTCCCTCACAGAGGATCTATCTGTGGATGCTGGGAGGCAGACAGCTCCTGGGACATTGTAAGACTTAGTTTTGGACTGTAGTGTGTGTGCCTGCTCCAGTAAGGATTTTCTACTAAGAAGCTAGTCCTCCCATTGATTGCTATTATAATTTTGGAGTATCGTGTGACCCTAAACATTTCTCCTATGCAAGTTCTCCAGCAATAAATAGTAAAAAGACATCCCCTAGAGAGCGTGTGTAATGCCGCGTACACACGGTCGGAATTCTCGTCGGAAAAAGCTCTGATGGTTTTCCCGTCGGAATTCCGTCGGAATTTCGCTCAAACTGTCTTGCCTACACGCGGTCACACCAAATTCCGACGGTCTGTAACACAGCGGCATAAAATACGTTCGACAGCACTATAAAAGGGAAGTTTAATGCTTCCGAGCATGCGTCGAATTGTTTCCGAGCATGCGTCGGAATTTTGCGTGTCGGAATTGCATACACACGATCGGAAAATCCAATAGAAAGGTTTTCCGTCGGAAAAATTGAGAACAGGTTCTCAATCCAAAGTCCGTCGGAAATTCCGACAGAAAAAGACCGATGGCCATACACACGGTTGGAAAATCCGTTGACAAGCTCCCATCGGACTGTTTCCATCGGAAATTCCGACCGTGTGTACGCGGCATAAGACTGTGCTTGTGACTGGCGGCCTCTGCACTAGCAAAGGATGACCTGGGCATATACTCAGCGGCCCTTCCGGGGGTGAGCAAGATAGATAGAGTAAAATATTGATTGCTAAGGGAGAGCAATAGATAGATAGATAGATAGATAGACATATAGACAAACAGACAGATAAACAGACAATAGATTTTGGACTAAGGTACAAGTAACCATGTGTTTCATGAACAGCTGTTGCTAGAACCTTGGGAACGGACAATGATGATAATAAAGAACCTACCTCTTCTATGGGCGTGATTGATGCAGTTTCTCCCCCATAATAGTTGTTCCGATCTATGTGCAAAACTCTTTTGCCATTCACAGACATAATCCCAGACAGCACACATTCCTAAGAAAAGAAATACAGTTACTAACTGAACCTTAGCTGGATTGTTAAATACACCTACCTGCCCGCTCACTTACTGCGCCAACACGGCTCCCATGCTTTTAAGGGCAGAGGAGGGATTTGGGGTCCTATAGACCCCAGATCTCTGCATAAAGAGTACCTGTTACTGCCTATTGCTGTCACAAGGGATGTTTACATTCATAGCATTGACCTAGGCTCTGAAGAAAGGGGTGCGCCCCCGAAACGCAATGAAACGCAGCTTGATTGATATGAAAACGCCTTTTTATATGCTCGTTTTGTGAGTAGTAACTTTTGCTTTTTATATATATTTTTATTAAACTAATTTTGGTAATGCATTAGGTCGGTGCGCCCTCCTTTTTTCCTTTTTTTTCAGCTTCATGAACACCCATTGTTCTGAGGAGGGCTGCAAGATCAGAAACTTTACTGAATTATAAACCAAAGAGTGGATTACATTACATTATAGCGCAGGAGATTATTGTCTTACATTCCTTCTGACAGCACTAAAAGTGATCATACAAAAAAGTTAAAGTGGTAGTGTAAAAAAAAATAAAAAAATGTTTTTTTTTTAAAAGGTGCCCCATCTGTGCTCGCACGCAAAAGCGAACGCATGATCGTCCCACACATGTGAGATGTCACCCCGAACGTCAGATCATGGGCAGCAATTCTGGCACTAGACCTCCTCTGTAAATCTAAAGTGGTAACCTGTAAAGGCTTTTAAAGCGGCACCTATGGATAGTAAAATGTATGTAGTTTGTCGCTGTCAAGCGTGACATGTTTGGTATCGATTTACTTGATGTAACGTCATCTTTTATATTTTACCCAAAAAATTTTGCATTAAAAATTAGCATTTTTTCCATAAAATTGTGTTTGAAAAACCACTGCACAAATACCATGTGACATAAAAAATTGCAACACCCACCAATTTTTTCTCTAGGGCCTATGCTTTAAAAAAATATATAATGTTTGGGGGGTTGGTTTGTAAGAAAATTTCTAGCAAAAAATACTGATTGTCACATACGTAAACAAAAAAGTGCCACAAAAGGCCTGTGTCAGGAGCGTGTGCGCACCTGCTCCATCATAGCTGCTGGTTTTGGCTGTGGCATTCTCCTTGTCTGTCTGTCCACCTGCAAGGTGATTGATGTGGCCAGTCTCTGGGTGGAGACCAAACCTGTTTTAAGCCAGCCAAGCCCGCAGTCTCATGTTTGTAACATTGAGTTTGTATGATGTGCCAGGCTCCCTGTTTGTCTGCCATGTTTGGATTGATATTGTTGCAATAGATATGAAGATAGCCCTCTTCAGATCTGGCACCAATGCCCCCTGATGCCCCCATTTTGCAAACGCCACCGCTGCCTCCTCGAATGCCTTGTTTCGCTTGGAATGCGAATTTCCCTGAGCTTGGTTCCGGTAATGGGCACAGAACTTGCTCAGTTTTACTAAATGACATACTCCGCTAAAACGGTAATAAATAACATTGCTTTGGGGCTTTCGGCTGTCGTGAATAGTGCCCGAGCCTCCTAAAATGGCTGCGTCCTTTGTGCAGTGCTGACAGATGCCCTCTGAATATTCAACAGAATGACCCAGGGCCAGGAGCTGTCAACATCTATTTCGCATTTAGGCAGATTCTTGGCAGCGGTATTATACTGTAATATGGTCAGAAATACATGGGAGGTTTTCCTGCGTGTGTGTGTATATATATCTACAGTATATACTGTATATAGGCTAAGATTTGGATATTTCTCTCTCACAGACACAATTCAACCTTTTCAAAAATAGTTATGAGCAACTTTATTTGCGAGGACATATTACAGTATAAGAAAAAAATCAATTTGCAGGGACTTTAAATTAATTTACGGTCTGGTAAGGCCATGTATTCCATCCCTTGGGACTTTCATTGAAATTATGGCCAGGTAAGGTCATACTGGGGACACTCTGATAGGAACACCTGATGTAAGGGGCACTCCGATGGGGACACCTGATGTAAGCGGCACTTCGATGGGGACACCTGATGTAAGCGGCACTTCGATGGGGACACCTGATGTAAGTGGCACTCTGATGGGGACACATGATGTAAGGGGGCACTCTGATAAGGGACACCTGATACAAGGAGTACTCTTATGGGAACCCTGATGAAGGGGGTACTCTGATGGGGGCCCTGATGTAAGAGGCACTGTAATGGAGATAACTGATGTAAGAGGGCACTCTGATAGAGACACCTGATGTAAGGGGCACTGTAATGGAGATACCTGATGTAAGGGGGCACTCTGATAGAGACCCCTGATGTAAGGGGCACTCTCATAGGGACACCTGATGTAAGGTGGCACATTGATGGGGACACCTGATGTAAAGGGGGTCTCTGATGGGGGCACTTGATGAAAGGGGGCACACAGATGGGGTCACCTGATGTAAGGGGCATTCTGATGAGGACACCTGATATAAGGGGCACTGTGATGGGGACACCTGATGCAAGGGGGCACACTGATGGGGACACCTGATGTAAAGTGGCACTGTGATAGGGACACCTGAAGTAAGGGGGCACTCTGATGAGGACACCTGGTGTAAGGGAGCACTGTGATGGGGACCCTGATGTAAGGGGGCACTCTGATGAGTGCTCATGATTTAAGGGGTTTAATCATCCTACTCTAATGACAGCCTAATACATACTAGTGTTTCCCAGGTCATGACATGTTGCGACAGACTGTCAGTGACTCCCACAGTGGTAATATTGTGCCCCCTGACTTTTTTGTTACTGTACCCCCAGATCAGATAGGCGAGATCGCCCTGCCCCAAAGACATATTGGTAGGTTATTTGGCTCCTGTCTAAATTGGGTATGTGTATGTGAGATAGGAACCTTAGGTTGTTAGCTCCTTGAGTGCAGGGGCTGATATAAATGTACAATAAAAAAAAGAGCTGCGCATATTGATGGTGCTATATAAACACCTGTAACAAATAAATAACGGTAAATACCTTTTCCACTCACACACATACTTATGAGAAACACTCTCTTCAAATGCAAAACACAACATTTGACGCTTGTCAATGCAAAAAAAAATGTATAGAAAGGTAATATAGCTGTAAGAAGCCGCCAAGGCCGGGCCCCTGTCCTCCTGCCCTCTGCGTACCCCCTGAGGTTACTCCACGGTTTGTGTTGCTTTTGTTGTTGTTATCAAGGAAATAAGGCTAATCCCTGTTTCATGCACACTAGATTGATATATAAGCCACCGGCTGGTGACGGTGTCCCAAATCCTCCTAAGAGCTTACATTTCACAGCTTCTCTCCTCTGCCTGTGATGTCAGCCGACAGGCCCGACACTGACAGTGTAACAACAAAAGTCCTGTATGCCGCATTCTGTAGCTACTATCTCCGACTATCTCCTGTAGCATGTCTTCAGTTTTTTTTTTTTTGGTTTCACAAGTCTTCAGTTTTTAACTATCACCTATAGAATGCCAATGGCTTCTGACTATGTCCTGTAGCATGTTCCAATCTCTATCCATCTCCTGTAGCATGCGTATGGTCTCTGACCATCACTTGTTGCATGTTTGCAGCTTTTACCTATCTTCTCTAGCATGCAAGTGGCCTCTGACCATCTCCTGCAGCATGTACTCAGTCACTAATCATCTCTTATAGCATGCCCCTAGTCTCTGACCATCTCATGTATCATGCCCATGGTCTCTGATCTTTTCTTCCTCAATGTCTTCAGTTTTAACTATCTTCTGTAGCATGCCAGTGTTTTTTTGTTTATGTCCTATTTCATGTCCTCAGTCGCTGGCCACCTTCTTAAGCATGTCCCCAGTCTCTGATCATCTCCTGTAGCATGTCTGCTCTCTCTGACCATCTCCTGTGTTAAATGGTTTGTCTCATCCATGCACACTGATACATTCTGCTGGAGAGCTAGAGCAGGGGTAGGCAACCTTTTGAGCACAGTGTGCCGAAAAATGTTTTCAAAGAAATTGAGCGTGCCGATTTTATAACAAAAACATTTCAACTTCACACTCTCAATCAAGGATTTTTTTTATAAAGTAAATGCTCTAAACTACTTTAGTAGTGAGAAAATAACATCCTGAACTCTCACGCCTCAGATCACCCCAAATTCCTGCAACTCCGCACCTCAGATCAGCCCCAATTCCTGCAACTCCGCACCTCAGATCAGCCCCAATTCCTGCAACTCTGCTCCTCAGATCAGCCCCAATTCCTGCAACTCCGCACCTCAGATCAGCCCCAATTCCTGCAACTCTGCTCCTCAGATCAGCCCCAATTCCTGCAACTCTGCACCTCAGATCAGCCCCAATTCCTGCAACTCTGCACCTCAGATCAGCCCCAATTCCTGCAACTCCGCACCTCAGATCAGCCCCAATTCCTGCAACTCCGCACCTCAGATCAGCCCCAATTCCTGCAACTCCGCACCTCAGATCAGCCCCAATTCCTGCAACTCCGCACCTCAGATCAGCCCCAATTCATGCACTTTCACACCTCAGATCACTGTCTGCCTGCTCATCTGCTCCATCACTGTACTACCCTGCACATCTGCCCCACCACTGTAACCCCCTGTACATCTGCCCCACCACTGTCCCCCCTGCTCTTCTGTCCCACAACTGTAACCTCCCCTGCTCATCTGCCCCATCAATGTACCCCTTTTCTCATCCGCTCCACCACTGTACCCCCCAGCACATCTGCTCCACTGCCGTATCCCCATGCTCTTCTGTCTCACTACTGAATTACCTTCTCATCTGTCCTAACACTGAACCCATCTGCTCATCTGCCCCACCACTGTGACCCGCTTTCTCATCTGCCTTACCAATGTACCTCCTGCACATCTGTCTCACCTCTGTACCCCCCCCCACTCTTCTGCCTCACCTGTGTTCCGTCTGCTCTCCTGCCCCACCACTGTAACCCCCAGCTCATCTGCCCCACCAATACACCTCCTTTCACATCTGCCCCACTGCTCTACCCCCCTGCTTTTCTGCCCCAACACTGAACCCCCCTGCTCTTCTGTCCCACTGCTGTACCCTCCTGCTCATCTGCTGCACCGCTGTACCCTTTTCTCATCTATGATATGTGTGATATGCAGAGTGTTGAAAGGAAGCAGATATGAGACACATCTACCTGTCCTGGCACACTCATCCTGCTGATCCACCTCTCGCATCCAGCCCACGTGCTTGTATGGGATGTATGGGATGTATGTGATGTATGTGATGTATGTGACGTATGTGATGTATGGGATGTATGGGATGTATGGGACATATGGGATGTATGGGACGTATGGGATGTATGGGACGTATGGGACGTATGGGACGTATGAGATGAATGTGATGTATGGGACGTATGGGATGTATGGGATGTATGTGATGTATATGATGTATGGGATGTATTTGACGTATGGGACGTATGAGATGTATGGGATGTATGTGACGTATGGGAACTATGGGATGTATGTGATGTATGTCATGTATGGGATGTCACATACGAGCATCTGCAATTGATGCACAATGATGAGCTCAGGTCAGGGGTATTTTCTGAAAGCAGTGGGCCTGTGTGCAGGATCACAAGTTGGGCCCCCGCAGCTGAGAAAAAGTGCGGCACTCTGCGCAAAAGTTGGGTGTGATTTTCATTGCGCGTAATACTGGCTCTGGCTTGAAGAGACACAGAGTGCCGGGGTTCAGTAGTAAGTGACGCAAAGGTTCAGGAATAATTTCAACAAAGTTCCCAGAAGCTCAACAGTAATTCCATGAACTGTCACCTGATTGTTTTTCTCAATTACAGTGAAACCCCTACTTTCTGAGATTGGTAGTGGCAACCAAGCGAGTCATCTTCCTCCAGATGGTGGACAGGGCTAGCAGGACTGTGATTGGCTTTAGCAGTGGCCAATTACAGTGCTCCTCCTCCTGGAAACAGGGACCCCCCCAGCAGAACTACACCCAATCTCTTCCCCATTACAAGAGCTGACGATGGCAGCTACAGCAAAGTTAGAGATCCAAACAATGTTTCCCATTTTTTACAATGTGTGGGGGCGCAGTGCGTCCCCCTCAGTGCAGGTGTGGGGAATTCTGAAATTGGAATGCATTAGTGTCTCACTGACACTTCCCTGCGGTGCTCTGCTGATGGGGAGGGAGACGAGTGCCTGCAAAAGACCAGTGCTGGGAGTTGCCTACCCATGAACTACAGTTTTAGAAAAACAACAGACTTGTTGGCCGGTTCACCAGAGGAAAATAGAAGAAAGAAAGCCTAAAAAAAGAAAACAAATTCAGCCATCACATCTAAGAATCTGCAAGCTGCAATATAATAAATGTTTGCTTTTGGGTTTAATACCACTTTAAAGGTTTTCGGACTATTAGACCTTTTGTTTGGCGCTGTCACTGGACTTTGTACATGTGAATCTTCAAAACTGGGCCCTCTGTTTAAAGGGAACCCCCGTTTTTTATTGAGAGCAGCCTTACCAGAGCCACTGTGCCCTATCCCAATCTGATTGATCTATTGATAATCTGAATCCCATCCCTGTATCTATTTGTTCCCATAATAAATTATAGCAGAAAGCAAGAGTGATGTACAAAGTGAAACCAATCAGATTTCCAAAAACATTCAGATCAGCTCTGATTGATTTCTGATTGGTTACTGCGGGTTATTGCACTGACTTGACAAGGAGGTGATAATAGATATACAGGCAGTCCCCGAGTTACGAACACCTGAGTTACGAACGACTCCTACTTACGAACGGCCTCAAATGCCGGCCACTTGTGCTCCACGCTGGTCCTGGATACCTTTCGAGCACCTCTGGACACATCCCACATTGCCGTACTACGCCCCAGATAACATAGTAAGCGCCCGGAACATCCCACATCAATGCACAGGCGGCAGTTACACTTACGAACGCAGTGTTGCGACCCGAAGTTACACTTACAAATGCAGTGTTGCGACTTACGAACAACTTCGACTTACGAAAAACTTCGACTTACGAACAAACCTATAGTCCCTATTGTGTTTGTAACTCGGGGACTGCCTGTAATGGGAATGGGAATAGAAAAAGCGTCAATGTCATTTTCCTACCTTGAGCCCCGTCCCCAACACAATGACATCATACTCTTCCTCCATGCCAGAATGGTATCTGGTAGTCATTTCCGTGGCTCCGTGTGTTTTTTTCTCCACTGTATAACACCGCACGAGACGAGCTGCTGTCCTAATCTGATCTGCCAGGCACTAGTAAGCCTGTAACTCGCCCCATTAACCCAAAGCTGGGCCACAAGCTCGTAATCCATGTGAGCAAGGTAGCAACGCGCCTGCACCCAGAACTGCCCAACCAGAGACCATACAATATCCAACATATGCGTTTATTATACAGTAATAGGGAAAACAAAAATATATTGTATAGATTTTTTATTTAGAATTGATAATAACATCACATCATATCACACGTCGTCATTTCAGAATATTCCACATCCCGGGGCTTTTGCATGATGCAGTTTCTTGGTTTAAAAAATGGCGGTAGTGTTGCCAACCTAACAGATTGAAATTTACTGACATGACACCCAAAATTTACTGGCACAGCCAAGTTTTTACTGGCATTTCCAAAATTTCCAGTTTTAAGTACAATATTCACTATTTAGGCTACAAACAAGTACAATATGTAATTGACAATGTGATTTAAGGTAAATAATAAGGCAAAAAACATATTTATTATTTTATTTTCGATATAGTAAATAAGCAGCTCAGGGACAGGACTCAGGAGGGCAACAAATTAGAATGGGCTGCACCAGGAGCGGACTGACCATTCGGACACTCGGGCACTGTCCGAGGGCCCTTGGCCACTAGGGGGCCCCATCAGGGTTGCCAGCCTCAGTAAAACCAGGGACAGTATGTAAAAATCTGTTTTTTTTACATCTGTTTCTGAAATGTCCCTTACCGACATCCTTTTGGTCTAAAAATCCAGAGATTATAGCTGCCCCACCTCTCCGGTACCTTCTCAGCCAATAGAAACATGCCTGTGTATACTGTGTGATTGTGGCCCCATATACTCTGATTGCCTGGGGGCCCCATAATCTCCTATTGTCCGGGGGCCCAATGAGTTGTCAGTCCGCCCCTGGGCTGCACACACATGAAATCAACTCTCACAGTGATCCTGAGCAGCAGTACAGATTACGGACACATCCCATCTTGAGTCACATCTTGAGTCACTGATGGTCCAGCTCCCGGCCTGCCTTGCTCCTATTCCACAGACCCGCACACAAGGCTCTGGCCGCTCTGCTTGGCTCCCTTGCACCATGACATCACAGGACATGCTCAGGCACCGCCTCGACCAGAGCCGCCCAAGCACACTGTAGCAGGCACTCGCATGGTCTTGGCTGGCTTAGGGCCAAGCGTCCCAGCCATATATTTTACTGGCAACCTTTTATTTTTACTGGCATTTACTGGCAGAATAAAATTGCCTGTTTTTTAAAAAAACTGAAGGTTGGCAACACTGCGGTGAAAGACCCCCCCCCCCCCCCCCAGCACGTCTTCCAGCACAAGAAGGAGGTTGTTGAGGTCAGACATTGTGCTGTAGGATAGGCTGGGGGTGGGCTTAACTGCTGACTTTTCCAAAAGTCCAAAGCTGATTATTTGGTGGTACAAGAGTGTATAGCTGCCCACATAATCTGAAGGGAAAACAGCTGGAGAAGGTAGGTGTTATCTCATGTGTATGGGTACCGTATAACTAATACTGCTTTATTCCTTCCTTCCCTTCCTCCATTCCCTCTCTGCTTTCCTCCGCACTTGCTTTCTTCCCTTTTTTTTCTTCTATCTTTCTTTCCTTCCTCTTTCCTTTTTTACTTCTGGGTCCCAGAAGTACATCTGTTCCGTTGCTTCAGATGTACTGTGGCGTTACCGGCGGCTCCCGGAGGCTCTGGCCAATCACAGCGCCGGAGCCGCGATACCCGGAAGTAACCCCCCGGAGAGATGTCAGCCGCCGGAGTGGTGAAGGAGGACCACTGCGGGGACTTCAATCTCAGGTAAGTAATTCATAATGAGTTAGTATACTATGCATACTAGCTCATTATGCCTTTGCCGTGTTTTGGGAAATTTTTTAAAGGGTTTACAACCACTTTTAATCTGCTAGTACATCTAACACTGCCCTCCCTCCCAGGCTGACAATGCCGCTGTCTGCAGTGTAACCTGTGTTCCTGTGCTCATTCCTCCAGAGCTGTGTTTCACTAATAGAGGGGGTGTGTTACTAGCCAGTTGGCGAAAATGCCAAAGTAAATAAAACTTAATGATTGTTAAGCTGCAGTATATTACATTTTTGGTTTTGGATTTAAAGTGGTTTTAAAGGCTCAAGGTTTTTTATCTTCACGCATGAAGGTAAAAAAACTTCCCTACGCAGCAGCCCCCTTAATACTTATCAGAGCCCCATTGCGATTCCAACCTAGAGATTCTCCCTCCCCATTGGCTGAGACAGCAGCGAGAGCCATTGGCTCCTGCTGCTGTCAATCACAGCCAGTGAGCCAATAAGGAGGGAGGGGGCAGGGCCAAGCCGCAGCTCTGTTTGTGAATTGACGCGCAGAGCAGCGGCTCAAGAGCAAGCCTGCTTGGGGGTATTCGGCAGGAGGAAGGGGCCAGGAGCACGGGTAGTGGACCCGAGAAGAGGAGGATCGGAGCTGCTCTGTGCAAAACCATTTGCACAGAGCAGGCAAGTATGAAATGTTTGTTATCTATTTTTTTTTTGTTGCCGTTAGTATCACTTTAATATCGCTTTAAACCTTTAATACAAAGATACTAGCACAAAACCCATTGAAGGAAACGGGTTGCAAAATATTGTTAACAAATTTAACCAACCAACAATGGCTCCACCTAGTGACTAAATATGGTACCTGGCTATAAAAAAAAACACTTGCATTTTTTTTTCTTAAGTAGAATACTATCGGGTATTTCAAAAAGCAGATTATCTCTCCCGAGGTCCTAACAGAGGTGTCGAGGGAGCTGAGAAATTTTTTCTCCTCAAACGCAGACTCTGGTAGCTCTCCCTTGATGGTCTGGGAGGCCCACAAGTGCGCCATCCGCGGCGTGCTGATCAGATTAGGTACGCAACTTAAAAAAGAAAGATCCCGACAAGCACTTGCTCTCCTGGATCAGATCAGGGCCCTGGAGGCCACCCATAAACAAACTCTGGCAGCTCAGGCGCTCACGTAGCTCACTACCCTGAGAAACGAGTTGAAAGCGCTGGCGTTGTTCAGAGCGAAGGCCACTATCGCAAAATGTAAACACACCATGTATGAACACAGCAACAAATGTGGCAGGGTACTGGCTAGGGCCTTGAGGGCACAACGAGCGAGGTCCTTTATACCGGAAGTGATGGGAGAAGGAAACGCTAGGGTACACGCCACTGAAGACATTGCAGAACAATTCCGCAAGTATTATACAGCTTTGTATAACTTGCCGCAGAAGTCCACAGAGGGGGCCAAATCCTCAGAACGGGAGGCCATCCGAAACTATCTATGCAAGTCAGGCCTACCCAGGCTGCCTGATGAGGCCCTGGAGGCGCTGGAAGCTCCCCTTAGTGGAGAGGAAGTGTCGCAGGCCATAACTCAAATGCAGAACGGCAAAGCTCCGGGTCCGGACGGTTATACGCTTGCATATTATAAGACTTTCGGTGATCTTTTAAGACCACACTTTCTCTCGGCATTTAACGACGCCGGGGAGGGGGCGGCCCTGCCAGAAGACACCCTACGAGCTTTCATCACAGTGGTTCCCAAGGAGGGTAAGGACCCCCTTCACTGCCAAAATTATAGGCCTATATCGCTCCTCAACGTCGACCTGAAAATCTTCACTAAAGCCCTCTCGCTGCGTCTAACGTCGTGGATCCCGTCGCTGGTTCACTTAGATCAGGTCGGATTCGTGCCCTCAAGGGAAGGGAGGGATAACACCACAAAGGCACTTAATCTTATTCATGCGGCCACAACACAACGTATTCCGATGATCCTCCTCTCGACCGACGCTGAGAAGGCGTTTGATCGGGTGAACTGGCCCTTCTTATTCAAGACCCTACGCCATGTAGGATTGGGACAGCGAGCGATGAATTGGATGATGGCTCTATACTCCAGACCCTCGGCTCAAGTGAAGGTGAACGGCCATTTGTCCTCCTCTTTTGGGATAACCAACGGGACAAGGCAGGGCTGCCCCCTGTCTCCGTTGATATTTATCTTGACCCTGGAGCCTTTCCTCCGTACGGTAAGGGATAACCCGGATATCACAGGGCTCCGTCTCAGCGATAGATTGGCCCCTAAAATCGCGGCCTTTGCCGACGACTTACTATTTTTTATCACCAACCCCCTGATATCGATACCGAACCTTCTAGCGGAACTACAGAGTTACGGGGCGCTCTCATTCTTTAAAGTGAATTACCAGAAATCAGAGGCGTTAAATGTCTCCCTGCCGACTACAACGGCAAACTTGCTCAGGATGGATTTCCCTTTTAAGTGGGCTGGAACAAGCATCAAATATCTGGGAATACAACTACCGGCCAAGATAGAGCAAGTTTTCCCCCTTAACTTCCCCCCACTGCTGACGGAAGTGAAAAAAGACCTCCAGACCTGGATGAAGGGCATGTTCTCCTGGTTTGGACGCTGCAGCATTATAAAGATGAACGTTATGCCGAGATTCTTGTATTACCTGCAGACCCTCCCAGTAAAAATCCCGAGCACCTACCTTAGAGCGGTAAACAGAGAGCTGACTAGGTTCATCTGGGCCCAAAAACCACCCAGGCTAGCACATTCGACTCTGCGTCTCCCGAAATTACAGGGGGGAGTTGCACTTCCCGACGTGGCCTTGTACCACAAGGCATGCCACTTGGCACGTGGCATTGATTGGTGCCGACACGGATCGTTAAAGCAATGGGTCCAAGTGGAACAGTGCCTTGCGGGGATGGAGATGGAGGGGCTGCCCTGGTGTCAGAAAGACATCCCCCATAGGGTCTTACGCCACCCTACGGTGGGAGAAACCTGGAGGATTATTCAAAAGATGGGCAGAGAACACTCGATAGCGACTAACCCGTCCCCGCTTACGCCAGTGATCGGGAATCCGGCCTTTAGCCCGGGTCTCCAAGATCCTGGCTTTCAGACCCTGCGAGTCGCAGGTCGTTCCCAACTTCGCCACTTTATTAGCAATGGAAGGTGGATGACCAGAGACCATATCATGGAAGACCCTCTGCTTCGGAGTCTCACGTTTTGGCAGAGGCTTCAACTAGCCCACTTTATAGAGTCACAACCCACTCCAGCACTATTTGGAAGAGGTCTGACGCCCTTTGAGCTACTGTGCTCAGAACAAGAACCGGTCCGCCACACGATTGCGCTTACATATCGTCTCCTTTTAAATCCACCAGAAGGGTACAGACCCCCATACATAGCCCAGTGGGAACGAGACCTGGGAATACAATTCACTGAAGGACAAGTGGGGAGGATGCTATTCTTTACATACAAAACTTCAGTATGCGCCAACCTGCAGGAATCCGGGTTCAAAGTACTGTCTAGATGGTACTATACCCCGACCAGACTACACCGGATGTTCCCCCAGTGCTCGGACAGATGCTGGAGATGTGGTGAGGAAGCGGGCTCGCTCCTGCACATTTTCTGGTCCTGTAGGGTCATTACCCCGTTCTGGTCAGAGGTCCACAGCATTATACAACGGTTCACCGACCGAGTGTTGCCCAGGACCCCTGAGTCCTATCTTCTCCACCTACAGGACATTCCGAGCAGAGCATATAAGAAGTCTATTCTTCCACTCCTGATCACGGCGGCTAAAAGCTGCATCCCACTGTTTTGGAAGCGGACGGAGCCCCCGGGGGTGGATGTCTGGTTGAAGAAAGTGGCAGAGATCCACAAAATGGAGGATCTCATAGCGACAGAAAGGGGTCTGAGAGACCAGTTTCTGGAAAGGTGGTTCTATTGGCTCGAGTTCTACTACTCGGAGGATTATGCGAGATTGATGGTGTGAATAGCCTGTGATTGTGCAAAATCTCCGGTGGAGGCCGGAGCCCCAGTGGCAAGATCAGGGTTGAATCTGTCCCCCCCCCCCCCTGTTTTTCTTTCTCTTTTCTTTTTCTTTTCTTTTCTTCTCTCTCCCTTTCTTCTCTTCCCTCTTTTCTTGTCCCCTTCCCCTCTTCTTCCAGTTATTTCCCTCTTCCTATCCACTTCCCTTCTTGGGGAGAGGGGGGAAAGAGGAGTAGCAAAAAAAAAAAAACAAAAAAAAAAAGGAAATACTCATCCAAAGTTATATCAGCCCTTCCCCTCCAGTCCCCGTTCCTCGACGATAACCTGGGAGAGGCACTTAAATTCCCTAGTAACGATAAGTGGTCTGACATGGGAAGCAAGCGGAATTCGGGCAGCTTCTAGGACTTGCAGAGAACACTCATATCTACGAACCTGGAGAAGAGAGTTTGTTCGGTTCTGTTCTTTTTTCTTTTATTTTAGCACTAAACATGGTTTGATGTAGCAGAACACTGTAATCTTTGATTGGGTTGTACACACTGCCATAAACAACTTCTGAAATGTTTAATGTACAATCCTATGTTTGTATAATGCTTTTGCAATCTTCATAAATAAAATACAAATTTATAAAAAAAAAGCAGATTATCTGTGTGAGAAACCTCAGAAGGATGATGTTTGCAGGTTCACTTCATTGACATTACTGACCCGGATATAGGATGCAGATCAAGAGATATTAAATGGCAGCTTCTGTCTGAAGTTTCAAACACAGGTATTTTCACTCTGGACAGATTTCTATTAGGAGGTTGAAGATAAAGACTGACACAAGAGCAAATTGAGTCTTGTGCTCCATTGAAGTTGGCACCCAACTGCCCTCTGTGCCCAGTCCTAGCATTGTTTGTCAATGAAGAGCTGGGTTAACAGAGATGAGGCTGATTGTGATAACTTATCATTATTTTCCTTGTAACCACCTATCACCTATCTGGCTGGAGGCCAATATGACTATAGGTCATCCCTTATACCTCTAGCTGAGATAAAAACTGGAAATCAACCGGAACATGCCGTGGCCAGGAACTAGCCGAGGTCAAGCCGGGAATCAGCAGGAACAAACCATGGTCCGGAACTGTCAGAGCTGGGCTCAACCCTTCCTTTTCTGAGCTGGCCGCTCAACTGTTGGCTAATTGCCAGCTCCTATCTCTCCACAGTTACTCAGCTGTTGATGATATCCTGCTCGTCAGTCCTGCCTACTTAAGCCATCCAGTCCAGAGGATCTCTGCCTTCGCCTTGGTTAACATCACAGAGACATTCTCCTGCATTCCTGTTTAAAGACTTGCTTTGCTGACATCCCTTCTGGCTCCAGATCCTGCTTGCTTTTCCACTACATTGATCCCTGACTTCTGGCTTGGCTGACTATCCGTTACGGTTACTGAACTTTGGCTATGTTTTGACTACCTTTGTTGTTCTTTTTACTTTTATTATTAAACAAGTGTGAGTTAACTGTACTTCTGTCTCGGTCTGATTTCATGGTTTCTGACAGGAACTTACTGAGTTCATGCCAAGAATCAGCAAGAACAAGCCATGGTCAGAAACTTGCTGAAGTCAAGCTAGGAATCAGCAAGAACAAGCCATGGTCAGGAACTTGCTGAGGTCAAGCCAGGAATTAGCAAGAACAAGCCATGGTCAGGAACCTGCCGAGGTCAAGCTGGGAATCAGCAAGAACAAGCCATAGTCAGAAACCTGCCGAGATCAAGCTGGGAGTCAGCAAGAACAAACCATGGTCAGAAACTTGCCAAGGTCAAAGCAAGAATCAGCATGAACAAGCCATGGTAAGAAACTTGCTGAGGTCAAATCGAGAATCAGCAAGAACAAGCCATGGTCAGGAACTTGCAGAGATCAGCAAGCCATGGTAAAGAACTAGCCAAGGTCAAGCTGGGAATTAGCAGGAAAAAGCCATAGTCAGGAACTAGCTGAGGTCAAGCCAGGAATTAGCAGGAACTAGCCAAGGTCAATAGTAGGAAGACAGAATAGTCTAGAGGGTTTCCCTTACACCTGGTCCAAACCCCCCTGAAATTGAGCACAGGGATTGAGAGGGCACAGAGTGGGACACATGACATGAGACCAGTTTACAGAGGCTTCCTTCTTAAGGCAGGCTTGGCCATGAGATGCTTGTGTAGGCTGACAGGAAGGCAGCTGGCTGGAAAATATGGATGCACTGGCTCAAACGCAGGGATACACAGCAGTCTGAGAGTGTAGTTCAGACAGGCAGTGGTCAGCGTAACAGATAGCAGATCAAAACTGTGAATCAACAGGAACAAGCTGTGGTCAGGAACTAGCCAAGACTAAGCTGGGAATCCGAAGGAACAAGTTGTGATAAGGAACTGGCTGAGGTCAAGTCAGGAATCAGCAGGAACAGGCCATAGACAGGAATTTACCAAGGTCAAGACTTTACAGAAACAGGAACTAGCCAAGGTCAAGTCGGGAATCAGCAAGAACAAGCTGTGATCAGGAACTGGATGAGGTCAAGCCAGGAATCAGCAGGGACAAGGAAGTGACCAAGGTCAAGCTTTTACAAACCGTGCTTCGAAACTAGCCGAGGCAGAACAGAGACGGGTCCAAGGTCAAGTTTGGTCAGCAATGGAGAGACAACACTTAGGAACAGGTTCAGGTTGCGGGGTAACAGGTGAAGATGATCCAGCAAATTTCCTGCTTAGCACTGTTCCTTAAATATGCCATCTACACCAGGACTAGGATGCATGCGAGCCCATGTGCTTGCATGCACATAGGTCCACACAATATGCCCATGCCCATGTAGTGAATTATGGCAATCAATCAGAAATCTCAGCATACATATGTAGCACCCTCTAGTGTACAGTTTTTTTTTCCGAGTAGGTTAATTTTCAGGATTGGCTGGCAGCCGAGCCTGGGTGTGTTTTTTGATCTGGGTTTGGAGTGACCTAGAGCAGTGTTGAGTGACACACAGGTGGTGTCACCAGGATCTCCCACTTCTTTCCAGAATGTTCTGGAAAGAGATGTGGGAGGGGAGGTGGAGCCACCTGGGGTATTCTAGGGATCCCTGACCTTTACCCAACTTGGATTGGCAGGAGCAGGCCTCCTTAAATACCTAGGGACAGCCAGGGTGGGGAGGAGTTGACCAGGTGGAAGATGGAGATAGAGTGTCAGGGCCTTTGAGGGAGCTCTCCCCAGTCTTTGGGGGGGGGGGTGACCTTGGGCCTGGGTTCGGATGGGACCCTCTTACAACCCACAGAGGTGTCTTGGACAGGAGGCACAGGAGGAGCAACAGAGGACAGTGGGAGAACACTGCCAGGAAAGTCTCCAGGAGTTCCACAGAAGCAGCCAGGAGGGCTGGTGAGTGTACAAACCATCAGGAGAACTGGGAGGCACGCCTCAGAGAACTGAGATGCAGCAGTCTGGGATGGGTGCAGAGCCAGTCTGGAGGATGGTGGTCTCACAGGCAGTGGAGTGAGGCAGCTGCAGCCCGGGGGTCTGGCAGTGCCTGAAGAGGTGGTACTGGGAGCAGTAGCCACAGGGACAGCTAGCACTGGGACTTTTCAATATTTGCTACACCATAGGGGCCGGAGTTCCCTGCCTGTAAAGGGCACCTGCTTTAGGCCAGACTGAGACAGTGTCAGGCCTACCAAAGCAGTACTAGCTAGTCCAGAGAGTGAAAGACAGGAGAGAGTGATGATCTGACAGGAAGCGATGTGCAGGAGGAGAAGAGGAGTGTATATACTGTGATGTATATAAGAGTCCCAACGTTTGACTTTAATTACCTGGGCATCTCATAGGTTCCCCACCCCTATCCAAGTTCATTTTCCCTCAATAAAAATACAAAAACTATCCCATATAAACAATCCTTCACCCACAGTTGATCCAGATGAAGGCAAAGCATGATCCAATTTGTTACAGCAGGGGAAAAAATTCCTTCCTGATCCCCCGAGAGGCAATCGGATTTTACCTGGATCAACTTTACCTATAACACTCAGCAGCTCTTACGGGGGTACCGCTATACATATATTAGTATGTTTTTGTCCCCAATATAAATGTAAACCGAAAAGTACTTTGTGCAGTTCGAAGGGTCATTTACAATAGTTCAACCCCCAAGGAGTTAACAATCTAATCATGTCTTTATAGACATGCAAATTAACCTATGTTCCCTGATTTGGGAATGGAATAAAAAAATGTGAAAAAGTCATGGTGGGATTTGAAGCCAGGAACTGCAGGGCCAGAAAGTCAACCACACTACGAATGGGTGGCTGGGAAGTACCTCCACTTTCTGGTAAGAACATTATTATATGGAACCCTTAGTATCAATCCATGGTGGCCAGTCTGAAATGAGGTATCATACTTGTGTAACCCAACTTAAAACCCAGCTACCAAGAGGACCCACCTGTTTCTTTCCTGTCTGAGTTAAGATTTGCATATTCAGTTTGGGGTCTTCAGGGTACCCAAGGTTATGACAATAAGTGTGTGCAGCAACTGGAAGTGCCTGCTTTACAATCCTATAGGCAGCATGGGAAGGAAGGAAGGAAGGAGCGAATGAATGTAGGAGAGAAGGAAGGAAGGGAGTGGGAAAACACAAAAGGGGCTGAGAGGGAAGGAAGATGGGGGAAAGGAAGGAAGGAAGGTAGGTGGAAGGGGGGGGGGGTGAGAAAAAAGGTGGAGAGAAATTAAGTGAAGAGACAGGAAAGCCGGGGGACAGGAAAGAAGGAAAAGCATAAAGCAAAGGAAGGAAGGGAAGTCAGGAGAGACGGGAGAAAGGAAAGGAACTAAGAGAGGGATGGTGAAAAAAGAAGGGGACATTCAAGTAGGGGGGGGGGGGGCAGAAATGGAGAGAGAGGGAAGGAAAGAAAGGAAAGAGAGAGAATGAAAGAATAGGGCAGGTGGAAAAGAAGAGGAAACTCGAAGGAAGGAAATAGAGAGAAGGAAGAAAAATAGATGGGAAAGACAGAAATTGGGGGCAGGGAGGAAGAGGAGACAGGAGGGAAGTAAGAAAGGACAGCAGGAGGGAAAGATGGGGGGAAGAAAAAAAAGACAAAGGAAGAAAGAGAAGATACAGGAAGGGGGGAAGGAAGGAGGGATAGGAGGAAGAAAGAAAAGATGGAAGGAAGGGAAACATAAAAGAAGGGGAGACGAGAGGGAAGAAAGAACGAAGAGATAGGTGGAAGGAAGGGGGAGCACAGGAAGGGAGGACGAAGGAAGGAGAGAAGGAAGGAAGTAAGAAAGGTAAGACAAGGGGAAGGAAGGGGGCTGGAAGGAAGAGATAAAAGAAGGTAAGAAAGGAGGAAGACAGGAAGAAAAGAAAAGATGGTGAGACAGGATGGAAATAAGGAAGGAAAGAGGGAGGAATGATGGTAGACGGGGCCAGTCGGAGGAATTCATGTAGGTCAGAGAGGTGTTTTAGGCCTTTCAAAGCTCGGTAAAGCTGGGTGCATATGGAAAGGGTATTATTGCACTGCTCAGCACAATGCACACTGTCAGCACCGGTGGTTGGGGGGTGTTTGGCCACCCACCCCTTGCTTTGTAGGAAGAGCTCAGCTCGAGGAATGGAATCTTGAGGAAATAGTAAACAGCAGCTGTGATAACACACATTGAAGTTCTGTTTGTTTCTGACAAAAGTATCCAAGCAACCGTGAGATTCTGCCACCAACTTCTGCTCCTAATTACTATGGAAACCCTTGAATTCACTTCTAGAACGTCAGAGTCCTCACCAGCACTGAGGGGTAATGTGAGGTGAAGGAAAACACTAATAGACCCATAATAAGGCAGAGCGATGAGCACTAACCTGTAACCACAATCCTCATCTCATAGGGGCCCCATTACAATCATGTGGTTTGCTGTAGATTAATGGACGCTCACGGTAGGGAAGCTACACCACACCTAAAGCTGAACTCCAGGATAAGCAAACAATGTCTAAATACATTAACCATGTGTGTGCTTCCTAAATCTTGGTATATTTTGTGTATTTATTCCAGATCTGTGCAGTAATCCAGTGTGAGACTTCCTGTAATAAAGACTGCTCACTGCTGCTCTCTCTTCTTGTGCAGGGTGACTGGTCTTGTCTCCGCCCCCTCCTGTAGTTATCTGCTGGCAGCTTGCAAAGGCATTTGGTTCACTTGAAGTGTATGGGCCAGTGGTGGCCGGTGCTCCATATTTTGGGGGGGCAGCAAACAAACCACCCGGCCTGGGCGGTCAGATAGTCGGTCAGTTGGCACCCCTAGTCAACCCAGCCCCCCCCCCTTCCCGTCGCTGGGTCACACGGTCCATCCCCTGCTTGCCCGTCTGTCCATCCACCAGCCCCGCACTTAACCCATCCAGGTCCTGGACAGCTTCGGTACCTTCCCCCTGCTTCTGCTCCAGCCAATCTGGTCACTTCTCCTCTCGGTCAATCGGATCCCAGGACCCAATTCCTGATTGCCCGGGAGGAGAAGCAGGAAGACAATAGCAAATATTAATTCGCTATTGTCACACAACTTGGTGGTAATTTTTAATAACATTCACTTACAATATGACTTAAAGCGGAGCAACACCCGTTTTTAAAACCTATAATAAAAAAAAAATACTCACCTTCCTTGATCCGAAACGCCAGTTTTTTTTTACTTACCTTTAGTTGTTCTTCTTCTTTGCATCCATCGCTTCCTGGTTCCTGGTCCCTCGGATATGGGCGGGGATATTACGGCTATTATGTAATATCGAGTGAGGGAAACACTGCGCTAACTCAAAAAGTGAAAATGATGAAATCAATCCAAAAAATAATACTATAGTGTACTGTGTACAGTGAATATCCTGAAAATATATGTGAAAGCAGCCAACACTCTAACAAACAAAGTCAAACAAGCAAATAACCACAATGTGTAGCGCTAACAAAAAATAGAGCCAATAGACTCATAAAGTGAGAAAAAGTCCGGTGCAATATAATATAGTGAAACAATGATAAAGTCCTTTGTTAAAGAAAATAAATCATATGGCATAGATCATCCTTGCACATGAGATGTATGTGGAGAAACTCTGCAAACACAGATGCTAATGTGTATAGACGAGTATATAAACCCTCCAATGGTTATGGAATGCATACGCTTACCAGCGATGTTGGACCCACCTACCATACGGCAGTGGGTCAGTAAGGCTTATGGTAACTCCTGTAGGTGGCGCTCAAGGGATGAAAGCTGGATTCTGGCAGCACTCCTCCAGGTCTGGGATGGACTCTCGGCTGGATATTCCGGAATCCTCAAAAACGACACACGTGTGGGGCGCGACACCAGGAACAAACCAGGAAGCAGGATACGGAAAAAGGAAAAAGGAACTCCAATAGTGTGATTCCACCACTAATTTATTGGGTATGGGGTATAAATAATGGTACAAACAGGGGAATTCACCCAAGCAGTACAGAGCATATACTGATAAAATCAAAAATAAAACAGAGTAAAAGCAGTATAAGGGTCTGCTGATTTTGAGACCCTTATACTGCTTTTACTCTGTTTTATTTTTGATTTTATCAGTATATGCTCTGTACTGCTTGGGTGAATTCCCCTGTTTGTACCATTATTTATACCCCATACCCAATAAATTAGTGGTGGAATCACACTATTGGAGTTCCTTTTTCCTTTTTCCGTATCCTGCTTCCTGGTTTGTTCCTGGTGTCGCGCCCCACACGTGTGTCGTTTTTGAGGATTCCGGAATATCCAGCCGAGAGTCCATCCCAGACCTGGAGGAGTGCTGCCAGAATCCAGCTTTCATCCCTTGAGCGCCACCTACAGGAGTTACCATAAGCCTTACTGACCCACTGCCGTATGGTAGGTGGGTCCAACATCGCTGGTAAGCGTATGCATTCCATAACCATTGGAGGGTTTATATACTCGTCTATACACATTAGCATCTGTGTTTGCAGAGTTTCTCCACATACATCTCATGTGCAAGGATGATCTATGCCATATGATTTATTTTCTTTAACAAAGGACTTTATCATTGTTTCACTATATTATATTGCACCGGACTTTTTCTCACTTTATGAGTCTATTGGCTCTATTTTTTGTTAGCGCTACACATTGTGGTTATTTATTATGTAATATCCCCTAGACCGCACTGTCTCCTGGGAGCTTGTGTCATAGCTCCCAGGAGTCAGTGCGGCTGCCTGGCCCGAGATCGCGCGAGACTTCGAACCGAACGTGACGTCATCACGACGCTGCTGACGGCGCTCCTATGAACGGTGTACTGCGCATGCGCGAGATTAGAGAGAGGCGTGAATGAAATCCAGGAAGACAATGCCCTGGAGTATTCACATGCCCACACGCAAGATGGGGATGAAGCCGGAAATGTATATAAAGTGTTTTTTAGACAGAAAATCCGAACGGCCAAAGTCAGACAGACAGGACAGGTGAGCTAATGCTTTACAAATCATTTTATTATGCAATCCCCATTAAAAAAAAAAGTCAGGGGCAGTGTAGCTCTGCTTTAAGTCGCAATTGTATAAGCTATATTATTATTTTTTTGGTAATTTTTTTTCTCATGGAAAAAAAAAAGCGTCTCTGAGTGTCTCCGAGTGTCACCGGCACCCCCGCACCTCAGAGGCTTGAATCCTGCTCATCTTGCGAGACAATGCTCACAAATCGAGTCAGGATTTGAAAAAAAAAAAACAGCTCTTTTTGCGAGACGCTGGTAAACCACATTACTCGCAATCCGAGGTTTTACTGTATACACTATAGGATTGTAACAGACCTTAGGGCACTCCAAAGAGAATAGTAATGTGGCGCTCTTAGTGCCCCCTCACCCTTCTTTCAGCCCCTGTTCTCAGCCACATTCCTGTCTGAATTTTGTGTCCGGGTTTCAGGCGGTCTGAAACCCGTACACATGATTCAAAACCCAAACTGTCCGGGTGAATCTTGGACAGGTGGCAACCCTATTGGGTCAGTATTAAGTTGAACCACCTTTTGCTTTATTACAGCCTTTAGTCTGTTGGGATTTGTCTCTACTAACTTTGCACATTTAGACTTTGCAATATTTGCTCACTCAAGTTCAATTACATTTTATGGTGACCGTTTGTGGACTGCATTCTTCAATTCATTCCACAGATTTTCAATGGGGTTTAAGTCTGGGCTCTGACTAGGCCATGCAAGGACATTCACCTTTTGCTCCTCCAACCACTGTGTTCTCATTTTTGCTGTGTGCTTTGGGTCATTGTCCTGTTGCAATAAGTGTATATTGATTGGTTTCTGCAAAAGTTATAGCGTCTACAAAATAGGGGCTGTTCTGTCTATCATATGAGCAAGGCCAGGAGGTGTTGCTGTGCGTGACGGAGCGCCGGGTACACAGGAGATCCCAGCTCTGTGTAATTCAGCGGCGCTCTCTCCTCCTCTTCCCTCGGAGACAGCAGGGATAATCCAACACTGGCGAGGCTGCAATGATGGGAAAGGTGAGGCTGCAGATGGGCATTGAGCAGGGTGCTTTGTTGGGCAATTTAATGGCTGCAGATGGGCACTGAGCAGGGTGCATTGTTGGGCAATTTAATGGCTGCAGATGGGCACTGAGCAGGGTGCATTGTTGGGCAATTTAATGGCTGCAGATGGGAACTGAACAGGCTGCATTGTTGGGCAATTTAATGGCTGCAGATGGGCACTGGCAGGGTGCATTGTTGGACAATTTAATGGCTGCAGATGGGCACTGAGCAGAGTGCATTGTTGGGCAATTTAATGGCTGCAGATGGGCACTGAGCAGGGTGCATTGTTGGGCAATTTAATGGCTGCAGATGGGAACTGAACAGGATGCATTGTTGGGCAATTTAATGGCTGCAGATGGGCACTGAGCAGGGTGCATTGTTGGGCAATTTAATGGCTGCAGATGGGCACTGAGCAGGCTGCATTGTTGGGCAATTTAATGGCTGCAGATTGGCACTGAGCAAGGTGCATTGTTGGTCAATTTAATGGCTGCAGATGGGCACTGAGCAGGGTGCATTGTTGGGCAATTTAATGGCTGCAGATGGGCACTGAGTGGGGTGCATTGTTGGGCAATGTAATGGCTGCAGATGGGCACTGAGGAGGGTGCATTGTTGGGAAATTTAATGGCTGCAGATGGGCACTGAGCAGGGTGCATTGTTGGGCAATTTAATGGCTGCAGATGGGCACTGAGCAGGGTGCATTGTTGGGCAATTTAATGGCTGCAGATGGGCACTGAGCAGGGTGCATTGTTGGGTAATTTAATGGCTGCAGATGGGCACTGAGCAGGGTGCATTGTTGAGCAATTTAGAGGCTGCAGATGGGCACTGAGCAGGGTGCATTTTGGGCAATTTAATGGCTGCAGATGGGCACTGAGCAGAGTGCATTGTTGGGCAATTTAGAGGCTGCAGATGGGCACTGAGCAGGGTGCATTGTTGGAAAATTTAATGGCTGCAGATGGGCACTGAGCAGGGTGCATTGTTGGGAAATTTAATGGCTGCAGATGGGCACTGAGCAGGGTGCATGGATGAGCTGTAAACACTATTCTTGCTTCAAAGTTCTTTCCTTAAACCTCCCTCCTAAAATTGGGGTGCGTGTTATACGCCAATAAATATGGTATATGTGATAGAGTCTTGTTACCCAAAAAACAAAACGAATTATGTATGTACTAGAAACACAGTTTTTTAATACCTTTCACACAGAAAGGTATTAAAAAAAACAGCTGCTAGCACTGATCACATCCCCATATGCATGAAAATCAATACATAAGAGCGCAGCGCTGAATCGTGAAATATAAACAGATATCAAAAATCATTGAATCAAACAACATATAAAGTGCATAGATAAATGCCCATGCAATAAAGTGCAAAGAAGTCCATATTAAAAAAAAGTGAAAATTCCACAAATGGATGTTGATTGATGAACAACTAAAAATATTGAAATCCTATGTAAAACTTCCAGACCACCAACGAATCACCTCACTCGTGCCCCGCTCCCCCAATGGGTATAGGCTTACCTTTGGGAGTGCGACCCCCCCCAACTAAGCAGGGTCAGACAACGCCTGTGAGCCACCCCCCGGACAACACAGCTGGCTCCTAAACTTCTCCCAAGATCTCCTCTTCAGGATGTCAGCAGCAGAGTATATGCAGAGAACAGGGCTGTCTTAATGCATGGGCATTCCTGGGCACTGCCCAAGGGCGACAGGTGAATGAGGGCCCCATGATAGTATTGGATTACATCATATTAGCCAACTGTCCCGGATTTGTCAGTCACGCTTTTTTTTACTAAGCCGTCCCACGATGGCCGTGTCCAAAGCAGCATCCTGGAACCCGTAGTGTGCCCTCCTGATCCCAGTATTGTGCCCTCCAGACACCCCTGTACTGTGCCCTTCTGCCTTCACCCCTGTACTGTGCCCTTTGTGTTGATTAGTCTTTGATTTATGGAATGGGTTCTTATTGTTTAAAATATATAAATAATAATAAATACATTTTTTTATTCTATCAACTATTTTTACTGTAATTCTTAAGAGTAGGTGCATCAATTGGCACCGGATGGTAGGGGCCCAGTGCATTACTTTGCCCAGGGGCCCATGATGCTATTAAGATGGCCCTGGCAGAGAAAAAGACTCCAATAGTGCTTGAATTGTTTAAAACACTTTAACATGCGTTTATTAAAATGTACAGGGTACTCACAATATGCGGGTACTTCCAGCGCACCACACTAATAAGGACATGGATTTAAAATGCAACATCAAGCCGCACATCCAAAATCTCGATCAGCTCCTCAAATCGCAATAGAGCCCGAGTGCCTTCACCGCCCCTAGCCCCTCCCCTAACAGTAACATTTGAGTTCAGTTTTCTAATTTATTACCAACTACAGTTTATATTGATGTGCTTTAAAGAGTCACTTCATTCCGTTACACTTATAAAGAGCTGTCGGATAATGCCCGCCTCGCTTCCTCTCTGTAGAATGTGTCTCGACTAGCGGCATAATCCCGGACGTTGGGGAGACCGGGCAAAATGCAGCAGTCCAGGGCACTGCGATGGATGTTCATGTTGTGGACGCCGTACCACTCATCGGTCTTCCTGTCATAGTACTCTGCTTCAAGGGTTGTTTCGAAACCGTTGAAACCTCCAGTCACATAAAGGAGATCCTCCAGTACTTCAATCCCGAAGTTGCTGCGTGGGCTGAACATGGAGGTGATCTCGGTCCAGCTGTTGTTGGCTGGGTTATAGACCTCTGCACTGCGCAGTCTGCCGCCTCCATTAGATCCTCCGACCTGTAAGAGACAACACATGTTACCGTGTTCTACTTCATGTGGCTAACAGGTTTTACAAGGATGATGGGAATGGTCTTAAAGGTCACCTTAACATGAAGGACCTTGTCTGAATATAGCATGTAACCCTAAAGCCCCATACACACGGTCGGACAATCCGAGGACCAGGTCCGTCGGACCATGTCCGTCATACTTTGTCTGATGTTGGTTTTGCGTACACACGGTCAGACAAAGTTGTCGTAAAATCCGATCATTCTGAACGCGGTGACGATTGTTGCCTACGACGGGACTACGTAGAGGCTAGTAGCCAATAGCTTTGGTCTTGTAATGTGATCTGAGCATGCGTAGCACTTTGTCCGGTCGGACAACCGTACACACGATCGGATTTGGTGTGATCGGACCGTGTTGTCGGCAAATCTTTCCAGCAGGAGATAAGACGTTGTCCGTCGGACAATCCGACGTACACTGTCCGATGGTGCATACACACTGTCTGATTTTTCAACAACATTGTCCGATCGGACAGAATCCATGAAAAAGTCCGACCGTGTGTATGGGGCTTTACAGTGTGGAAGGGCCCACTGTATTATTATTTTTTTTAATATTGTTCCTAGAGTTGGGCTTTAAGCGAATACTCTTCTAGATTCTTTCATTTACTTTTTTTGTCCTTATTGACTTTTCTTGACTTCATAGCTAAGCTCCACCAACTGTCATGCCCATGTCCAATGAAAATACCCTTATGCCCCGTACACACGGTCGGAAATTCCGAACACAAAATCTGTCTGATTTTTTCTGACGGATTTTGTCCGACACTGGTGTTGCATACACACGGTCGGACAAAGTTGTTGGAAAATCCGATCATTCTGAACGTGGTAACGTTCGTTGCGTATGACGGAACTACGTAGAGGCTATTAGCCAATAGGTTTGGTCTCCTAATTTGATCTGAGCATGCGTGGCACTTTGTCCGTCGGAATTCTCTACACACGATCGGAAAAAGTCTGATCGGATTTTGTTGTCGGAAAATTTGAGAGCAGGAAAAAGTCCAATGGAGCCCACACACGGTCGGATTTTCCGACAACATGGTCTGATTGGACATTTTCTGTCGGAATTTCCGACCGTGTGTACGGGGCATAAGGGTTATATGTTCTTTAAAATCTGATTTCTAGCATGCAATTATTGCCAGCGACTATAGCTGCAAGCAATAATAATTGGGGTTGATTTACTAAAACCGGAGGGTGCAAAATCTGGTGCAGCTCTGCATAGAAACCAATCAGCTTCCAGTTTTTTTTTTTTGTCAAAGCTTAATTGAGCAAACTGAACATAGAAACTGATTGGCTACCATGCAAAGCTCCACCAGATTTTGCACTTTGCAGTTTTAGTAAATCTACTCCATTGTGTTCTCCCAACAGGGACGGCTCTCTGCCGGGAGAAAACAATAGCTCCGCAGCAGAGATTCCCCCATCAGCACAGTCAGTGTTGATGGGGGAATTGAGCGATTTTAGCATAATCTATGGCCAGCCTAATGCCCCGTACACACGGTCGGATTTTCCGACGGAAAATGTCCTATCGGAACATGTTGTCGGAAATTCCGACCGTGTGTGGGCTCCATCAGACTATTTCCGTCGGAATTTCCGACGGAAAAAGTTTGAGATCCTGCTTTCAAATTTTCCTATCGGACTTTTTCCGATCGTGTGTAGCGAATTCCGATGGACAAAGTGCCACGCATGCTCAGATTACATTACAAGACCAAAGCTATTGGCTAATAGCCTCTACGTAGTCCCGTCGTACGCAACAAACGTCACCACGTTCAGAATGATCGGATTTTCCGACAACTTTGTCCGACCGTGTGTATGCAACACCAGTGTTGGACAAAATCCGTCAAAAAAAATCTGACGGATTTTGTGGTCGGAATTTACGACCGTGTGTACGGGGCATAAGTCTAGTGGTGAGACATATTATACCATGCTCCAGCAAGCTACCTTGGTCTGTTGTAGCCACCTTGGTAACCTATTTCCAGCTGTGGTCACACCCCTGCCTCCACCATGTACAATGCAGGGATAATAGCCCTGCATTGTATGTGATGATGCTCAGATCGGAGCTTCAGGGATAAAATAGCAGTGGTGGAGTGAAGAGTCGGGGTAGGGTAGGTAATGCAACCCCTTGCTCTACCCCTTAGGCTGAACAAGTATTTTTTTTTTTGTGTGTCAGATTTGGGCTTTAAACAATAAGTGAACTACAAGTACTGTCAGGCTTTGTGGCTGATGGCTTGTAGTTCTGAATGGACTGCGAGGTTGCTGATGAGCGGCCTCATAGTCCATTCACAAGCCCTGAAAAGCTGCAGGAAAAGCTTGTCTGCAGGAGTCTGCCATTGCACCCCGATCCACTGATGACAGGTGCAATGCTTTCCAGGCTCCTTAGTCAAAAAATAATAAATGCACATTTCTCTCCTGCAAAAATATGTGTATTTATTATTATTTTTTTACCAAAAGGAGAACTTATTCTTTAAAATAAATGTCAAGTCAAGCCTTTTTTCCTAGTTTTGGATGGAGTGGGGAAGGATTAGTACTCCTATCAAGGGCTCTGTTAGAGAGATATCCTCTCATTTCCAGTTCTTCTGACATCGGTTTCACCAGGCGCATGCTGCAAATTATATTTCTCATTCAATCTCATTTGGGTAGAAAGTAATCATTACACATACTGCATAGACCAGATCTCCATAGGCGATGACACCGACACCACTGCGTCGTCTCCACATCGGGGCGATCGTGCTCCATTGGGCTGTATCTGGGTTGTAGACTTCTGCTGTAAAGAGGAATTCTTCTCCACTGAATCCGCCACATATATAGATCTGTAAAAACATAAGAAGAGTGATATTAAACTCTTCGTTTTTGATAGACTCAATGGGGGAAAACACATAGATGTGAATAGGCCATAACAGTACAGCAACCCACCAGAAGCCTGATATAGCTGAATACCAGCTGAAAATCCCCAGTGTGTTACCTCCATTGCTGCTTGCTTAAAGTGGTTGTAAAGACACAAGTTTTTTTTTTTTACAAGGTAGAAAACCTTCTGCATGCAGCTCCCCCCCCCCCCACAGCCCCCCTTAAATACATACCTGAGCCTGATCTCGATCCAGCGATGTGCATGTGAGACCCGAGGCTCTCTCCTTCCTCATTGGCTCAGATACAGCAGTGGGAGCTGCTCCCTCTGCTGTCAATCTCAGCCAGTGATGAGGGAGTGAGAGGCGGGGGCCGAGCCCTGCTCTGTGTGTCCATAGGCTTGGGAGCGAGCACGCATGTGTACCCCCATAGCAAGTGGCTTGCTATGGGGGCACTCAACGGGGGGAGGAGCCAGATGAAAGGAGGATTGGGGCTGCTCTGTGCAAAACCATCTCACAGAGCAGGTAAGTATAACATGTTTGTTTTTTAAAAACTATACCTTTGCAACCACTTTAAAAGAAACCTGGACAATACCCAGTACTCTGCTTATACTGGTAATTTGCTTGTCGGTTTGGTGTATAATAATTGTATAAATAAAGGAATTACAAAAAAAAAAAAAAATAAAAAAAATAAACCTATCCTTTCTTCACTGCTTAGCAGATCCCTGACCTGGAAGAAGGAACATCCTCTGACCACCATGTCATTGGTGAGTCTTGTAGTGGCCCAGTGGTCAGGGGATGGAAACACTTCATACTACAGCGGACAAAGGAATCCGACGCTCAAAGAAGTGTTGAATGCCGAAGAAAGCGATGGAGGCTGCAGCTCTAGAATGTAGGGGTGTGTAAGACCATTTGGTTTTTAAGTGGGTGTCTATATCTTACCTTTCCATTGAGGGTGGTGGCTTTTGCATCGCTTCTTATTTCATTCATTGGAGCTATAAGATTCCATTGATTCGTTTCTGGGTCGTAACATTCGGCAGAATTCAGGCGAATGTGGCCATCAAACCCGCCCATGGCGTAGAGCCGGTTTTCCAGGACTGCCGTGCTGACATAGCAGCGCTTATGATTCATTGGAGCCACTTGCTGCCAGATCTTCCTGACTGGGTCAAACCGTCTTACGCTGTTGAAGAAATCTATGCCGTTAAACCCTCCAACCAGGTACACGTAACCATTTAGGTATGCCGTTCCATGATAGGCCCTGGGTCTTTCCATATCACAGGTGATGTCCACCCACCGGTTGACTCTGCAATCGTAGGCCTCCATGGCGTTGGTAGGGTCATTAGCGCTCCAGCCGCCAACGGCGAGTAGAATTGCACTTGGCAGGCGTGGCCTTGTCAATGGGTTCATGAAATATAACCAGGAGGATCCATTTGCGTTTAAGTCGTACTTTGTCTTCAGCACACTGATGACAATAGTCATACATTCTTTGTGGTGCTGTATGTGGATGTTCGTCATCACTTTGTTCATCAAATACCTGGTTTGTAGCAAGGCCATTCGAACCTGGGGAAGAAGAGAAAAAGGAGTCTTCATGTTGTAGAGGTCAACAAAACTCAATAGACAATCATTGAGGTACAACAGTCCAATAGAATTTTGACACCACATAAGCTGTGAAGTATACAGTTTCCTTATTCAAAGAATACTGGTAAGGAAGTAGGCTTTAGTGGTGTTTATATTAAATTAATAAAATTTATAATTTCACAGTACCAGAGGAGTGCTTCATTGGAGGGGTGGTGGTAAGGTTCAATGACACTGCATTCTACTAGGCCTCTGTGGTACACGATTGCCAGAGGCAGTCTGTCCAGGACCGGTGCAATGGAGACACCCTGAAAAGGAAACCTACGCGTCCCTGTTCCTCCGGAATCTCTCCAAATATTGTACCTGTGCTTTTCCTAAGCATAGAGCTCTCTCCCTACCTTACCGCCTCAGTGTGTGGGGGGTAAATGGTTGGCCCCTAAACTTATAGGGACCTTTGTCAAGATGGCCACCCCAATCTTCAGTATCTAATAAGATCACCATCCTCCCTAGTAAGATGGCCACCCGGAGCCCAAGATAGGAGACATTTCCTCCCCACTGGACTCGCCAACTTGAAGATCTACGCCAGGGGTGGCCAACCAGTGGCCCGGGGGCCACATGTGGCCCGCGGAGCCCTCTGATGTGGCCCGCGACCTCCTGCTCTGGGATAGAATAGAAAGAATACTCTTACTAAAGGTCAGTTTATTACTAAAATCACAGTGTATATATGGGCATATCTTTTCTACAGTGGTTACTGGGCTGCTTTCAAACTGATCCGCAGGCACAGAGCAGTTTACCACTGAGCCATAGACTTCTATTATTACCTGCGAGTTTGGTGAGCTTTCTGAAAGTGCACCAAACCTGCAGAATATAATAGAAGTCTATTCTAAACTGCGGGTAAACGGCAGCGCATCAGTGTGAAAGCAGCCTTGGACCCCTTTCACACAGTCAGTCCGACAGACCGACCAATTGGACCCTCCATTCACCTCTAAGTAGTGGCAGACATAAACCGACTTGTATTCTACCTCCAATACAATCCGCTAAAAAGTATCATGGGCTGCGTCCGTGTCCGCTCTCCAAATGCAGAGTGGACACGGACATGCCATCCACCGCTCCGCCCATTGTGGCCCGCGACCGGTTACCAAGTCGCTTAAGTGGCCCTCGCTCTTCAAAAGGTTGGGCACCCATGATCTACGCAGTTCCACCTTCAGGTTGAAGGATGTACTGCAGCTTGCTCTTGCCTACATACTGGTTGGAGTTGGCACAAATCCAGGGAATGTTGGCTATGGTCAGGGAGCCTATAGAGAAATGGTTCTAACCAAAATGGGTTGGGATAGACAACACTCTCAAATACCGAAATATACCTTTAAACTGTTCAGTTTAAAAAGGAGGTTCACTCTGCAAAAAAAAAGGAAGAAAAGTCAGCAACTACAAGTCCTGTAGCTGCTGACTTTTAACCACTTAAGGACCGCCCACCGCATATATAATGCGGCAGGGCGGCCCTATTGAGAGAAACGACATACCTGTACATCGACTGACTTTCCGAATTACGGACTTTGACACACACAATCACACCAAAGTCCGACGGAATTGAACGTGATGACGTACGACCGGCCTAGAATAAGGAAGTTCATAGCCAGTAGCCAATAGCTGCCCTAGCGTCGGTTTTCGCCCGTCGGACTAGCATACAGACGAGTGGATTTCTCGTTAGGAACTGGGTCCGGTGGAGTTCCGGCAGAAAAATTTGAAACACGTTCTATTTCTAAAGTCCGTTTGATTTTTGGACAGCAAAGGTCCGATGAAGCCCACACACGATCTCATTTTCCGGCGTATTCGTTCTGTCGGACCTTTGCTGTTGAAAAGTCCGGTCGTGTGTGTACACGGCATTACTAGTACAAAAAAATAATAATAATAATAAAAATACCATAAATATTTCCCCTATTTTGTAGACACTATAACTTTTGCGCAAACCAATCAATATACGCTTATTGCGATTTGTTTTACCAAAAATATGTAGAATAATACATATTGGCATAAACTGAGGAAAATAATTATTTTTTTGTTTTTTGGGGGATATTTATTATAGCAAAAAGTAAAAAATATTGTTTTATTTTTCAAAAATGTATTTTTTGGTTATAGCGCAAAAAAATTAAAACCGCAGAGGCGATCAAATACCACCAAAAGAAAGCTCTATTTGTGGGAAAAAAACGACATCAATTGTGTTTGGGTACAGCGTCGCAGGACCGCGCAATTGTCAGTTAAAACTACGCATGCGAATGGTCCCGCAGTCTTCTGGGACCTGTGATGTGTCCCAGAAGACTGTGGGGAGGGTGGGAGAGGAGAACACCTAGGAGATCTGAATGGAAGTGGGAGTGGGTACCTTTTAAAACTAGGTACCCGCTCCCCAAAAAATGAAGTGCCAAATGTGACGGAGGAGGATTTAAAGCGGAACTTCCCCTGTAGGGTGGAGTTCTGATTTAAGATTAGCTATAACGTTTTGCGTACATTTGTACAAACTACGGACAGGAAATTGAAAACCTTCACTATTTTAGTGCAAAAAATAGTGAATATTTTTTGCACTGTGCGAGAATGCACCTACAAAGCCATGCAAAAAATATGGAATATTTTTTTTCTTACATTGGGCTTGATTCGCTAAAACCGGAGAGTGCAAAATCTGGTGCAGCTCTGCCTAGAGACCAATCGGCTTCCAGGTTTTTTTGTCAAAGCTGAACAAGCTGAAGTTAGAAGCTGATTGGACACCATACAGAGCTTCACCAGATTTTGCTCTCTCCAGTTTAAGTAAATCAACCCCAATGAGTAAATGGAGTTCTCCACCTTACCTTAGGCAGGAGGGTGGTGATATGTTGCCTACGATCATTTGGGTTGTGCTCAATCCACTTGATGACGGCTTCGAAGACGACTTCCTCCCTTCTAACCACAAGATCGTCTTTGTTGATGAGATCCTCAAACTCCTTTAGGGACAGATCCAGAAGCTCCTCGGAGGTCGCTGCTATTTCTTGAAAGTGTTGACAAATGTATGCATGGCTGTTTTCATGCAGCTTTGGGCAATGGACCTGTCTGGAGAATCTTCCAATGCCAATGCAGTTCTCAGGACATAGCTGGCCAATGAGGAAATCAGAGCATCGCCATTGTAGACCCAGGATGTTGAATTGCTCTGCGGCCATAAACAATGCCTGTGCATTCTCAAAACTGATGGATACTACATTGGTGTAGATGTACCGAAGGACCAAGCTCATCGTGTCTGGGGATATTCCGGGTATGTGGTACACATTATTTTCTGTCTCTGTCCACCGTTCAGAAAACAGTACCCTGGGAGGAGAAAAATTCATGTTAGACTTCTGTTTTTAAAATAAAGTTTTTCATCATTTAATATGTTTTTTTTGGGGGGGGGGGGGGGGGATTTTCAGTAGCACAAATGCTACACATAGTAGACATGTACACTGACAAAAAATGTGTTCATTTTCGTTTCATTCGTTTTTTCGCTTTTTTCGGGAAATTCGGAAAATTGACAATTCGGAAATTTGGAAATTCAGAAATTTCGTGAATTTTCACATTTCTATTTTTCGGATTTCGGAATTTCAGAATTTCGAATTTTCGGATTTCCGAATTTTCGGAACTCCGAATTTTTGGATTTTCAGAATTCGGGAATTCAAAGATTTGAAAAAAAAAACAAAATTTGGAAATCTGAAAAAAAGAAAGAAAATCAGTTTAATTAATAACTAGCTATTAAATTAATGAGTACGAATTTATCCGGAGTTACGAATTATCTGAAATAACGGATCTAAACAAATGGAACGGAACAAATTAATAATAATTAATAATAAATAAATAATAATAATAAAAATGTTTTATTATTGTTATTTATTATTATTAGATCGTTACGTTCCATTTGGTTAGATGCGGCATACGTTATTTCAGATAATTCGTAACTTCGGATAAATTCGTACTCGTTACGTTCACTAACAGACAAATTTGAAAGGGAATTCCAATACCTATAATTTAATAATGAAATGAGACGTGTGAATATCTTGTGTTCTAAGAAGGCTTTACTGTGCAGCAAACTTGGCATTATTATTATTATTATGCAGGATTTATATAGTGCCAGCAGTTTGCTACATTACCACATTCACTTTACCTGGGCTACCATTAACTAAAGACCTATGTGTTAGACATGTGCAATTCGTTTAGTTCCGAATAATTTTTTTAACTAATTTTGACAAATTTGTTAATTCCGAATTTCCGAATTTTTCAATTTCCCAAATTTCCGAATTTTTCAATTTCCCAAATTTCAAAATTTCAAAATTTGCGAAATTACGAATTTCCGAAATTTTCTAATTTTCTAATTTCCGAATTTCCGAATTTCGGATTTTCGGATTTTCGAATTTCCGTATTTTCGGATTTCCACATTTTCGGATTTTCGGATTTCCACATTTTCGGATTTTCGAATTTCAAAATTTCCAAATTTTTAATTTTCGAATTTCCGAATTTCGAATTTTCGGATTTCCGAATTTTTTAGCTTATTATTTAGAATTAAACAGATTTTCTTTCTTGTTTTCTGATTTTCGAATTTTTGAATTTTTGAATTTCCGAATTCCGAAAATTCGGAATTCCGAAAATCCGGAATTCCGAAAATCCGAAATTCGGAATTCGGAAATTCTAAAATCCAAAAATTCGGAAATCCGAAATTCAAAAATTTGGAAATCCGAAATTTCGGAATTCGGAAATGCTAAAATCCGAAAATTCGGAAATTCGAAAATTTGGAAATCCGAAAAATGCTAAATTCGAAAATTGGGAAATTCAGAAATCAAAAATGCTAAATTAAACAATTCGAAAATTGGGAAATTCGGAAATCCAAAAATTCAAAATTTTGAAATTCGGAAGTTCGTAATTTCGCAAATTTTGAAATTCGGAAGTTCGTAATTTCGCAAATTTTGAAATTCGGAAGTTCGTAATTTCGCAAATTTTGAAATTCGGAAATTCGGAAATTTGGGAAATTGAAAAATTCGGAAATTCGGAAATTCGGAATTAACGAATTTGTCAAAATTCGTTAAAAAAATAATTCGGAACTAAACGAATTGCACATGTCTAACACATAGGTCTTTAGTTAATGGTAGCCCAGGTAAAGTGAATGTGGTAATGTAGCAAACTGCTGGCACTATATAAATCCTGCATAATAATAATAATAATAATGCCAAGTTTGCTGCACAGTAAAGCCTTCTTAGAACAGAAGATATTCACACGTCTCATTTCATCACATCTCCCAAAAAAAGGAGGATAATTCCTCATTTCAGGATAGCGAGGGGAACCCCGCAAATAATTGCCTTTTAGCACATCCAGAACCAGTGTGCAAATATGGGCCAATATTATAGAGCTATTTATTCCAAACTGCATACAGCTTTATGTGTTCTGAGTCACCAAAGTGAACCAAAAAACTGCATGTGCGCACAACACACAAAAAGTGCACTAGGGCGGGTCAAATGGTCCCCACCCGAAGAGGAAGGTCCTAGACATGTGCGCCATCAATACATTTGTTTATCGTTCCGTATTAAAATTAATTCGTATTTCATAATTCCTGTCCAAAATTCAATTCAGATTCGTACGAAATACGAATTTTCGTTAGATTTGTAAACTTCTCGTAACAATTGCGAATGTTCGTTTTGATGAATTTATCATTATGAGGGGCTCCCACCACCCCTGTGCTGTGCTGACTTCCTGGGGGTATTTAACTTCATCATAACGAATAATCGTAGTTAACGAACATTCTGTTTTTTAACGGAATTTGGATCCGAAGTTGGTATACGGAATTTCGTACAAAATTCGTATGCATTAAAATGCGTATTTTGGATTCGTATGAATGTATGAATTTCCGATTCATACGAAACAAATCGGAAATGTCTAGAAGGCCCCCTCCCAGCCCCCAGGAGTGCAAGACTCCTGAAAGGGGTAAAGCACACTCAGGTCCACCTAGCCAAAAGGCGCGGCAGACCTCTCTCACCATTATCATTTGGAGCCAACCAATGAGTTGTGGATGGGGGCTCTCCTGAAGAGAGAGCCCCCCAAGGCTAGGGAGGAATGAACTTAAAGTCCAATAGGGAAACATTCCCAACCCCCACATTACCCAGTGGGCAGTTGATTTGGCTTGTTTCCCATGGAGAAGATCCCTTTAGGGCCCTCATCATACCAGCAGGGATACTATATAGCCAACCAATCCGCTTGATGGCAGGACACCCCATACTGGACATAGGATAAGAAAAGATTTTTTTTCCAAAAAAATCTAAGTTCCCAAGTGTACAAAAAGGTGCATTTAAGGGTGTGTCTCTTGTCCACCCCCCAAAGGAGTAAGGCATCGAACATGGTCCAAAAGGCCTGGAGAACCCCTCTTCTTCCGAAGCCGACCACTGGGTACTTTGTGAGGGGCTCTCCCAAAGAGAGGTCCCCCCCCCCAGTTCAGGGGAGGAAGGAACCTAATGGCCACACATCCTCCACCTAGACTTCAGGGTTGGCCCAAGGGGGGTTCACACCCTTTATCCAAGTGAAAGAAACATACACAAAAGTGCAAAGTGACAACAGTAGAGAAAAATACATACAATATATAGTGTGGGTACAGGTGCACTGGCTAGGCCTTGCAGTAGGGTTGCCACCTGTCCGGGAATCACCCGGACAGTCCGGGTTTTGACTCACGTGTTCGGGTTTCAGACGAACTAACGCCTGGACACATTATTTAGACCGGACTGTGGCTCCCCAAGTAACCCACACACAAATCTGTTGCAAGCCGGGAGCTGCGGGCGGCTGTCTGGGGTAGGCATCACTGGGGGGGGGGCAGGGTGATGATGTCATCAAGACACACCCACTGTTCGCTGCACCATATTACTACTCTCAGTGGGGCACCCAAAAGTGTCCCATGCAGCTAAAGTGTTCGGATTTGGCTTGAAGAAAAGGTGGCAACCCTACCTTGCAGCCTGGTAGTAAAAATTGCCTTGGTTTAGCGAAAAGGCCTAGCCCATAGAAGGGCTGTGCAGAAAAAAAAGCAAATGATGTGACCATGTGCCTTTTAACACCATGGGGTTCCCAAACCCAAGATCCTAGCCAAGAAGCTATTGCAGGCTATTTTGCCATCAGAGTAGTAAAAGGAAACCATGGCTTCTATGGAGTAGGGCTTGGGACCCAACAAGACTGTATACGGTAGCCATACAATTGTGTTGAGAAGGGACTAAAGCAATCAAAAACCCCTCCAACCGAATCATTGCATGGCACAGTAGCTATTCGTGTATCTCATTCTATCACATATCCCAAAAATAAAATAATTATTCCTGATTTCAGGACAAGCAGGCGGAGCCATGCAAATCATTGCTTTACACCCCATTGGCCAGATGCACCATACACCAGCTGTTCTGGACGTGCAGCTGGCCAATGGGGCATAAAGCAGTGATTTTTTTAATGAATCTTTGGAGCAGAAAGGTGTGTTTTCGGCTCTATAACCTATAGTGGGAACGTTTAAAGTGGTTGTAAACCCTTCCAAACCACTTTGGCCTACAGGTAAGCCTAGATTAAGGCTTACCTGTAGGTCCAATAAATATCTCCTAAACCTACATGGTTTAGGAGATATTTAGAAAAAAAGAGGCATCGCTGTCTACGGCGCATGCGCCGTAGACAGCGTCGCGCAGGCACACTGCGCATGCCGAGATCTCGGCGATATACCGCTTTCGTGCGCATGCGCGGGAGTGACGTCATCGCCGATCCAGAAAATGACAGCGCTGGAACAGCGAGACCCGGAAGTCACTCCGGACTTGATGGCAGCGGAGAAGGTCGTGGATGAGGACCGCTTCGGGGGCTTCGTTCTCAGGTAAGTTATTCATAATGAGCTAGTATGCTATGCATACTAGCTCATTATGCCTTTGCCTTGCAGGTTCCGTTTTTTTTTTTTTTTGTGAGGAGGCTTTACTTCCTCTTTAAAGGGGCGTTCCGGACACATTTTTTTTTTTAAAATTCAGCTACAAACACTGTAGCTGCTGACTTTTAATAAGGACACTCACCTGTCCAGCGAGCCCGCGATGTTGGCCCCCCCTGAGGCCGATCCGTCTATCGGATCGGCTGTCGGCGCCGCCGACTTAACCAAGGGAAACAGGCAGTGGAGCCTTGCGGCTTCGCTGATCGTTTCCTACTACGCATGCGCGAGTCGCAAGGCCGCTTTGTGAATGGCCTCATTGTTTTATGGGACACACACATGTCCCAGAGAGGAGGAAGTGCCGCAGAATAGGAAGAGGCAGATTAGGAAGACTGCCTAGCAACAGGGGTTTCTGGTAAGTTAAAAAAAAAAAAAAATTCTAATGTTTTTTTTAAAGAATATTAATGCTATTTTTTATTTTAGGGTGGCCCTCCACTTTAAACAAGACGTGTTTTTATTTGTTTATCAAGCGCTATCACTTAAAGAGGTGTTCCAGTGCAAAAAAATTTTTTTTAAAAGCTACAAACACTGTAGCTAATAAAAGATAGGTAATCCGCCTGCAGAGCATTGCATTCACAATCAGTGCATCATGGGTGCTATGAATAGCCTCGTGCATTTATTCCCAGCCCCAGGATCGTACAGAGGTGTGGACCTTCTTATAGGGTCGGAGGATGGCACTTGTGTGTATAATATTTATTTTTTTCTTTATTTTTATTATTTAAATCAATTTTTTATTAATATTTTCATATTAATAGGGCACAGAAAGGAAGAAAAATATATTTTATTATTAATAATAAATCACTTGGCTATGATGTCACTCAGGTTTGAATAGGGGGAAGACGGATGCATGACCCATTTGAACATGGCGCAATCATTTGGGCAGCCTCTGCAGTACCTCTTGTAAGCCACAAGATGTCAGTCTTCTGGGCTGAATAATCCCCAGTGTCACTCGGCCTAGAAGACTGAGGAAGGACAGTGAGTAAAGAGAGATTTTTAGCCTAATGTAAAAACGAATGCAACCAGAAATCCTAAGGTCAGCCAAACAGATCGAAGCGCAGCCCCAAAATGTTATACCATTGCATGGCATTGATAAATACTGTCAGTAGAAGGTTGTATTAATGTATTTGGATGTTTTTGGATGAAAGGCTGATCAAAAAGTTAGGATAAGGCTTAGGAATGCCAAGCTGATGAGCTTCATACAGGAGGAACATACAAAGCAATGCATGAGATTTCCGCAAGCCTTCAGCTCCAGTCTGGGGGTGTTGAATGCAGATCCTACATTGCTATTCACCTTTATTGGCCAGAAAAGTCTCTAATTTGCCCTCTGATTTAGCTTCACTTAGCTGCTGGGGCCTAATCCTCCCTGACCTTATGGCTGGCAATGCCCAACAGCCATTGAAAGTAAAACTGTCTCTGCGACCAGTGGAGGCCAACTGTCACCAGACAGGGGAAGGCAATGGGAGGCCATTACACCATGGAGGTCAATTCCCATTGAGTACTAATGTTGGCTGCAGTTCTTGGACAAGGTTTTGGCAGATTGATTAGAACTAAATGGGTGTAATTTTTGTGCCAGTAATGATTTATCTTCTCTTACCTAAAATAAAGGCTGCCTACAGAGAGAATGATCTTATGGGCTTTGAACTCGACATCATCCACCTTTATGGTAACGTCACAAAATTCGTCCTCCAGCCGCAGCTCATGGAATGTGGTCCAGGCCATTCTTCTAATTGTCTCTTCCAGGATGTCAGTATTGGGACAGGCAGATAGAGCCCCGAAATCCCAATCCATGGCCGGGCCTGGAGGTCCCGCTGTGCCCGTCCGTGACATGTCTCTGTCTCTACTGAACTGACAGTTGGCTGTACTGCTGAGCTTACCTGACATTTCAAAACTGACCAATCAGAAGCCGCTTTACTACTCTAGGTTACATTATAAAGTTTTGATGTCTGGCCATTACAGACCACGGTATTGGCTGTCCTTTGCATTGATATCCAATCATTACCAATATACAATATATCTGTCACTTTAAAGCCATATTTAACCCAAAAGCAAATATTTATTATATTGCATGCGCGAGTCGCGAGGCGCTTTGTGAATGGCCTCATTGTTTTATGGGACACACACATGTCCCAGAGAGGAGGAAATGCCGCAGAATAGGAAGAGGCAGATTAGGAAGAATGCCTAGCAACAGGGGTTTCTGGTAAGTTAAAAAAAAAAAGTTTTCAATTGTTTTTTTTTTTTTTTTTTAAGAATATTAATGCTATTTTTTATTTTAGGGTGGCCCTTTACTTTAAACAAGACGTGTTTTTATTTGTTTACCAGGCGCTATCACTTAAGGAGGTGTTCCAGTGCAAACATTTTTTTTTTTAAAAGTCATCAGCTACAAACACTGTAGCTAATAAAAGATAGGTAATCCGCGCTTAGGAAAAAAATAATAATAAGGTGTGCAGCCTCGGGGTGGTCGGGTGTTCCTTTCTCATATAACTATGATATTATTTTTATTTCATACCTAACTTATTATACTATTTGATCTCTATGCTTCTTAATTTTCAATTTTTCACATATCTGTCTTGTGTACTCAATAATTGATGATAAATACGTTGCTTATTTTTATTACCCATGTTATGAGACATGTTCTGTTATATTATTAAACTCAATAAAAATATTGAACAAGGTGTGCAGCCTCCCCTGAGTGGACCCCCTAAGAAGCCAGTGGGTAAGTAAATATGAAGTATAAGGGATAATGGCGCTCCCTGTTATTAAAGGAAAAAAGTAGGATATACAATATATTCCAACACACTCAGTGAAAATGTGAATAAATAAAAGAATTCATGATTAATTACCACCAGTTGACTGATCAATTAGTGGGTCAATCAATACCACATTGATAACGTGACTACCATGTGATACCAATAGTTAATTATACAAAGCAGACCAATACCTATAGGCCTGTATGATCCAAAACACCCAATGTGTGTGTGGATACCCCAGTTAAGCCCCATACACACGGTCGGACCGTGGACCAACTTTCCCTTGGACTTTTGTCCAAAGGGCGTTGGCCCTCAAGTTGGTACTGCATACACACGGTCGGACTTTTGAGACAACCAACACGAACGTAGTGACGTTTCAACGTACTGACGACACTTCAAAAGAGGACGTTCGAATACTCCAGCGCCACCTTTGGTCAACTTCTATATTGTTGTCTGATCTTTTGCATTGGTTCTGAGCATGCGTGTTTGTACTGTGGACAAAAGTCAGTTGGTACTGCATACACACGTTCGGACTTTTGTCCTTCGGACTTTTGTTGGCAGAAAGTTGGTCCGTTCGCACAGCCAACAAAAGTCCGATGCAACCTGGAAAAAGTTGGTCCGATGGAGCGTACACACGGTCGGATGTTGGTCCAAACCACCTAATTTGCATGTTGGTTGTCAAAAAGTCCGACCGTGTGTACGGGCCTTTAGACACACAATCTGGATTGGGGATACAAGTAAAGACCTGTGCATAGTATCAATGGGACATCCAAATACATAAAATCATTAAGTAATGAAAAAGGTCCTGTGAGTCCATCACATATAAGTGAAAAAAATATTTTTTCCGTGAAAAAAACATAAACATGAATCCTCCAAAAATAACGTGATCCAAAAATATATGTAAGGAAAAATATATATATAAGAAAAAAAAATATATATATATATACAATAGTGAAGAATCCAAACGTGTACAGAGTTCAATAAATGGTGACTGTAGTGGCTTCACTGCTGGAAATCAGGTGACTTGGTGCTGCTCCATATGGTCCCCCACTCACCAGACTTCACCACCCCTGCAGGGGTAACAGGCAAGAAATGGAGACCGGTGGGTGGTCCGTCAGATGGCTCTGTGTCAGGTCCCAGAAGCGATATCCAAATCCTAGGTTTTTGCTGGGGGAATCGAATGCAGTACCCTCGGGATCCGTTTGCTGATATGCAGCATCAGCACTGGGGGTCTCATAGCATATTATGTAAAATCAAAAGCTTTTATTCCAGTAAAAAATATGATAAAAGTTAGGAGTAGGAAGAGGCAGATTAGGAAGACTGCCTAGCAACAGGGGTTTCTGGTAAGTTAAAAAAAATATTTTTTCTTCAAATTCTTTTTTTTTTATTCTTTTAAGAATATTAATGCTATTTTTTTCTTTTTTTAACAATCTATGGGGCCCAAAATGTGTGATTTTGCTCCTCTACAGCAAGTTCTGAAAATGTGTACAAGCATGCAAGAGAAGCCTCAAGATCAGGGATATGCAATTAGTGGACCTCCAGCTGTTGCAGAACTACAAGTCCCATGAGGCATAGCAAGACTCTGACAGCCACAAACATGACACCCAAAGGCAGAGGCATGATGGGACTTGTAGTTTTGCAACAGCTGGAGCTCCACTAATTGCATATCCCTGCTCTAGATGTTTGCGCTATATAAATCCTGTCTAATATGAATTTTTTTCTGTTTAAGAAGTTTTTATTGTTTAAGAAGTAAAAGGTTTACAATCTCCAAGTGAAAGATACCCACACAGGGGAACGTAAATCTTGTATTCTATTATTAATAAATCACATGGCTGTGCTCACACTCAAGTTTGAATGGGGCAAAATTGAGCCCATGTTGCATGAACCATTTGAACATAATACTCTTGCAATCATTTGGCCAGCCTCTGTAGTACCTATTGTAAGCCACAAGATGTCAGTCTTCTGGGTTCAATAATCCCCAGTGTCACTCAGCCCGGTCTCTGTGCTGGGAGTGCTCTGGGAACACAAACACATTGGCTGCATATATGTGGCCCCACGGATAAAGACCCACTTCTGTGAAGCTGCATAATTGCGTACGCCCATCGGGAAGGGGTAATAAAATGTAGCAAAAAAAAGTACATTTAATACATTTTTGCATTTAAGCCTGCAGAGCATTGCATTCACAATCAGTGCATCATGGGTGCGATGAACAGCCTCGTGCATTCTTTATTCAAAGCCCCAGGACCGTACAGAGGTGTGGACCTTCTGATAGGGTCGGAGGATGGCACTTGTGTGTATAATATTTATTTTTTGCTTTATTTTTATTATTTAAATCAATTTTTTATTAATATTTTCATATTAATAGGGCACAGAAAGGAAGAAAAAAAAAAAAGTAAGTGTATAATATTATTAATAATAAATCACTTGGCTATGATCACACTCAGGTTTGAATAGGGGCAAGACGGATGCATGACCCATTTGAACATGGCGCAATCATTTGGCCAGCCTCTGCAGTACCTCTTGTAAGCCACAAGATGTCAGTCTTCTGGGCTGAATAATCCCCAGTGTCACTCGGCCTAGAAGACTGAGGAAGGACAGTGAGTAAAGAGAGATTTTTAGCCTAATGTAAAAACGAATGCAGCCAGAAACCCTAAAAACAGCCAAACAGATCGAAGCGCAGCCCCAAAATGTTATACCATTGCATGGCATTGATAAATACTGTCAGTAGAAGGTTGTATTAATGTATTTGGATGTTTTTGGATGAAAGGCTGATTCAAAAGTTAGGATAAGGCTTAGGAATGCCAAGCTGAGGAGCTTCATACAGGAGGAACATACAAAGCAATGCATGAGATTTCCGCAAGCCTTCAGCTCCAGTCTGGGGGTGTTGAATGCAGATCCTACATTGCTATTCACCTTTATTGGCCAAAAAAGTCTCTAATTTGCCCTCTGATTTAGCTTCACTTAGTTGCTGGGGCCTAATCCTCCCTGACCTTATGGCTGGCCATGCCCAACAGCCATTGAAAGTAAAACTGTCTCTGCGACCAGTGGAGGCCAACTGTCATCAGACAGGGGAAGGCAATGGGAGGCCATTACACCATGGAGGTCAATTCCCATTGAGTACTAATGTTGGCTGCAGTTCTTGGACAAGGTTATAGCAGATTGATTAGAACTAAATGGGTGTCATTTTTGTGCCAGTAATGATTTATCTTCACTTACCTAAAATAAAGGCTGCCTACAGAGAGAATGATCTTATGGGCTTTGAACTCGACATCATCCACCTTTATGGTAACGTCACAAAATTCGTCCTCCAGCCGCAGCTCATGGAATGTGGTCCAGGCCCTTCTTCTAATTGTCTCTTCCAGGATGTCAGTATTGGGACAGGATGATAGAGCCCCGAAATCCCAATCCATGGCCAGGCCTGGAGGTCCCGCTGTGCCCGTCCGTGACATGTCTCTGTCTCTACTGAACTGACAGTTGGCTGTACTGCTGAGCTTACCTGACATTTCAAAACTGACCAATCAGAAGCCGCTTTACTACTCTAGGTTACATGATAAAGTTTTGACGTCTGGCCATTACAGACAACGCTATTGGCTGTCCTTTGCATTGATATCCAATCATTACCAATATACAATACATCTGTCACTTTAACCGCTTCCCGACCGCCCACTGCATATATACGTCAGCAGAATGGCACGGCCAGGCAAAACCACGTACCTGTACATGGCCCTTTAATTGCCTGGCCGTGGGTCTCGCGCGCGCCGCCAGCGGTGCGCTCGCGACCCAGTCGGGAGCTCCGTGACCCCGGCCGCGGGACCAGCGGACCCGATCGCCGCTGGGGTCCCGCCACCGGGTCACAGAGCTGAAGAAACGGGGAGAGGTCTGTGTAAACAAACCTCTCCCCGCGCTTCCTACACTGCCTGTCTTTGATCGGCTGTTCCCTGTCATCGGGAAAGCCGAACAATGACGTCAGACGTCAGCCCCGCCCCCTAATGTAAAAAAACACACACGTCACAGCCCATAACCCCTCCCCTCGCCCTAGTGGTTAACTCTGCATGTGTCATTTATACAGGAATCAGTGCATTTAAATAGCATTGATTGCTGTATAAATGACAATGGTCCCAAAAATGTGTCAAAAATGTCCGATGTGTCCGCCATAATGTCGCAGTCACAATAAAAATCGCTGATCGCCGCCATTACTAGTAAAAAAAAAATATTAATAAAAATGCTATAAAACTATCCCCTATTTTGTAAACGCTATAACTTCTGCGCAAACCAATAAATAATCGCTTATTGCGATTTTTTTTACCAAAAATATGTAGAAGAATACGTATCGGCCTAAACTGAGGAAAAAAAAAACATTTTTTTTATATATTTTTGGGGGATATTTATTATAGCAAAAAGCAAAAAATATTCCTTTTTTTTTAAATTGTCGCTCTATTTTTGTTTATAGCGCAAAAAATAAAAACCGCAGGGGTGATCAAATACCACCAAAAGAAAGCTCTATTTGTGGGAAAAAAAGGACGCCAATTTTGTTTGGGAGCCACGATGCACGACCGCGCAATTGTCAGTTAAAGCGACACAGTGCCGAATCGCAAAAAGGGGCCTGGTCCTTTGGCTGCCAATTGGTCCGGGGCTGAAGTGGTTAAAGCCGTATTAAACCCAAAAGCAAACATTTATTATATTGCAGCTTTCCAAAGATGTGAGGGCTCCATTCGTTTTCTTTTTTTTAGGTTTTTCTTTCATTTATTTTCATCTGGTGATGCAGACAGTACGTCTGTTGTTTTCCCAATCTGTCAATCAGGTCAATCTGTCCTGCAGAAGTAGAAGTTAGAGGGATGAGACAAACCCTTTAACACTGACAGGGGTGCTTACAATGATCAGCTTTTATTTAACCGGTTCCCGACTGGCGCACAACGATGTACGTCAACAGAATGGCACAGACAGGCAAAAGGGCATACAGGTACGTCCCTTTAAAATTGTCGCCATGCCATCGCGTGCACGCCGGTCGGGAACCCCGTGAGTCCGGTCGCGGGTCCCGCGGACTCGATCGTCACGGGGATATCCGCGATCATCTCACGGGATGGCTGAATGGGGAGATGCGGAAGTAAACAGCATCTTCCCCCCCGTTCTGCCTAACAACTAGTGACACCGATCTCTGCTCCCTGTGATTGGAGCAGAGATCAGTGTTCCACTAAATCACAGCCACGCCCCCCCACAGTTTGTAACACGCCCCTAGGAACACTTAACCCCATACACTGCCACCTAGTGGTTAACCCCTTCACTGCCAGTGTCATTTACACAGGAATCAGTGCATTTAAATAGCACTGATTGCTGTATAAATGACAATGGTCCCAAAAATGTATCAAAAATGTCCGTTGTTTCCGCCATAATGTCGGAGTCACAATAAAAATTAGCTGATCGCCGCCATTACTAGTAAAAAAAAAATTATTAATAAAAATTCTATAAAACTATCCCCTATTTTTAAACGCTATAACTCCTGCGCAAACCAATCAATAATCGCTTATTGCGATTTTTTTTACCAAAAATATGTAGAAGAATACGTATCGGCCTAAACTGAGGAAAACATTTTTTTTATATATATTTTTGGGGGATATTTATTATAGCAAAAAGTAAAAAATAATGCATTTTTTTCAAAATTGTAGCTCTTTTTTTGTTTATAGCGCAAAAAATAAATACTGCAGGGGCGATCAAATACCACCAAAAGAAAGCTCTATTTGTGGGAAAAAAAGGACGTCAATTTTGTTTGGGTGCCACGTCGCACGACCGCGCAATTGTCAGTTAAAGCGACGCAGTGCCGAATTCGCAAAAAGTGGCCTGGTCTTAAGCCAGCAAAATGGTCCGGTTTGAAAGTGGTTAAACATGTAAAACCTTTATCCCAAAAGGAGCAAAACTGATTATCAGATCCCCCCGTCAGGAAAGCTGCTTATCTGCTCTCCTCTACTCATGCCCCTGTCAGCGTGAATAGAGGAAAGCCGATAACTGGCACTTCCTAGTAACGCTGTGATCAGCTGCGATTGGACGCAGCTGATCACATGGTAAAGAGCTTACGTGATAGGGCCAGTGATGGTGAACCTTGGCACCCCAGATGTTTTGGAACTACATTTCCCATGATGCTCAACTACAATGCAGAGTGCATGAGCATCATGGGAAATGCAGACCTCCCAACATTTTGAGATGGGAATGAGGGACACCTACTAACAAACGTATGTAGGCATAGGACACGCCCCCTGCCACACCCTCTTAAAGGAGAATTAACAAAAAAAAAAAGGTTAATTAAATCCACAAGAACTTTTTTTTTTTTAACCACTACTATTCCTTTATATTGGCTTTTAAAATGTACAAATGCAGCAATTTAGAAATCAGATGAAAGGTTTAGCACTGGGAAACACTTTTTGATAGATAAAAAGTGCATTTTATATACAACTATAGATCAGACCAAAATGAGGGAGAAATGAGGAGGAAAGAGGGACAGAGGGACATTGCTCCAAATCAGGGACAGTCCCTCCAAATCAGGGACAGTTGGGAGCCATGGAAATGTAGTTCCAAAACATCTGGGGTACCAAGGTTTGCCATCACCGTGATTGGAGGGACACACCGCACTACCGATCGCCGTCTTGTTCTGCTGGATGTCATCTGACATCCAGTCAGAATGGGAGAGCAGAGCACCCACCTGGCCGTCATTTTGCTATAGGCCGGGCGGGATGTGGTTAAAGTACCGCAGTGCCAAAAAGCAAAAAAATTTCAAAAAAATCATCAAACGCTGCCATTGTGCCCATCAAATGCCGCCACTGTGCCCATCAAACGCAGCCACTGTGCCCCCAAACGCAGCCACTGTGCCCATCAAATGCTGCCACTGCGTGCCATCAAATGCAGCCACTGCACCCCATCAAACGCAGCCACTGTGCCCATCAAACGCAGCCACTGCGCCCCATCAAACGCAGCCACTGTACCCATCAAACGCAGCCACTGTACCCATCAAACGCAGCCACTGTACCCATCAAACACAGCCACTGTGCCATCAAATGCAGCCACTGCGCCCCATCAAACGCAGCCACTGTGCCCATCAAACGCAACCACTGCGCCCCATCAAACGCAGCCACTGTACCCATCAAACGCAGCCACTGCGCCCATCAAACGCAGCCACTGTACCCATCAAACACAGCCACTGTGCCATCAAATGCAGTCGCTGCGCCCCATCAAACGCAGCCACTGTGCCCATCAAACGCAGCCACTGTACCCATCAAACGCTGCCAATGTGCCATCAAACGCAGCCACGGTGCCCATCAAACGCAGCCACTGTGCCCATCAAATGCTGCAACTGTGCCATCAAATGCAGCCACTGCGCCCCATCAAACGCAGCCACTGTGCCCATCAAACGCAGCCACTGTACCCATCAAATGCTGCCACTGTACCCATCAAATGCTGCCACTGTGCCATCAAACGCAGCCACTGTGCTCATTAAATGCCGCCACTGTGCCCATCAAATGCCGCTACTGTGCCCATCAAATGCCGCCACTGTGCCCATCAAAAGCTGCCACTGTGCCCATCAAACGCAGCCACTGTGCCCTCAAACGCAGCCACTGTGCCCATCAAATGCTGCCACTGTGCCATCAAATGCAGCCACTGCGCCCCATCAAACGCAGCCACTGTGCCCATCAAACGCAGCCACTGTACCCATCAAACACAGCCACTGTGCCATCAAATGCAGTCGCTGCGCCCCATCAAACGCAGCCGCTGCGCCCATCAAACGCAGCCACTGTGCCCATCAAACGCAGCCACTGTGCCCATCAAATGCTGCCACTGTGCCATCAAACGCAGCCACTGCGCCCCATCAAACGCAGCCACTGTGCTCATCAAACGCAGCCACTGTACCGATCAAATGCTGCCACTGTGCCCATCAAATGCCACCACTGTGCCCATCAAATGCCACCACTGTGCCCATAAAACGCTGCCACTGTGCCCATCAAACGCAGCCACTGTGCCCATCAAACGCAGCCACTGTGCCCATCAAATGCAGCCACTGTGCCCATCAAACGCTGCCACTGTACCCATCAAACGCAGCCACTGTGCCCTCAAACGCAGCCACTGTGCCCATCAAATGCTGCCACTGTGCCCATCAAATGCAGCCACTGTGCCCTCAAACGCAGCCACTGTGCCCATCAAATGCAGCCACTGTGCCCTCAAACGCAGCCACTGTGCCCATCAAATGCTGCCACTGTGCCCATCAAACGCAGCCACTGTGCCCTCAAACGCAGCCACTGTGCCCATCAAATGCTGCCACTGTGCCATCAAACGCAGCCACTGCGCCCCATCAAACGCAGCCACTGTGCCCATCAAACGCAGCCACTGTACCGATCAAATGCCGCCACTGTGCCCATCAAATGCCGCCACTGTGCCCATCAAATGCCACCACTGTGCCCATAAAACGCTGCCACTGTGCCCATCAAACGCAGCCACTGTGCCCATCAAATGCAGCCACTGTGCCCATCAAACGCTGCCACTGTACCCATCAAACGCAGCCACTGTGCCCTCAAACGCAGCCACTGTGCCCTCAAACGCAGCCACTGCGCCCCATCAAACGCAGCCACTGTGCTCATCAAAGGCTTTGAGGGAACGTTCATGTTTTATGGTGAGATTAAGCAACTAGAAGAAAGCACAAAGACAATTTATTATTATTGATAAAATTGTTATTTATTTGTAAACATTTTTTGAGAACTTTATTATTTTATGAATTTACACAATAATTATATTTTGCGCTTCGACACTCTTCCAAGTTTTGTGTTCCACTGGGACCTACACCTCTGTGCGTTCCAGCAGTTCCCCCTTTCCAGCAGCGATTCAGCAGCTCAGCTCCCCCTCCCAGCAGCGACTCCTCAGCTGCTCATCCTGCACTTGTCACGTGACATGTGCAGCAATGAATAGTCTACCTGATCAGTATGGAAGGAGTGAATATTGAAATATAAAGACAGCCAATCAGCACACCGATCCATGTCATGTGACCACCAGAGCTCCACCTGTCCAGGGAACAAGCCTGTGTAATATATAATGCATGGCTGGGACTGGGACACTTGCGGACTACACAAAAATGTCTCCTGTGTGCGGGACACTGAGAATACATGAGACTTACACTTTAGTGATGAGAACACGGACGTTTTACTCTAGATAGGCGGGGTTTAGGGGAGATGAGTACAGTGATAGGTGGATTTGACAATCACTCGGGGGGTGAGGGCGGAAATGATTGATGGCAGCGCTGGTGATTGGTTAGGGGTTGTGTGTCAGCCTGTACGGTGATTGGTCAGCTCGGGGTAGTGTAGTAAGTAGGGTAAAGGTCAGGCGGGTAAACCTTGTCCAGGGAGAGAGCGGCTGTCATTCCCGGGCGCACCGACCCCTCTCCGCCTCACCATGTCTGACACGCCGCAAGCTATCAGCCCGCTGAAGAACTTCTTCGCCGGAGGATTCGGTGGGGTGTGCCTGGTGTTCGCCGGACATCCTCTGGATACAATCAAGGTGAGACCACCGGGGGGCAATGCAGGGGTCTGTGGGGGAGGGATATCCTGTGTAATAATGGGGGGTAGTGTGGGGGAGGGGTCCTGTGTAATAATGGGGGGGGGGGGAAGTGGTGGGGGAGGGGGTCCTGTGTAACAATGGGGGGGGAGGGGTAGTGTGGGGGAGGTGTCTAGTGTAATAATGGGGGGGTAGTGTAGGGGAGGGGTCCTGTTTAATAATGGGGGGGTAGTGTGGGGGAGGGGGTCCTGTGTACTAATGGGGGGGGGGGGATAGTGTGGGGGCATTGTCGGGGCGCCCCGTAGGAAGAGGGCCGCCCCCGGCATTGTTGGGGGCGCCCCGTAGGAGGAGGGCCGCCCCCGGCATTGTCGGGGGCGCCCCGTAGGAGGAGGGCCGCCCCCGGCATTGTCGGGGGCGCCCCGTAGGAGGAGGGCCGCCCCCGGCATTGTCGGGGGCGCCCCGTAGGAGGAGGGCCGCCCCCGGCATTGTCGGGGGCGCCCCGTAGGAGGAGGGCCGCCCCCGGCATTGTCGGGGCCCCCCCGTAGGTGGAGGGCCGCCCCCGGCATTGTCGGGGTGCCCCGTGGGTGGTTGGCTGCTTAGAAAAAAGTTTGTCCGGCCTGTAGGCAGTAGGCTGCTCAGGTGCCCCATAGGGGGAGGGCTGCTCATGCAACGTTGGGGGGCCCCGTAGGTGGAGGGCCGCCCCCGGCATTGTCGGGCGCCCCGTAGGTGGAAGGCTGTGCAAATGAAGTTGCCCAGGATGTGGAGGGCGGCTTTGGAACCATCGGAGTACCTTGTAAGATTCAGCTGCTCAAGTGTGTTTGGGATGCACCATACATTGCTGACTTCTCAGGTGGCGTCGGGGTACCCCGTGGGTGGTTGGCTGCTTAGAAAAAAGTTTGTCCGGCCTGTAGGCAGCAGGCTGCTCAGGTGCCCCGTAGGGGGAGGGCTGCTCATGCAACGTTGGGGGGGCCCCGTGCACCTCAGGTTAATGAAGGTGGTCTTGCAGGTAAAGGGGATGTATAGGTGACCTGTAGGAGGGTAATTATTATTATTTTTATTATTATACAGTATTTATAAAGCGCCAACAGTTTACGCAGCTCTTCACAATATAAAGGGGGACAGTACAATTGCGATACGGAAGGAATAGGAGAGCCCTGCTCATGGAGCTTGCAATCTAAAGGGTGGGGGAGGTGATACAAAAGGTCTAGGGGAAAGATCTGATGGAGGTGGCTCGGGTACAGTTCTTAGGTGAAGGTGGGGTAGACTTTCCTGAATAAATGATTTTCAAGGATCTCCTAAAGACGAAAGGGGTAGAAGCTGACCGGATATTTTTGGGACAGGGAGTTCCAGAGGATGGGAGAGGCTCTGGAGGCGAGCGTGGGAGGAGATGTCTTTGAGGGTTGTTCATGTAGTATCGGGGGTGAGCCTGTCTGAGCCTTCCAGGGCCCAATAAGTTCTTCCAAAACCTTCCATACCTCTGCGTTTTTTTGGGGGGGGGGGGGTAACTGTAGGGGATGGGGTCTCCCAAGGAGGATTTTGTTTAGCAGTATTAGGGGCTGTGGGTACACTGTTGGGGGCAATATGGGGGTTGTGAGGCTCTGCAGCAAGCTAGGGGGCTCTGGGGGGAGGTTGGCAGGCACTGAGGGCTCTAAGGGGGGCTTGGGGGGCACCATTAGGGGTTGAGGGGAACTGTGGACCACTATGGGAGCAGGGAGGCACTGGAGGAGATCGGGGGAGGGGGGGGGGTCTGCAGCTAGCTGGAGGCCGGGCAAGAAGGAGACAGACGGCTTCAGCCTGGTGGTTGAGAACAAACTACTTGCATTTAAATTCATGGTTCAATGGGTCATTTTTCCCTCCTGGGGCTCACATCTTGGCTGGGTGAGGGCATTCTGGTTAATTACGGGCATATTTGGGGGTTTTGAAGCTCAGCTGCAGCAAGCTAGGGGGCACTGAGGGGACTGAGGGCTCTTTGGGGGCTTGGAGGCCCCATTAGGGATTTAATGGGCACTGTGGGAGGTCAGGGAATCTGCAGCTAGCTGGAGGCCAGGGAAGAGGGATTAAGGTGTGGGGGGTTGTTTTTCAGGGGTTGGTTTTGCCCCTTAGTTCCAGTGAAGGGAACTCTTAAAGCGGTTCTGCACCCATTTCATTTAGTAAATCTCTTTGCCTTCCAAATCAGGCAAAGAGTACTAAATTAAATTTTTTTTTTTTTTTTTTTTTTTACTTACCTTGTAATTGAAGACTTCCGGTCTTCTCTCTCTGCGGCGGCGGGCGGGGTCTCTGCGTCGATCGTCGTCACGCCGCACTGTCTCCTGGGATCTGGTGTCATTGATCCCAGGAGTCAGTGCGGGCATCTTCCGAAATCTCGCGAGATTTCGGCCACATCTTCCGAAATTTCCCGAGATTTCGGCCACATCTTCCGAAATTTCCCGAGATTTCGGCCACATCTTCCGAAATTTCCCGAGATTTCGGCCACATCTGCCGAAATCTCGTGAGATGTCGGCAGATGTGCCGTTACTGCGCACGCGCGAGTAACGGCGGTGCATGCTGGGCCATCTAAAGTTCCTGTGGGTGTTTCACATGCCCACAGGCAAGATGGCCCCCAGCACAAAAGAAGAAGACGAGGAACTTCATCGGACGAAAACCGGCGGCGATCGAGATGGAAGATGGAACAGGTGAGTCCCCCAATAAAGGTAAGCATCCTTTATATTCCGTCCCAAAAAAAAAAAAAATTTTTACAGAGTGCATAACCGCTTTAAGGTGTCAGCATACCAAGACATTTTGGATAATTTCATGCTCCCGTCTTGAACAGTTTGGGGACAGCCCCTTCCTGTTCCAACACCAGTGCACAAAGCAAGGTCCATAAAGACATGGATGAGCAAGTTTGGGGTGGAGGAACTTGAGTTGCCTGCACAGAGTCCTGACCTGAACCCGATAGAACACCTTTGGGGTGAATTTAGAGCGGAGACTGCGAGCCAGGCTTTCTCATTCAACATCAGTGCCTGACCTCACGAATGCGCTTCTGGAAGAATGGTCAAACATTCCCATAGACACACTCCTAAACCTTGTGGACGGCCTTCCCAGAAGAGTTGAAGCTGTTATAGCCGCAAAGGGTGGACCAACTCAATATTGAACTCTACGGACTAAGACTGGGATGCCATTAAAGCGGAAGTAAACCCATCGATTTAACAGTCTAAAAAAAAAAAAAAAAGGCATGCCGTGAATGCTAACTGCACATTGGCTGTGCTCTCAACCAAACAGTCAAACCATCCAATGGCTGGTGTCATAACGGATCACATGTGCAGCACCGTGGCAGTTGAAGATTAAACAGAGGCAAAGATGGCAGCTTCCTTGGCTGAAAACGATAGGGGGGTTTACTTCCACTTTAATGTTCATGTAAAGGCAGGTGTCCCAATACTTTTGGTAATATAGTGTACATATACTAGGGCCATATAGACAGGATCCACTTAACCTACCCTGTGGAGCGTGGGAGGAAACCCACGCAGGCACAGGGAGAACATGCCAAATGCCGATAGTGCTGTGGTTGGCATTTGAACCGATGACCCTAGTGCTGCCCGGCGATAGTGCTAACCACTGTGCTGCCCGGCGGAAGTGCTAACCACTGTGCTGCCCGGCGGAAGTGCTAACCACTGTGCTGCCCGGCGGAAGTGCTAACCACTGTGCTGCCCATACCATCGTTGCTGTTCTAAATACTTTACCTCTGTGGTTTTTTTTTCTCCTGAAGAAGCACACTACTGTTCTGGGAAACGCATCTAGAAATTCCTCCATTAACCAATTTAGATATAGGTATGAGGCTCCGTTCACACTTGTGCAATGCAGAATGCCAGCAAAAATCGTGCACCCCCCCCCCATACACATGCCGCACCTGCATGCTTGCAAAAATAGACAGCGTGCTGCATTCGATGGATGTGTTACCACCGCCAAGTGCAACGTACGCGGTTGTGGTGCAGCATTTACAGAGTTAAGCCAGGCGGTGAGGAGGCAACCTATATCTCCTCTGAAAAGCGATCAGCCGCTGATTGCTGCTTTATAGGGGCAGAAAGAGGCTATGGTACCTGTGAAGGAGCCCTCGCATCAAGGGGGTCTCAAACTGGTGGCCCTCCAGTCCCATCATGCCTCTGCCTGTGGGAGTCGTCGCTTGTAACGGTCAGCCTTGCAATGCCTCATGGGACTTGTAGTTTTGCAACAGCTGGAGGGCCGCCGGTTTGAGACCCCCCCTGCCTTACATTGTACTTGGCTGAAGAGACCAGCCTGACGTGATGAAGGTTTGGAGGTTTATGTACAACCCATAGAGTAACCGGTGAATCCACCACCATGAAAATGATCACCTGACCTGCGGATGGGGGGGATGGAAGTAATTGCGAGCGTGCGGAACCTGTTCATTATCTGTGACCTAAGTGAAGCCGGTTCTACGCCTTCCCATAGCTGTGATCTTGCAGCTAAATTGACAGGAACAGCTGACCTGCATCGTGGCCCTCAAAGAGCCAATTGTAAGGTGACCCCTGCAGTGTGGCTTGTGCCCTGCCGGGGGCAGTCTTGTGACTTTACACCTTGTAGTTACATGTGGCTGCTTTACTGTTCTCTAGGTAAAAGGTGAAGGCTGCTAAATATCAGACTTGTCAGCAAATAGAAACCTTTCTAAGATAATAAAGTGTGATTGCTCTGGAATTGCTGCAGTGCTCAGACATCGGTTGCTTATTTGTAACTAACCGGGTCATCTCTGGGGGCGTCTAGACTTTTCAGGTTGGTCCTGAATCTGTGAGATGGCGGGCAGCAGATCTTCAATGATTGCGAATAATAAATATGCAACGTTCTGTTCACCTGAGTGTTTATACATGAAGCACCAGACTATATGGGCACCTTCACATCAGACCCATTGCGGGGTGTTGCCCAAAGCATAGACATGGCAAAAAAAAAAAAATGTTTAAAGCGGTGGGCCACCCTAAAATAAAAAATTCCATTAATATTCTTAAAAAAATAAAAAAACATTTTGGGGAAAAAAAAATATATATGTGTGTGTGTGTGTGTGTGTGTGTGTGTGTGTGTGTGTATATATATATGTATATATATATATATATATATATATATATATATATATATATATATATATATATATATATATATATTATATATATATATATATATATATATTCTTACCAGAAACCCCTGTTGCTAGGCAGTCTTCCTAATCTGCCTCTTCCGCTGTGCTGTTTCTTCAGTTCCTCCTCTTTGGCGAGCGGCCCAATTGCCTTCTGGGACGTGTGTGTGTGTGTCCCAGAAAAAGGGGCCATTCACAAAGCGATGCGCGACTCGTGCATGAGCAGTAGGAAATGGGCAGTGAAGCCGCCCCCTGTTGCTAGGCAGTCTTCCTAATCTGCGGCGCTGTTTCTTCAGTTCCTCCTCTTCAGGGAGAAGCCCAGTTGCCTTCTGGGCCGTGTGTGTGGGTCCCCAGAAAACAACGGGGCCATTCACAAAACGTAGCGCAACTCGCACATGCGCAGTAGGAAACGGGCAGTGAAGCCGCAAGGCTCCACTGCCTGTTTCCCTTAGTTAGGATGGCGGCGCTGGGACCCGATCCGATGGATGGATTGGCCACGGGGGGGGGGGGGGGGGGCGACATCACGGGGAAAAAAAATAAATAGTTTGTCTTTACAGCGCCTTGAAAAAGTATTCATATACCCTTGAAATTTTCCACATTTTGTCATGTTAAAACCAAAAACGTAAATGTATTTTATTGGGATTTTATGTGATAGACCAACACAAAGTGGCTCATAATTGTCTAGTGGAAGGAAAATGATAAATGGTTTTCCGAATTTTTTACAAATTAATATGTGAAAAGTGTGGGGGGTGCATTTGTATTCAGCCCTCTTTACTCTGATACCCCCAACTAAAATCTAGTGGAACCAATTGCCTTCAGAAGTCACCTAATTACTGGTAGTAGATAGAGTCCACAGGTGTGTAATTTAATCTCAGTATAAATACAGCTGTTCTGTGAAGCCCTCAGGGTTTCGTTAGAGAACCTTAGGCTACATTCACACTGAAAGCGCCCGGTGTTAGCGGTAAAGAGCCGCTAGTTTTAGCTGCGCTTTTCGGCCACTAGCTGGGTGATTTTAACCCCCCCCCCCCCCCGCTAGCGGCCGAAGAAAGGGTTAAAAGCGCCCATGTAGCGGCGCTGCTGAAGTGCTTTGCAGGCGCTTCGGCAGTGCTGCCCATTCATTTCAATGGGCAGGGCATTTTGGGAGCAGTGTATACACCACTCCCAAACTTTTTTTTTTTTTTTTTTTTGCATCGCACCGCCCCTGTGTGAAATCACTTGGGCTTTTACACTAGGAAGGCATGCAGGGTGCTTTTCAGGCGCTATTTTTAGCGCTAAAATGCCTGAAAAGCACCTCAGTGTGAAAGGGGTCTTTGTGAACAAACGGCAACATACAGGTCAGGGATAAAGTTGTGGAGAAGTTTAAAGCAGGGTTATGTTATATAAAAAAATATCCCAAGCTTTGAAAATCTCACCTAGCACTGTTCAATCCATCATCCGAAAATGGAGTATGGCACAGCTGCAAACCTACCAAGACATGGCTGTTCACCTAAACTGACCGGCCGGGCAAGGAGAGCATTCATCAGAGAAGAGCCAAGAGGCCCATGGGAACTCCGGAGGAGCTGCAGAGATCCACAGCTCAGGTGGGAGAATCTGTCCACAGGACAACTATTAGCCGTGTTCTCCACAAATCTGACCTTTATAGAAGAGTGGCAAGAAGACATGGGTGAAAGAAAGCCATAAGAATTCCTGTTTGCTGTTTGTGAGAAGCCATGTGGGGGACACAGCAAACATGTGGAAGAAGGTGATCTGGTCAGATGAGACCAAAATTTTACTTTCTGGCTTAAAAACAAAACACTATGTGTGGCGGAAAATGAACACTGCCCATCACCCTGAACACACCATCCACACCGTGAAACATGGTGGTGGCAGCATCATGTGGTGGGGATGTTTTCCTTCAGCAGGGACAGGGAAGCTGGTCAGAGTTGATGGGAAAATAGATGGAGACAAATACAGGGCGATCTTAGAAGAAAAACTGTTAGGGTCTGCAAAAGACTTGAGACTGGGGTGGAGGTTCACCTTCCAGCAGGACAACGACCCGAAACATACAGCCAGAGCTACAATGGAATGGTTTAGATCAAAGCATATTTATGTGTTAGACTGGCCCAGTCATAGTCCAGACCTAAATCCCATTGAGCATCTGTGGCAATACTTGAAATGTGCTGTCCACAGACGCTCTCTATCCAATCTGACAGAGCTTGAGATATATTGCAAAGAAGAATGGGCAAAAATGTCACTCTCTAGATGTGCAAAGCTGGTAGAGACATCCCCAAAAAGACTTGCAGCTGTAATTGCAGTGAAAGGCGGTTCTACAAAGTATTGACTCTGGGGGGCGCCATACAAATGTACACCACACTTTTCACATATTTATTTGTAAAAAAAAAATTGTAAAACCATTTATCATTTTCCTTCCACTTCACAATTATGTGCCACTTTGGCCCCTTTCACACTGGGGCGGTTTTCAGGCGGTACAGCGCTAAAAATAGCGCCTGTACACCGCCTGAAAAAACCGGCCCCATTCACTCCAGTGTGAAAGCCGGCGGGCTTTCACACTGGAGCGGTGCGCTAGCAGGACCGCAACAAAAGTCCTGATAGCAGCATCTTTGGAGCGGTGAAGGAGCGGTGTATTTACCGCTCCTATACCGCTCCTTCCCATTGAAATCAATGGGAAACCGCGGGGGTACCGCCCGCAAACCAGCGGCGCTTTGCGGAGGTTTTTAACCCTTTTGCGGCCGCTAGCGGGGGTTAAAACCACCCCGCTAGCGGCCGCATACCGCGGGTAAAACGATGGTAAAGCAGCGCTAACTATAGCGCTGCTTTACCGTCGCCGCCCCGCACCGCCCCAGTGTGAAAGGGGCCTTAGTGTAGGTCTATCATAAAAAATCCCAATAAAATACATTATGACTACTTTTTCATGGCACTGTATATTGTACCCATTTATTTTGACTATTTGCATTGCAACACACACTTATTTATAAATAGTCTACATTGTCCAGGAGTGAGGGGACCAAAGCGATTACTTTGATGCCTGGGGTTTTGTTTTAATAATATTTATTTCACATTTTTGTATTTTATTATCTTTTTTTTTTTATTTTTATTTTTTTTTACAGGTTCGAATTCAAACCCAACCAAAACCAACACCAGGAATCCCAACAATATACGCCGGGACCTTCGACTGCTTTAAAAAAACACTTGTAAATGAGGTGAGTGGTTTGTTTTTCAGTAATTCTTATTCTGGTAATTTAACATAAATATGGTGCAGTGTCACTAGTAGTAAACTTCGTACTACCACTGGTAAGCCTATAGTAAGGCTTACCTGTAGGTACTGTGAATATCTCCCAAACATGCACAGTTTAGGAGATATTCAGAGTGCATGCATCCAATGACCTCATCGGCACATGCACTATGAAGGTCCGGCTTACAGCCCTCTCAGCGGTAGCTTTACAGCGCTAGAGGGCTTCATTCCAAGGTGAGTATTTCATAATGGCACATTATGCCATTGCCTTGCAGGTGTTTTTCTAAAAATAAAAAAAAATGGCGGTATACAACTGCTTTTAAAGGGCCAGTTCACACCACATGCAGTCCAGTTTTCTTTTTTGTTTCCAATGGCATAGTTCATACCAGTGAGGTCAGTTCCAGGGCTTTCCAGTTCCAGAAAAAAAAGTGGAACATGCTGCATTTTTACTGTACTGGAGCATGGTAAAAAGCAATGGAACATATAAAAAAAAAACGCACCGGTCCTCAGTACAGTAAAAAAAAAAAAAAAAAAAACCGAAGAAAAAAACACCTGGAATGCATCCAAAATCGTGTTAAAATGCACATGCACAAACGCATCTGGAATGGATCTGGAGTGCATTTTTGTGTTGTGGTCCAACCCTAAGGTCCGGTTCACACCATAGAAACGCAGTCCGGATGCATTTCTCATACATTGCCAATGCGTTTTTGATGCCTCCTTTTTCTCTCTTTTTTTTTTTTTTTTTTTTTCTCTTTTTTTCTCTTTTTTTTTTTTTTTTTTCTCTTTTCTTCGTCACCTTAAAATTTTTTGCCATAACTGCATCAATGTTCCCTCTACAGACTGCTGAGGTCCAAGGGTCCATATCAAATGCCAAAGGGCTGCAGACTGGGCACCAGGGCCTTACAGGCAGCTACAAAGATCATTTAGTGTCATTCTGCCTAGTGATGTTGGCCCTAGAATTTTACAGGCACCATCGAATGGGGGACTAATCAGCCACTGCCCAAGGAACCCCTTATCGACCTCTTTAGGAACCCTAAAGCTGGCCAAAGGTGGCAGAGATTTGAAACATGTATGGGCAGGCTGATTGTACCTTAGTCAATCCATCCATTCACTTGGATACAAACAGCATTTTGGAGTTGAAGATGCGATTATTGCTGTTAGCAGTAATCCTTGCGCTCTCCCAGTCGGGGAGGCTCCCTGCACAACCCCCCCGCCAAGAGAAAACAATGGCTCTGTGTGAGGAATTCGCCCATCATACTGACTGTATTATAGGGAGAATTAAGCGATTAATTTTTTTTTTTTTTCCCTGCAATCCGTGGTTGAAGAAAAGAAAATCGAATCCTAGCTGCTCTATACTGTTTGTTTTCCTTCTCTGCAGTTTATTAGCACATTCAGGAGTTGTCTAGTGCTCTTCATTCAGACTGTAAAAAGCAACTGCCCTTTTAACCATCAAGGTGTCATTCTTATTGCTTTGTATGTTTGCAGGGCGTCAAGGGTCTCTACAAAGGAATGGCAGCGCCCATTATCGGTGTGACTCCCATGTTCGCTGTCTGTTTTTTTGGCTTCGGCTTAGGAAAAAAGCTTCAGCAAAAACACCCGGAGGACGTATTAACGTAAGTGATGTACACAGAACGTTCTGTAGATCTCTGCACCTTTTAGACTCCGGAGTGGACAGACAACACCACACTGCTACTTGCATATTAGGGCTCCTTTCCCACTAATGTGACTAACTTATCACGTGACTTTGGACACACAAAGTCACAGCCCTTTGCTTTCAATGGCACCTGTTCCAATCCATGCGTCTTGAAGTCGCAGCAACTTTGAAAAGGTCCCTGCACTATTATGCGACTTGAGTGCCAGAGAGTGTAAAGTCACATTCCAAAGTCGCACTTGAAATTGCACTAGTGTGAACCGAGCCTTAAAGCGGAGCTCCAGGCTCCTTGAGAAAAAAATTTAAGTCAGCAGCTACAAATACTGTAGCTGCTGACTTTTAATATTAGGACACTTACCTGTCCACAAATCCAGCGGTGTCTTCACCCGAGCCGATTTATTAATTGGCTCTCGGGTGCTGCTGCCGCCAAGGGAAACCGGCAGTGAAGCCCTTCAGCTTTACAGCTGGTTCCCTACTGCGCAAAGTATGCTGTGCTCTGTGAATGACCCAGCGGCAGCGGGGGGTGGGAGGAGGGGGGGCTGACTTTGCCGCAGCGAAGTCAGCTGGAAGTGGGACACCCACAAGGCAACCCCCTCGGGAAAGTGCTTCTCCTAGGGGGTTATCTGATGCCAGAAGAGCCGCCAAGGGACCACAGAAGAGCAGGTTCGTGGCCACACTGTGCAAAAGGAGCTGCACAGTGGAGGTAAGTATGACATGTTTGTTACTTTTAAACAAATAAATAAAAAAAAAAAAAAACCTTTTAGTATCACTTTGAAAAAAAGGAACCTATATTAGTGCATCTATACTGACACACTAAATGCCTATATGAAACTGGTTGCAGCTGTGACACTGTGTAAGTGATTCCACAACACCATATAAACAATGTTAAAGTGATTGTTAAGAATTGTTTTTTATTTATTTTAAATAAAAAAACATGTCATACTTACCTCCACTGTGCAGCTCGTTTTGCACAGAGTGGCCCCCCGAACATCCATTTCTGGGGTCTCCCGGCGGCTCCTCCCCGCATCAGATAACCCCCTAGGAGAAGCGCTCTCCCGAGGGGGTTACCATGCAGGCACGCTCCCGAGTTCAGCACAGACAAGAATGCCGGACTCGACCCCACCCCCCCGGTGCCCAGATCATTGGATTTGATTGACAGCAGCGGGAGCCAATGGCTTTGCTGCTATCAATCTATCCAATCAAGAGCTGGTACCCCGTGGATAGAGGGACAGCGCGTCCCCGCCGAGGAGATGAAGGGGCTCGGGTAAGTAAAACAGGGGGCTGGGGGGCCGGTCACTGCCAGAAGTTTTTTCACCTTAATGCATAGGATGCATTAAGGTGCAAAAATGTCGGCCTTCTCACTGTGACAGCACAGTGCTGGAGGGCTTCGTTCCAAGGTGAGTATTTTATAATCTGCTATTATGCGACACAGTGGTGTAGTGGGTAGCACTCTCGCCTAGCAGTAACAAGGGTCACTGGTTCGAATCCCAACCATGACCCTACCTGCCTGGAGTTTGCATGTTCTCCCTGTGCCTGCGTGGGTTTTCTCTGGGTACTCCGGTTTCCTCCCACAATCCAAAGACATGCAGGTAGGTTAATTGGCTTCTGTCCAAAATTGGCCCTAGTATATGAATAGGGACCTTGGATTGTGGGCTTCTTGAGGGTAGGGACAGGGTAGGGACATGTGTTTGCGTGTGTAATGTACAGGGATATGGACAATTGTAGACACTCACTCAGGTTGGACTGGTGTCTTTATTCAACCTTACTAACTATGAAACTATGTAACTATTATGCCATTGCCTTGCAGGTGTTTGTTTTTTCTTAACCACATCTGCGGTTTACAACCGCTTTAAACAGATGTAACAAAATTTCCGATGGTATTTTTAACAGTCCAAAGGAGATCTAATAGTTAATTGTTAGGGCTTACCTACACTTACTATAGCGACTAAAGAAACAATGTACAAAACCAACACGCATTCACTTTTAAGTGTTCTGCATTGTCTTAATATGTAAGGGGTAGAGTTGGCCTTTAATGTATTGATTTATTGGGTTGCCCCTTTGTCATGTGCTAACTAACCTGCTCTTTTATACAGCAAGTACTGGAGGGAGATATTGCTGCAGGCTTTGCCCCCTGAGGTGTGTGTGCCCAGCAGTGTACATTGACATGGTGTAAGTGTTATCGTACCTCGGTCAGTGTGTCACCCATCCTCCCATTGTTCCCGATCCTTCTGACTAAGTCTGACGCCAATGCAGTACTATGTTAATGTATTATGCTAGCCACACATGCGTCAGTTTTTTTTTTTTCTGTATCCAGGGTACCCTCCATTCCCTCCATTGGCCACCCATGTCTTTGTGTTTTGTGGATCCAATCAAATTTTGATAGAGAACAGCGATCGCTGTTGAAATACTCTGGGGTTCCTCCTGAGGTTGCTGGGATAGGAGGGGGAATCCTAGGATCTTTTAGAGGTTGCCGTGGTAGGAGGGGGAACCTGGGGTTCCTCTAGAGCAGTGATGGTGAACCTTGGCACCCCAGATGTTTTGGAACTACATTTCCCTTGATGCTCATGCACTCTGTAGTGTAATTGAGCCTCATGGGAAATGTAGTTCCAAAACATATGGGGTGCCAAGGTTCACCATCACTGCTCTAGAGGAACCCCAGGTTCCCCCTCCTACCATCACTGCACTAGAGTTTTCTGGGGGGGGGACCCAAAGTTCCTCCTATAGCAGTGGTCTCCAAACTGTGGTCCAGGGGTCAGATACTGCACTCTGCTTGCTTTTATCGGGCCCTTGGGGCAATATTTCATCCTTTGTTACCAACGATGGGGCATAACTTCCCCACTGACACCAATGCTGGGGCATAAAATCCTCCCAATGACAACAGTTCCTCCCAGTGACACCAAGTATAGGGCATCATTCTTCCCATCCATTGACACTAACTATGGGGCACAATTCCTCCCACTGACTCAAAGATGGGGCATTGTTTACTCCCACTGAGGCTGGGATATCTTCTACTTCCAATGGCCACAGTCTGGCCCCCTAAAGGACAATAAACTGTTTTTGTTTAGAATGTTTGGAGACCCCTGTTTTAGAGGTTGCTGGGGGGGGGGGGGGGGACCTTATGGTTCCTCTAGAGGTTGCTGGGGGAGGAAGCCTGGTATTCCTCTAGACGTTGCTTGGGGTTCCTCTAGAGGTTGATAGAGGGGAGACCCTTGGATTCCCCCAGAAGTTACTGGGGCTTCCTTGAAAAGCACGACTATCAACGAACCCTTACCCACCTTTGGAGGAAGTAAACCATATTTAGCAGGAACCCCAGAGCTTGATTAAGTAAACCCCATTCTTTTATATCACACTCTCTACATCCTTCCGATCACTTTACTTTACCATAAACTACAGGTCTAATTTAGGTGGTGGTTCCCCGAGACCTAAAAACTATTTCGGGGGTCCCTCCATGTTTGAGAAAGGCTGGTCCAATGTGTAGAAGTTGCCAGCCCAATGTCCATATTCTCCATAGTCCTACCACTATTCTACCATTGAATGATAATTTTGTATTGTTAACATGTATAATGGACCTCCAGGTTTCCAGCAACTTTAACCTACTTTCTTTAGGAATTTAAAGCTTGTCAGAGGACCTAACCCTTCCCTACTCTGTCCAAATTGTAAAGGGCACTTTAAGGCCACATTCACACTTGAGAATGGGCCTAACATTGATTTACATGCGAGCACCCCCCAACGGAAGGCAGCCTCATTGAAAGCAATGGGAGGCTGCCAGCTTCTGCAGCTAATTACGGCCGCTCGCATATAATTGCGCATGCAGCGATCGCCTGCATCAAAAACAACCAGAACTTTTTTCAACGTGATTGTGGATGATTTTTCTTAAATTTGATTGGATCAGTCTGAAGTTTTAGACCCTTTACATTAGGCAGGTCCGTCCTGCCTCTATCGCTGGCTCTCTCCTTTATACATCTAAGTATATATTTTATATATCTCGTTTAAAGGTATCCACAGCTATTTGCAGCAGGGATGCTGTCGGGAGTTTTCACCACTGGTATCATGGCCCCCGGGGAGAGGATTAAGTGTCTATTACAGGTAAGGACACAGACATAAGTACAAGATCGAAGGAATCGTTTGTCTTTTTAATGTTTGTAATGCTGGCCATACACTAGTCAAAAAAATCGAACTCCATTTTGAAAAACGAACGTTCGGCCGCGAGCGCAAACGATGCTGCAATCATGTAATGGCCGATAAATCGTTCAGTGAACATAAATGAAAAAAAATATTGATGTTCGTTTTTTTACATATACCTAGTGCAGACAGGTCGGACGGGAAACACATTAACCTTTCAATTTATCGTTCGTTCGGAAGAAAATTTCCAAACTTGTCCTTCGTTTTTTCAGCTCAAAAACGTCCAAACGATTATCGATTTTGTGTACATTAACTGGCCGAAAAATCGAACAAATGGTCTAATGACTGATTTTTCGGATAGTGTATGGCCAGCTTAAGATATGCATGGGACACATCTTAAAGCATAACTTCAAAGAAAAATAAGATAAAAATTCATAGACTGTTAGAAGGTAAAAATATCAAACCAGTTTTGCTGCAATATTCACTTTCATTACAGAGGTTCCCCTGCTACTAGATGTCGGACTGAAGATCAGTATCATTCAACCCACTTCATCTGAGCCCAGGTCCTCTTATACCTCCCTAGATTGTGACTGGGCAGTGAAAGCAGAAGCAGCACAGTGATGAGCTCATATCTCTGTCACTATGCTCTCTCCTCCTATCTGCATATCTGTATGCTGCTTGTAACTACATAAACAGGGTTTGGCTCCTTGTACTGCTCATTCCTTGAGCATTCCACTCCTGTTGTACAGCGGTTGCAGGAAGTTGATACCAGGCCAAATTCAGTTACGAAATACACATTATTATTATTATTATTATACAGGTTTTATATAGCGCCAACGGTTTGCGCAGTGCGTGACAAAATAAAGGCAGACATTAGTTACATTGCAATTTGGTACAAGAAGCCTAATGATAAATGATTACTTTTGCCAGGATGGGAGCGTACATGGTCCTCCCATTATGGTCCTCCAGGATGCAGCTGATCACAGAAAGGGCCAATCGCGGTGGCCCTTTACCACATGATCAGCTGTGTCCAATGACAGCTGATCGCGATGTAAACGCAAGCCAGGTATCGGAATTGCTTTCCTCGTGCTGACAGCGTTAGGAGAGCCAATAACTGTCTTGTGAGAGAGGGACATCGGCACTGATAATCGGAGCATTGATTATCAGTGCCCACCAGTGCTGCCAACCAGTGCCTCCTCATCAGTGTCGCCTATCTGTGCTGTCTATCAGTCGATAAACGGCTGTTTGCCTACAGATGAGAGCACATGGCTTGCTGCTGCCATGCTGGTTTGGCTTATCGGTGCCTAAATAAAATCCCTGGAGGGTCATTTGGAGACCTATAGAGTATATCACCAAGAACTTTTGGAGATCTGAGGCTAACTTCTTCCGTGGAGGTCGATACAGTGTTGATCTAAATCCTGCCTGTGTTGACCCTCTGTAACGGGGGGGTCACGGATCTGCGGTAAGCGGCCATCCTTCTCTCGGTGGTGGTGTTTGTGAATTGTCACGAAAGTAAATTGAAGAAAATAGATCCTTTCCGTATATTGGAGGTGGAGCACTGTTTGAAAATTTACTTTTTTGGAGTATCAGCATTTGTGTTTTTATAAAAAAATATTTTTTTTTTTTTCACATGGGACTATTTTTGATTAAATTTGTCCACATATGAACTTATTTGATTAATTTTTATATTCCTATAATTTATCAATGCTATTATAGGCCTAATATCACTGGGTGTTATGTTTTCACACTGTGTTGAGTGAATGTGCCATGTCATATTCTCGGATTTGATTTATTTATTTACCGTATATACTCGAGTATAAGCCGAGTTTTTCAGCACATTTTTTTGTGCTGAAAGTGCCCCCCTCGGCTTATACTCGAGTCAAGCACTTTTCTGCAGCAAAAAAAAAATAATTTCCGACCCGACTTTGGGGCCCCGTATCTCGGGGCCACTTGGGTCTAGGAATCCCAAATTTGGCATTCAAACCCAGTTGAACTAACACTACAACATATCCAAAGATGGGGTTTCTATCACTAAGTGGCCCCGAGATACGGGGCCCCAAAGTCAGTTCGGAAAATGTCATTCTCTGCTGCAGAAAAGTGCTTGACATTTTCTGACCCGAATTTGGGGCCCCGTATCTCGGGGACACTTGGAGCTAGGAACCCCAAATTTGGCATTCAACCCCAGTTGAACTAGCACTACAACATATCCAATGGGGTTCCTAGCACTAAGTGACCCCGAGATACAGGGCCCCAAATCGGTCAACTGTGTCCATCTGCATGGGCACAGTGAGGCTGCAAATGGGCATTGTTGACCCTCTTTTCCACTTACAGTAGCTGCGCATTTCTCACCCTAGGCTTATACTCGAGTCAATAAGTTTTCCCAGTTGTTTGTGGTAAAATTAGGTGCCTCGGCTTATATTCGGGTCGGCCTATACTCGAGTATATACGGTAAGTTTATTCTGTCAGTATTTTTAGGTGTTTTGGTATGCGCAGCTTTTTTCTTTTCTCACTTTGTTTTTACTATTCACGTATATGGTATAAGTTGCTGCAGACTCATTTTGGTTTTAATTTAACCGGTTTAGGATTTATATTTATACATCCGACCTATAGCGCAGTTTCTTACCCTCTTTTTTTTCTAGTCGATAAACGGACCCTTTTATCGAATATAGCTGACATACATTTTTTTTTTTTTTTTTTTTTGGTGTCCCTTGCTTCTGAATGCAAATCTAATGGAAACCCAAAGTTGGTCACAGTTGAGCAGTGCTGACGTACATCTATCTACAGTATCTCACAAAAGTGAGTACACCCCTCACATTTTTGTCACTGCCCTGCTAAAGAAGCTGAGGGTAAAGGTGATGGACTGGCCAAGCATGTCTCCAGAACTAAACCCTATTGAGCATCTGTGGGGCATCCTCAAATGGAAGGTGGAGGAGCACAAGGTCTCCAACATCCACCAGCTCCGTGATGTCATCATGGAAGAGGGGAAGAGGACTCCAGTGGCAACCTGTGAAGCTCTGGTGAACTCCATGCCCAAGAGGGTTAAGGCAGTTCTGGAAAATAATGGTGGCCACACAAAATATTGACACTTTGGACTCAATTTGGACATTTTCACTTAGGGGTGTACTCACTTTTGTTGCCAGCGGTTTAGACATTAATGGCTGTATGTTGAGTTATTTTGAGGGGACAGAACATTTACACTGTTATACAAGCTGTACACTCACTACTTTACATTGTAGACACGTGTCATTTCTTCAGTGTTGTCACATGAAAAGATAGAATAAAATATTTACAAAAATGTAAGGGGTGTACTCACTTTCGTGAGATGCTGTATATTGGCCAATCAGAACTCGTCTCGCAAAGCTGAACTCCTGGATAAGCAAATTTCACATAGTCATGTGTGTTCCTATTTGAATCTTGGTGTGTATTTCTTCCAGATCTGTGCAGTAATCCAGTGTGAGACTTCCTGTAATAAAGACCGCTCACTGCTGCCCTCTCTCCTTGTGCAGGGTGACTGGTCTTGTCTCCGCCCCCTCCTGTAGTTTCTGCAGGCAGCCTGTAGTGGGTGGGGCAGCTCTACTGTCTGCACGGGTTATGTACAGCTAGGACCACCCCCCATGAGTAAGCTTTGGTGGGCGGAGTGAAATGCATTGGGGGCGTGGCCTGGCAAGGGTTCAGGCTGAGACTGCCACTTGTTCACACACAGTGGGTCTTGTTCTGATGTGCGGCTCCTATCTACCATTGTCTATAGTGTGGGCGGGCTCCTTCCCGGGCCAGCACTCACAGCAGCAGGGCACAGGACTAAACTGCCTTGCAGCCTGAGCGTCTAACATACACACACATATACACACACATATACACACACATATACACACACATATACACACACATACACACACATATACACACACATATACACACACACACATACACACACATACACACACACATACACACACATACACACACATACATACACACACATACACACACATACACACACATACACACACATACACACACACACACACACATACACACACACACATACACACACATACACACACACATACACACACACACACACACACACACACACACACACACACACACACACACACACACACACACACACACACGGGTTCCAAGGTGGATTTATTTCCATTGTAGCTATTTTAAGAATAGATTAAAGCGGAGTTCCGCCTATCTTTATTTTTTTAAGTCAGCAGCTACAAATACTGCAGCTGCTGATTTTTAAAATGAGGACACTCACCTGTCCAGGGGTCCTGGGGATGTCGGCACACGAAGCCGACCCGTCCCCTGGGTGGAGGCACTGCCATCTTCGGTAAGGGAATCAGGAAGTGAAGCCTCGCGGCTTCACTTCCTGGTTCCCTATTGCGCATGCGCGACCCCACTGGTCACTGCTGTCTCCCGGGACCTGTGTGTCTCCCAGAAGACAGCAGGAGGGGATGGTGAAGGCGCCGGAAGTGGCGTAGATGCCGAGGGTGGCTCGGGTATTTATGCCCGGAAGTGGGAGCAAAATACCTGTATTGGACAGGTATCTGCTCCCCCCTGAAAGGTGCCAAATGTGACACCGGAGGTGGGGGGAGGATTACGAAAAAGCGGAAGTTCCATTTTTGGGTGGAACTCCCGCTTTTAAATTTAAGGTTTTTGTGCCCTGAGTTTAGCTTTATCTCTACTGACTTGGTAAACGTTTCTGTATTTGGTGTGACTTCTTTGCTCTGTCTGGCCAGGTCTACTCTGTGCACTGTGTAGTACCTCCTGACAGCCTGCAGATGTCAGTGTTGCATTGATTATAAGTCAGCAACGCTCCATTCTCCAGCTCTAAATTACAAGCTTTGCCAACGTAGGATGGCTTATTGGGATTTTCTCTGTAGTAGCCTGTATAAAAGCTTATTGCAGATTTGTTAACATTTTAGGCCTGCACAATTAATCGTTAAGCATTGAAATCGCAATCTTTTTCCCTTCCCGACCTCCAAACAGCATGTCAGGATTCTTTCTAACAAGCGCAGAGAGTTCTCACAGCTGGAACAAATCCAGGCAGCCTGACAAGTTTTATCACAACACTGTGACTAAGGCCCCTTTCACACTTATACGACTTGTCCCACGATTTGGGACTGCAAAGTAGCATGACAAGTCCTTCCCCATGATTTCCAATGACAGCCATTCATATTATTACGACTTCAAAGTAGTCCCTGCACTACTTTGGTCCGATTTTTGATGCCACTTATACAGGCATTCCTAGAAATCGCGCCCGTGAATCGCGGTAAAATCGTGCGACTTTGAAGTCGCACAAGTGTGAAAGGGGCCTAAGTAGAAACAAGGTATCTTTTCATTCTTTTATCAAAGGAAAGAACTCCAGCGTGTAGATGAGGAAAGTTTAACCATTTTCTGACATTTGTTGCTTACAAGTAAAAATCATTATTTTCTGCTAGAAAATTACTTGTAACACCCAAACTATATGTGTGTGTGTGTGTGTGTGTGTGTGTGTGTGTGTGTGTGTATATATATATAATTTTTTTTTTTTTTTTTAAGCAGAGACCCTAGAGAATAATAGGTTTGTTGCAATATTTTATGTCACACCGTATTTGCGCAGCAGTTTTTCAAACACAATTTAAAAAAAAAAAAAATACACTTTAATGCTGTATACATGACAATGGTCCCAAAAATGTCCGATGTGTCCGCCATAATGTCGCAGTCGCAATAAAAATCGCTGATCGCCGCCATTACTAGTAAAAATATTAATAAAAATGCTATAAAACTATCCCCAATTTTGTAAACGCTATAACTTTTGCGCAAATGTTAATCGATAGTTATTTTTATTTTTTTTAACCAAAAATATGTAGAAGAATACGTATCGGCCTAAACTGAGGGAAATTTATATAACGCAGAGGTGATCAAATACCACCAAAAAAAAAAAGGATGCCAATTTTGTTTGGGAGCCACGTCGCACGACCGCGCAATTGTCAGTTAAAGCGACACAGTGCCGAATCGCAAAAAGGGGCCTGGTCCTTTGGCTGCAAATTGGTCCGGGGCTTAAGTGGTTAAAAAAAAAAAAAATAAACGGTAAAGTTAGCCCAATTTTTTTTAAAATGTGAAAGAAGATGTTACACCACGAGAATCGTGATCTTTATTCTAAGCAAAAAAATTGTGATTCTCATTTTTAGCCAGAATCGCGCAGCTCTAGTGTCCATCCTTAGTGGAACAACAAACCCCCCGGTCACTCCAGAAACCTCAAACCCTACCAAGTCTTCTACAAAGCCCCAAACCCCCTTCAGAACTCCTCTCTCCACACAGTATTTTGTAGTCCCGTATTCTTCTTGTGTGAATATAAATGTTCTTTTTACTGTTGGTGCGTGGAAGATTTTGCCTGGTCTTGGCCTTAACCGCTTCAGCACCAGGTGATTTTACCCCCTTCCTTACCAGAGCACTTTTTGCGATTCGGCACTGCGTCGCTTTAACTGACAATTGCGCGGTCGTGCGACGTGGCACCCAAACAAAATTAACGTCTTTTTTTCCCCCCACAAATGGAGCTTTCTTTTGGTGGTATTTGATCACCTCTGCGGTTTTTATTTTTTGCGCCATAAACAAAAGAAGAGCGACAATTTTGAAAAAAAACACTATTTTTTACTTTTTGCTCTAAATGTCCCATTTAAAAAAAAAAAAAAAAAAAGCAATAAATCTATCCCCTATTTTGTAAACGCTATAACTTTTTGCGCAAACCAAGCGCTTGTTGCCATTTTTATTTTATATTTTTTTTTTTATTATTTTTTTTACCAAAAATATGTAGAAGAATACGTATCGGCCTAAACTGAGTAAAACATTTAAAAAAAAAAAAAAAAAATGTTTTACTCAGTTTAGGCCGATACGTATTCTTCTACATATTTTTGTTAAAAAAAAACATCGCAATAAGCGGTTGGTTTGCGCAAAAGTTATAGCGTTTACAAAATAGGGGATAGATTTATTGCTTTTTTTTTAATTTTTTATTTTTTTCATGACTGCGACTTTGCGGCTGACACTTAGGACACATTTTTGGGACCATTCGCATTTACACAGCGATCGTTGCTATAAAATTGCACTGATTACTGTGTAAATGTGACTGGCAGGGAAGGGGTTAACACTAGGGGGCGCTGCAGGGGTTAATATATGTTCCCTGAAAGTGATTCTAACTGTAGGGGGGAGGGGGACTCACAAGGGGAGGAGACCGATCGGTGTTCCTCTGTACTTGGAACACACCATCGGTCTCCTCTCCAGTGACAGGACGTGGAGCTGCGTGTTTACACGCGCAGCTCCGCGGTCCCGCTGTTTTCCCGGGCAATCGCGGGTGCCCGGCGGACATCGCGACCGCCGGGCACGCGCCCCCCTAGACGGCCGGGAATAGGAGGTCGTCATATTACGTCCACACAGGATGGGAGATCCACCTTGTGGACGTCATTTGACTATGGCTGGGTATTGAAGTGGTTAATAAGGTTGAGAATCTCTAGGGAAACATTAAAATTATTAATTATAGAAATAAAAAGAATTAAAAAAAAGAACTCTCAGGCAGTTATTTAACTTTTTCACTGAAAAAGCGAATCGGAGAAGATGATTCCTCGTCACTTCCGTTTTTTTCTCTCTAGTGTCCTTTTTTACTTATTGCCTAAACCAGGGATAGGCAATTAGCGGACCTCCAGCTGTTGCAGAACTACAAGTCCCATGAGGCATAGCAAGACTGACAGCCACAAGTATGACACCCAGAGGCATGATGGGACTTGTAGTTTTGCAACAGCTAGAGGTCCGCTAATTGCCTATCCCTGGCCTAAACTATAAACATGAAAGGAAGAGTCTGATTGGTTGTTTTAGGCTGCATTGCTTTTGCAGACAGGGCCTGGCGGGGAGGGGAATTACAGGAATGTCAGTTCGGATGACCCTGTGCTTTCTCACACATAGAATGTTCCAAAATATTTTTTCTGCCAAACTGTGGTGATGTATTTCTGGGTCTGGCCGTTGCACTGCTGCTCTGCTGTTATTGATGTCGCTGTTTAAATTTGGGATTCCAAGCTCTCTGCTGTCATATGTTAAGGGTTCCCAAGCCCCATCCCCCCCCAATGGCTGTGATTCCAGCATCATGCCGCCTTTCCCATTTACTTCCAGCCTCTATTGGTTCTAATTTAATTTCATAGTAATATCTGCATAAGAACTCGAGTACTATTGCCGACTAAACTGGCTGTGTAACATAACCCAGTGTAGAGTCCGGGAAAATAACAAAATCTTTGTTTTTTTTTATAGGGCCTTAAAGCTTAACTCCAAGCACAAAAAAATGCATTTTAAATATTTCTCAATAGCCACAAAGGATATAAATCAACTTTTGTGTGTGCATGAATTGCATTTGCAAACCCAGATATTGCCTTGTAAGCACATCACTGTGCTGTACGAAGCCCCACCCACTACAGGCTGCCTGCATTAAGGCGCCATTCACACTAGCGCATTTTTTTGATGCATTTTGCAGAAATGCAGGGAAATTTTTTTTAACATGGGTTCCTATGAAACATGTTCACATCAATGCATTTTTGTGCCTCTGCGTTTTTTGGAAAGGGTCGGGGACTTGTTTTTCATGCAAAATGCAGCGTTTTGCATGTAAGACCTGATTCACATCTATGCATTTTTAGTGCTTTTTGCAGATTTGCACTACAGTCCATTTAACATGGTTTCCTATGGAACACGTTCTGTAGTGCAAATCTGCAAAATGCAAAAAGCACTAAAAATGCCATAGGTGTGAATCAGGCCTAATGGAAGTCAATGGACCTGCATCCAAGTGCTGCGTATTTGCCGCGATTTGCGGGTTTTTTTTTTTTTTACACTGTGGTTGCTTAGCAACCAGCTATATACAGTGTAAGAAAAAAAAAATAAAAAAAAAATAAAAGTAAAATAAAAATGCAAAATCGTGGTAAAAACGCGTGTCCAAAAACACGGCAAGCACTGCAAAAACGCTCAAAAGCAAAATGCATAGATGTGAATCGAGCCTAAAGAGGAAGTAAAGCCAAGCTAAAAATTTTAAAGAAAATGCACCCTGCAAGGCAAAGGCATAATAAGCGAGTATGCATAGCATTTTTTGCAAATATCTCCTAAACCGTGCAGGTTTGGGAGATATTTCTTGGACCTACAGGTAAGCCTTATGCCGCGTACACACGTTCGGAATTCTCGTTGCAAAAAACTCTGACGGTTTTTCCGACGGAATTCCGCTCAAGCTGTGTTGCCTACACACGGTCACACCAAATTCCGACGGTCAGTAACACAGCGGCATAAAACACGTTCGACTGCACTATAAAAGGAAAGTTTAATGCTTCTGAGCATGCGTCGAATTGTTTCCGAGCATGCGTTGGAATTTTGCGTGTCGGAATTGCATACACACGATCGGAAAATCCGATAGAAAGGTTTTCCGTCGGAAAAATTGAGAACAGGTTCTCAATTCAAAGTCCGTCGGAAATTCCGCCAGAAAAAGACCGTTGGGCATACACACGGCCGGAAAATCCAATGAAAAGCTCCCATCGGACTGTTTCCATCGGAAATTCCGACCGTGTGTACGCCGCATAAATCTAGGCTTACCTGTAGGTCAAAGTGGTTTGTAAGGGTTTACAACCACTATAAACGCAATACAATCTCCTGCGCTCGGGAGCCCCGGTCAACTGAATAGGTGGCGCAGCCAACCCCCCTAGAAAAGTAAATGTAATGCCGCAGGTCTTGCTGCCCTCCTCAGAACAATGGGTATCCTTGGAACTGAAACCTACAAAAAGAAAAGGAGAGCGCACTGACCTTGTGCATTACCAAAGATATAAAATTTATTTATAAAATATAACAAGAATATACTCGCAAACAACAAGCTTTTAAAGAAGGCTTATCGATACTCCAGCAATTGTGAGCAGTATCTCTAGACGCCTGCAACCTGGACCAGATATTTGGAGGAACCAGATGGCATTGCAAATGGCTTACGCGTTACGAGGGAGAAAGAGAGGGTTCTCCCTCAAAACGCGTAAGCAGTTTGCAATATCTAGTGCTGGACTAGTTGAATTTGACAGAAGGGGAGGAATTTTGGGTCTAATGGACCTCCAATATCTCCATAAAGAGGACCTGTCACCTGCCCGTGCTATAACAGAAGGGACTTGTTAGACCCCCTTTATAAAGTAAAAAAAAAAAAAGTAAATGTTAAATTATAAGATAAGATAAATGAAAATAATAATAAAAAATAAAAAAATTAAAGCACCCCGCACGTGAGGTATTGTGAGTGAGAAAAGTAGTTTTAAGATCCTCATTCGCGGTCAACTCTTCTTCGTCGTCTTCTACGATTCCACAGATATTTGCAATTTTAATACTTGTTTGTTATCTATGTGACGCAACCCCATCTTTTACTGTGTGTGTGTGTATATGTGTGTGTATATATATATATATGTGTGTATATATATATATATATATATATATATATATATATATATATATATATATATATATATAATATATATATATATATATATATATATATATATATATATATATATATATATATATACACATATCAGCGAAATATGTGTTTGATAAATATAACATCTGCGCAAATATCATGCAACATAAAAAAAATTGCAGCTACCACCGTCGTATTCTCCAGAGTCTCTGCTTTCAGAAACAATATAATTTTGAGGGGGATTTACAGTAATTTAGATGTGTGCGAAAAAAAATTAAACAATTTGCCCTGGTAATCATTGAGATAATGGAATCGTCGTAATTAAAGCCACCCATAGATGATGCAATGTGTTTTTTTTTTTTTTTCTTGCTACCGCGAGTTGCAGGAAAGAAAATTGCTCGATTTTTTTTTTTTTTTTTTTTTTTTTTTTTTTTTTTTTTTTTCCCCCATCCAATGCAGATGGCGGAATCCCTCACTTGGGGATATTGTATTCTCCCAGTGGTGGGCGCAGGGAGTCGACTCTGCCAGGAGAACACAGTGATTATTGCTAGTGGCTATAATCTCATCCTAAAAATCTGATGTCCCTGCTGAACCAGTTGATATTCAAACCGTCTATGGCTGGCTGAAGCCTTGATGTGGGTGAAACATGTTGGGAGGGGAATGGTTTTGGGTAGGAGTGAGCTGTGTGCTGTCACTGAAGTAAACCTTGGCTGGAGCTGACTCGGTGTGCAGCCCATTATTTGGATGATCTATTTGAAGTTAGTATAGCTATAGTTGTTCATCTTTATAGTGTAGCTAATCTTCCGTAACCGGTTTTATTGTTTCAGATCCAAGCTGCCTCTGGAGAAAAGAAGTATGCAGGACCCATGGACTGCGCCAGGCAGTTGTATAAAGAAGCTGGCATCAGAAACATCTACAAGGGGACTGTGCTGACACTCATGAGAGGTAAGATGGGGGGGGGGGCAGCATTGGAGAGACATGGATAATTGGACACTGCAACATTCTGCATAGGCTCACTAAGGGGGGAGGGGCCATTACAGAGCGACAGATTTGTCACCAATGGTATATGTGTTCATCTAGGACAGTTTCCAACGAGCGTAAAAATCTGTATATCTGTCTCAGCTGATTGTTGCTTCGCTGTGAACACCAAACTACCGGCATGTTTGGACAAAGAATAGAAATTCTTCCTTCGATTTCAAGTGGAACCTTCCCACCAGACCCTGAGCATTGAGTCCTGGGGGCAAACGGAGTCGTCCATGCTTCAAATCGGAAATCAAATAGGCCACCGCTTACCAATGCTGTCACTGTAATCCAAGTTTCACAGATGGGCACAATAGCAGTCCCTGCCTAAGGATTAGTCCTGCTAACTCATTTCACCCAATAGGGCTTATTCATCGATGACTGACTAAGCCCTATTGGGTGAAACGTGTTAAAGGGCTGGCCCTTAGCCATAGTAAGTACAAGGAAAAATTGCGCTGGACACTAAACAAAAATTAAATTAAAATAGAAAATAAAATTAGCAGCAACACCAAGTGCGATATAACACAAAAATAATATAAGAATGTAAAAAGTTGTCATAGTAGCAGTCGCGGCCTAAGGGCAGACTCCTTTTTTAACGTGTTTCACGGGGCTTAGTCGTCTGTCTAAACCCTATTGGTTAAAATGTTAGAGGGGATGGTCCTTAGGTGGGGCCTTAGTCACAGTAGCAGTCCCTACCTGAGGACCACCCCTCTAATGCATATAACTCTGTAGGTCTTGGTCATAGATGGCCAAGTCCTATTGGGTGAAGCACATTGTGGGGGGGGGGCAGGGGTCCTTCACCACAGTAACAGTCCCCACCTAAGGACTAAGGTGCTTCACCCAATAGTGCTTTATCGTCTGAGTAAGCCTTGTTGGGTGAAGCGCGTTAGTGGGGACTGCGACTGTGGCCATCTTTGCAATAAATTTGCGGTGATGTCATCGGTGTGTTGCGGACCTTCCTTTTTTTTTTTTTTTTCTCTCTCCATACTGGTTAGGAATGTGCATAGGCGAGGCTATTTCACTAGTGGGGGTGTTTAAATGCCCAAAGGCCAATTCTAAGGCCGTCCCGTGAATCAAAACCCTCCTCGCCATAAGTCCGAGTCTGCCATACTAGCCAGAGGTTTATGGTATTCATACACTTGCACTTATGCAGAGAAGGTAAATATGATATTAAGGATACCTTTACCTTTTAATATAATTTTTCCTTTGGCCTCCATGTGCCGTCCTATCAGCTCCTAGTTATAATACAGACCTAAGTTCTAGACTAAACACTCTCTCTCCCCCTGCCATGGCCCGTCCTTGGCAGGCAATGTGTATCTCTGATTTCCTCTCCGTTTCCTGTACTGCTAAAGTTCAGCTGTTCACTGCGTGTCTACTGCTTGGGCTGCCGCAGTCGGAAGGACGATGAGAGATGAACTACGGACAGCCTAGGGCGGTGACATGACCCTTGCGCTGCATCTGAGGTCTGTATTAGGAGGGCTGTTTACAGAAATTATAATAAAGGTACAGTAATTTTATTTTAAAGCACATGTCAACGCAGAGCCTGTCATCTAAAAAACACCTATCCTAATTGTACAGTACAGGATACAGGCTAAATATTCATAGATCCTTGGTTATAGGCTATTGCCTTCCAGGTACCGTATATACTCGAGTATAAGCCGAGTTTTTCAGCACTTTTTTTTTTTTTTTTTTTTTTTGTGCTGAAAGTTCCCCCCTCGGCTTATACTCGAGTCAAGTACTTTTCTGCAGTAGAGAATGACATTTTCCGACCCGACTTTGGGGCCCCATATCTCGGGGCCACTTGGTGCGGGAACCCCAAATTTGGTGAGCAAACCCAGTGGAACTAGCACTACAACATATCAAAATTTGGGGTTCCTAGGACCCCCAAGATGGTCTTGGGGCCACTGTCAACTGTGTCCATCTGCAGCAATGTCATTTCTGGACCTTTTGGGTCCAGAGACCCCAAATTTTGGCTGCAGCTAGGGGGCATCTAGGAACCCTTAATTACCAAGTTTGAAGTTCGGGGGACCTATGGCTGCAAATGGGCACAGTGAGGCACAAATGGGCATTGTTGAACCTCTTTTCCACTTACAGTAGCTGCGCATTTCTCACCCTAGGCTTATACTCGAGTCAATACGTTTTCCCAGTTTTTTTGTGGTAAAATTAGGTGCCTCGGCTTATATTCGGGTCGATTGAGAACCATATGACCTTCTATCCATGCTTTTTTTTTTTTTTTTTTTTTTTGATGCAGAAAAAAAATGCACTGGTGTTAACTGGCCCTAATACCGCTTTATCTCTTCCATACTATTGAAACCTAAAATCAAAAAGAAGTTCTTGGAAAATTCAGGAATGCAAGCTTCCTCAGGCATGTTGAGGATGTATGTTTCTAGTGCTGCCTGCTCTTTCTTTCTTTCTTTCTTTTTCTTTCTTTCTTTCTTTCTTTTTTCTTTCTTTCTTTCTTTCTTTCTTTCTTTCTTTCTTTCTTTCTTTTCTTTCTTTCTTTTTTCTTTTTTCTTTCTTTCTTTTCTTTCTTTTCTTTTTCTCTTTCTTTCTTTTCTTTTTCTTTTTTTTTTTTTTTTCTCTTTCTTTCTTTTTCTTTTTCTCTTTCTTTCTTTTCTTTTTCTTTCTTTCTTTTCTTTTTCTTTTCTTTCTTTTCTTTTTTCTTTCTTTCTTTCTTTCTTTCTTTCTTTTTTCTTTCTTTTTCTTTTCTTTTTCTTTTTCTTTCTTTCTTTTTTTTCTTTCTTTCTTTTTTTTCTTTCTTTTTTTTTCTTTCTTTCTTTCTTAATGAGATTCTGATCTTTTTTGTTGATTAAATTTCACATTTCTTTTTCTTTTTTTTTTTTTTAAAAGCTTTCTCTTTCTTTCTTCTTCACGCTACTCTCTTACTTTCTTTCTTTCTTTCTTTCTTTCTCTTCTCTCTTCCCCTCTCTTCTTTCTTTGTTTCTTTCTTTCTTTCTTTCTTTCTTTCTTTCTTTCTTTCTTTCTTTCTTTCTTTCTTTCTTCCTCTTGTTTGCCAAGCTCTGGAGTTCCGCAGCTTGTCTGTAGATAATGAGATTCTGATCTTTTTTGTTGATTAAATTTCACATGCTAATCAGAGTGACGGCTGCACAATTCTGCAAATTGGACTTTTTTTTTTTAAAAGCTAATAAATGATTCAAGGTCACAGCAGCCTCTCCTAGCTAATTGCATTCTTCACGCTACTCCCATACACCGCAATCTTGATACTCCGCCGCAAAAGTGCTGGAGAAAACTCTGCCACTTACAGCAAATAGACGGAGAACCCAGCTGAATGTTGGCACTTATATGTGGTTTGTCGCGTAGCTTTAAAAAGGAAATAGGCTCTGGAAGAGGAAGACAAAGGACAAAGGTTTAGTCACGAGCATTGCCTGTGTTCTCCTGCAGATGATCTTTTCTCCATTACCGATTGCGACATTGAGGTAAAAAGAGTTTACAAAACATGCCCAACAGATCAAATATAGTGACGGTGTAGTTTACAGTGAAGTCAAAGAAGATGTGCAAACAGCTATCCTGTAGGGACAGAAATTGCAACGCCCGGTTCACACTGGTGAGGTGCAAAATTTCCAGCGTTTTTCTGTGCGTTTTCCCGCATCGCACCAAAATTGCTTTCTGTTTATACTAATCACTGCGGGCATGCCTGTTAATTTAATGGCACCCCAAGATCGGTTCGCTAAACGCAGTGCGATTTGGCGGAATCAGAACACATGGGTGTGAACACTGTTATACACCGAGATTAAACAAATCCTCCTACATAAGTTGTACCTGGTATATCTGCAGCCGACTCTTTACATCTGTTCAAAGAGCTGAATTTGCTTGTCTGAGGCTTCAGAAAAAAAAAGGGGGCGAGCAGCTGAAATTACACTCTGCAGAGCTCAGTGAGAGCTGATTGGAGGAAAGGCACACACGCCCATTCACACAGGAACAGAGCTGAGGTTGTCCAATCAAAGGCTGTGTTCTGGAGCTCCCTACCCTGTCACCTTTTTATCTCTTGGTGTCAGAAGTGACTCGTGCAGAGTAGGAAGGCATCAGACAGAAATGACGCTTAGTGCTCTGGATTAAGACAAGTACATACTATATAGTATAGAACAGGGATATGCAATTAGCAGACCTCCCAGCTGTTGCAGAACTACAAGTCCCATGAGGCATAGCAAGACTCTGACAGCCACAAGCATGACACCCAGAGGCAGAGGCATGATGGGACTTGTAGTTTTGCAACAGCTGGAGGTCCGCTAATGGCATATACCTGGTATAGAAGGATATCTTCTATACCGACATATGGGGCCCCGAAGTCGGTTCGGAAAATGTCATTCTCTGCTGCAGAAGTGCTTGACATTTTCCGACCCGACTTTGGGGCCCCGTATCTTGGAGCCACTTAGTGCTAGGAACCCCAAATTTGGTGTGCAAACCCAGTGGAACTAGCACTATAACATATCCAATTTGGGGTTCCTAGCACTAAGTGGCCCCGAGATATGGGGCCCCAAAGTTGGTCAACTGTGTCCATCTGCAGCAATGTCATTTGGGGACCCTTTGGGTCCAGATACCCCAAATTTTGGCTGCAGCTAGGGGGCATCTAGGAACCCTTAACTACCAAGTTTGAAGTTCAGGGGACCTATGACTGCAAATGGGCACAGTGAGGCTGCAAATGGGCATTGTTGACCCTCTTTTCCACTTACAGTAGCTGCACATTTCTCACCCTAGGCTTATACTCGAGTCAATAAGTTTTCCCAGTTTTTTTGTGGTAAAATTAGGTGCCTCGGCTTATATTCGGGTCAGCTTATACTCGAGTATATACGGTAATGCGCCTCAAAGTTCATGAATGAATCATCACTGATGCTCAACAATGGAAAATGAGTCCCATCAGCAAGAGCGAAACCACCCGTGAAGAGATGCAATAGTTAAAACTTTGCCTCACATTGTGCGGTCCACCACCTTTATAGAAGAATAGGTGCACTTACCAGAAGGTGCGGACTCCTATGCTATACAGTATTCAGTCAATCAAGCAGTCGGGAGGAAAAGCCTCAGCCAAATCCACCATAGACAGACCAATGTTAGGGGAAATTGCCTCATCCAAGATTAAAGGGAAGAGGTTCCACCTTCAGATAACATTGCGGATCCTATCAACAGGAAGGCAATCCGCGGTCTCAGCCTCCAGTTGTATAGAAAATTTCCTCCATGACTTCTTGGCAGTGGCGTCGCTAGGGGGTGGCTTTTGGGGCTATAGCCCTGAATCTGGGGCCCATAGCCACGAGTCTCTGCAGGGGTCCCCAAGGGTAGGGGGGGCTCTCTGGGTACCCTGATTTTTAAGGGGCATGCTCTCTGGGAACCCTGATGCAAGGGGGGGCTCTCTGGGAACCCTGATGCAAGGGGGGGCTCTCTGGGAACCCTGATGCAAGGGGGGGCTCTCTGGGAACCCTGATGCAAGGGGGGGCTCTCTGGGAACCCCGAAGCAAGGGGGAGGCTCTCTGGGGACCCCGAAGCAAGGGGGAGGCTCTCTGGGGACCCCGAAGCAAGGGGGAGGCTCTCTGGGAACCCCGATGCAAGGGGGAGGGGGCTCTCTGGGGACCCTGAAGCAAGGGGGAGGCTCTCTGGGGACCCTGAAGCAAGGGGGAGGCTCTCTGGGGATATATACACATATATTACTGTATATACATGTGTATACCCGCCCAAGCGTATGACTTTCTTTACTACGCTGCTATGGGCTCCAGCCCCAGATCTTTTGTAGACCCAGCAACGCCCCTGCTTCTTGGTATCCATTTGTTAGGTTGGGAAAACCGTTAAGACTCATTTTATTTTATGTTTTTATATAACGTGTTAAAATATCACTCTTTTGGGTTTCAGGTTCATTTTTAAAACTGAACTCCAACCTGTACCTGTATCATTAACTCCTTTTTGGTCGGAATGCAGCCCCTCCCGTCTCTGTGCACACTGGCGGGTGGCCTATAACAGTGTGCATTTGAAGCTGCATTCTAGTGTATTGCAGATCTGTCATTGCCCAGGAAGAAGTACAAAAAAAATGTAATGTGCACACCGCCTTCATACAGACACATGCAAATGCGTGGAGATTGTACAAGCTTGATGCAGATAGCAGCTGTGGTTGGGACTGAATGCAGGACCTCAGCGCTGCAAGCCATCTTCAACACCATTCCCTCATACCAGGTTGCTGTTGACTTTAAGCGTAGCTAAAGCCATCATGTAATCGTTTTAAATGAGGAGTTTGTGATTTACAGCATTCTGTGCAGTAGATAGGTTTCTTTTTCATGTGATAATTGTTATATGGTTATGACGTTCGGAACGCGGCACACTCTGACTTTGTTGCTGAGATACCTGGGATCCTGAAAGTGTATAATCTGATAACGAGACCGGTTTTATGACTGAGTGTTTTTTTTTTTTTTTCTTTTTTTTTTTTTCTTTCTCTAGATGTACCAGCCAGCGGAATGTACTTCATGACCTACGAGTGGCTGAAAAAGGTTCTCACGCCGGCAGACCGCAGGTAATCGCTTGCCCTCATTTTACTATTTCTTTTTCATATATCATGAAACGCAGCTTCCTGTGTGGGAGGGGTTGCATAGGGGATCACTTCCTGTCTGAAGACCTTTGGTCTACCAGTGTCCATTCACCTGGTGATGGCGTATAACCCAGTAGGTAATGAATATTAGCCTGAATCTGTGTCCCATGATGTACTCAAAGAGAAGGATCTTGCAGGAAAGTATGAGAAAATCCTGTTATCTGTGATCAGAAATTAAAGGGGAGGGCCAGCCGGGAATAAACAAAAATTAAAAGTCAGCAGCTACAAACACTGTAGCTGCTGACTTTTAATAAGCAGACTTACCTGTCCTGGGTGCCTGCGATGTCGGCCGCCCGTGACCGATCGTCCCTCGGGTCTCGGTTTCCCGGCGCCACCATTCCACCTAAGGGAAACAGGCAGCGTAGCCTTGCTGGCTTCACTGCCCGTTTCCTACTGCGCATGAGCGAGTCGCGCAGCGCTTTGTGAATGGGGAACGCGATGTGCTGTGGGACACACAGTTCCCATAACACACCGCGCCCCATTCACTAGAAGACGGCGCTAGGCGCAGAAGACAGAACAGCTCCGCTGAACAAGAGGCAGATTAGGATGATCTGCCTAGCAATAGCCATTTCTGGTAAATAAAAAAAAAAAAATATATATATTTTTTTTTTTTTTTTTTTTTTACATTTTTATTAACATTTTTATGAAGTTTTTTTTTATTTTATTTTTTTCAGGGTGGCCCCCCACTTTAAAGGGAAAACTTTACCTGTGACTATATTTTTAGCTGGTTAATTCTAATGGAGGTTGTAAAGGAAACGAGCAACCCAACATCGCAGCCTTTCCTCCTACTCCTCCCAGGACTTTTTTTTTTTTTTTTTTTTTTTTTTTTTACCGTCCTGCAAGTGCACCGCTCCAGTATGAAAGCACTCAGGCTTTCACACTGGAGACACAGGAGAGGCTCTTTACAGCCTGTAAAGTGCCTTAGTGTATACATACATACATACATACATACATACATACCCTATGTGAACGCTTTACTGTTGTGAGAGCGCACAGTAAGAAACGTGTACTGGAAAGCTCCCGATGCGTACTTGGTCACCTGATCGGAATTCCTGGCATTTAGATTCTCTTAAAGTGCAAGGAGGCGGCTACAGGAAGGGGTTAAACTGATTTTTTTTTTTCCCTAGGGTGGGTTAGGACCCTGTCAGGCTTTTACTACTCTTACCCTCACTTCCTGTCCTGTTAACAATGGTTTTTACCTAACAGGAAGTGAATGGAATTCTTCCCCCTGCAAAACGGACAGTAATAATGCTTGGTATGGGAATAGGGTAGGATCCCATACACACTAATAGATTTTCTGCAGATTTTTGTCTTTAGATTTACCAAAACCATGTAGTGCAAAGGCCTGCCCCGATTGCATACAAATTGAAACTCTCTTTAAAGCGGAGTTCCACCCAAAAATGGAACTTCCGCTTTTCAGAATCCCCCTCCCCCCCCTCCGGTGTCACATTTGGCACCTTTCAGTGGGGGGGGGGGGGGGGGGCAGATACCTGTCTAATACAGGTATTTTTCTCCCACTTTTGGGCATAGATGGCCGAGCCACAGGTATCTACGCCACTTCCGGCGCCGTCTCTGTCCCCCCCGCGCTGTTTTTCTGGGAGACACACAGGTCCCAGGAGACAGCAGGGACCTCGGGCATGCGCAGTAGGAAACCAGGAAGTGAAGTCGCAAGGCTTCACTTCCTGATTCCCTTACCAAAGATGGCGGCGCCTCTACCCCAAGAGCCGAGGGACGGGTCTGCTTCGGGTGCCGACATCGTGGGTGCCCTGGGACAGGTAAGTGTCCTTTTTTTTTTTTTTTTTTTTTTTTTTTTTTAAAGTCAGCAGCTGCAGTATTTGTAGGCGTAAAAAATTAGGCGTAACTCCCCTTTTATGGTTTGACCTCACACTATATGGTTTTAGTAATTCCTGAAGACAAAAATCTGCAGAAAATCGAATGGTGTGTATGGGGGTCATAGGCTAGAAGTCTTGTCAGATTTTTATTTGTCTCTGTTGCAGATTTTTCCTTCCTGTCTTGTGAAGCCCCAGATAGCAGCAAAAACCTGATGGGAGTTGTAATTCTTCCCCCTTTTCTATACAAAACCTAGAATTAAAGTGGTTGTAAACCCTTACAAACCACTTTGACCTACAGGTAAGCCTAGATTAAGGCTTACTTGTAGGTCCAATAAATATCCCCTAAACCGCGGGAGTGACGTCATCGCCGCTCCATCGAATGACAGCGCTGGAGCGGCGAGACCCGGAAGTCACTCCGGGTTTGATGGCGGCGCAGAAGATTGTGGATGTGGACCGCTTCCGGGGGCTTCGTTCTCAGGTAAGTCATTCATAATGAGCTAGTATGCTATGCATACTAGCTCATTATGCCTTTGCCTTGCAGGTTCCGTTTTTTTTTTTTTTTTTTTTTTTTTTTTTTTAAATAGGCTTTACTTCCTCTTTAAGAGTTTTGCTGTACATAGCTTCCTGAAGACCTCGCGGTACCCGGCCTCCGCACGCCTCTCGAGAGTCATCGGTCCTGATACAAGCAGGGGCTTTTGGGAGGAGTTATGCAAATATCAGCTTTGATGGGTGGGTGTCGGTCTGGAGGAGTGGGCGTTCCTAGGCATGCTGTATTTGCATGCAAATCACCCTAGGTAACATGCAATACTAAGCCTCCATGAATGAAAGAACCGAAATCCAGTGAAAAGGGACGTGCCAGGGACAGTCATTCTGTAGTGGAAAGCGCTAGGATGTCCTCCAGCCCGGAAATGAGGCGTGCTCTATCTGACTTTAGCTGTAGCTTCTAATGCACATTGTGAGAAGGTCACAGTGTGCGGGGAAATCGCAGGAAGCAATTTCAGTATAGGATAGAAGCCGGTACAACTGTGCAAGACTGAAGGGAAATCCGGAGTTCAGTTTTAACTGTTTTTTTTTTTTTTTTTTTTTTCTCCTCTCCCTGCTCTGACAGTGTAAGCGATCTCAGCGTTCCTCGGATCCTCTTTGCTGGAGGAATGGCCGGAATCTTTAACTGGGCTGTTGCAATTCCCCCAGACGTGCTAAAATCTCGCTACCAGACAGGTGGGTGAATGACTGGCCTCACTGTGAGGCTCTGCAGGCGTTTCCATTAATGTAAGACTTGTGTTACACCAAATTCCCCGGTATATTCTTTCCTCCTTCTTCTTTCCACTTCTCCGAGTGCAGATGATAATGTGCGGCCTGCAGGGCCCTGAATTGGAGTCTGCGGGGCTGTTAATTACGTTGGCTTGCCTACGGAAAGCTGATATCATTCACAGGAATATATAGTCTTTACATTTTCCATAAAGGTAACCCCTTCCTGACCAGCAATGGAGAATGTACACCCCCCTGGGGCGCAGCCTGCCACCCCCCCTTCAGGCTGTAGTCCAGGGGTGTCCAACCTTTTGAAGAGCGAGGGCCACTTAAGCGACTTGGTAACCAGTCGTGGGCCACAATGAGCGGAGTGGGCAGATGACGGGTCACACAGACACAGTCCACTCTACTCTATGGGCCCTCTGATCCGATCAGATGGAAGGGGACGGATCCACTTCTGTTTTTTTAGCAAATCGGATCTGAGGTAGGCGGGTGTAAACGGACACAAGTCTGTTTTCATCTGCTGCTCCATAGAGGTGAATAGAGGGTCTGATTGGGTTGGATCGATCGTGTAAAAGGGGCCTAAGGCAGCATTTACACTGATGGTTTGTGGTCTACCCATGCCACAGGTGCAGCACAGTTCTCCTGTGGGTTAGCAGAACAGATATGCCCATATATACACTGTGATTTTAGTGAGTTACATTCAGTTATCGCCAGCTGCTGCTGTCCCAGGCAGAGCGCATTTGGTATCACTCCGCCTATGACAGAAGCCGGCGCTATACAGGAAGCATTGGCTTCTGGGGCTCTGATCTGCAGGCGCTTGCTTCCTCTACCGTCGGCTTCATTCACAACACTGATGCCCTGGGATGGCGGGTCGGCAACCTGCAATCTGGGCTTGCCAACCTGCCATCCCAGGGCAAGAGGTCACAGGCCACATGAGAGGGCTCCGTGGGCCACATGTGGCCCCCTGGGCCACTGCTTGGGCACCCCTGCTGTAGTCTGTAGTGTTTTTTTTTTTTTACTTGCCTAGGTGCTTACATACAGATAGCTGGGGCTTGTTCACACTTGCTTTGGTCATATCTCTCTTTAGAAAGCATTTGACAGGCAGTGAGGTGTTGGTGGTGGTGTATCGCCTCCTCACTGCCTTGTTTCACCCCTTGAACCCGGCACAGCATTTTGAAGAGCAACCCTACGCACTTGAATGCATCACACCCGGTGGGCACTATGCATCATACCCGGTGGGCACTATGCTGGCCAGAAGTGACATATGTGGGTATAATTCCTACACCTCCGGCCCCAGCTAAAAGGGAGAAAGGAAACCACCGCTCCAGGACAGCCCTCCAAGGCAACCGCTCCTCTTCCTGATCAAGGAGCCCCAGGTGCTGGCTAATACATACACAAATGGGAAGTAATGGCAAGAAGACTCTGGATGGCCGCACACTGAAAATAACAAAAATCCTGTGCTTTTATTGCAAAAACGAAGATCACATCAAATAATTCACAGCAAAGGGGTGGGGGGTACAAGGAATTTTGACGCGTTTCGCACTGGGATCAGCGCTTACTCATAAGCTATGAGGTGTGTTTTTTGGTTTTGTTTTTTTTTTGCTGTGGGTTAGGGACCATTTTTCAATATTTCTAGACACACTGATAAAGTCTTGTTTATAATATCTTTCCTTTTACACAGCCCCAGCTGGAAAGTATCCTAATGGATTCCGAGATGTTTTACGGGAGTTGATCCGAGAAGAAGGAATACGATCTCTTTATAAAGGATTCACACCAGTCATGCTTCGGGCCTTCCCAGCTAACGCGGTACGTCATTGGTTATTCCCGTTGCGTGTGACGTGTACAGTCATAAGGCGTGTAATATGAATGTATGTACCACGTCACTTTAAAGCAGAGTTCAACCCAAAAGTGGAACCTCCGCTTATCTGCCGCCCCCCCCCCCCCCCTCTTTTTCAGTGCCACATTTGGCACCTTTCAGGGGGGAGGGGGAAATGGGGTACCTGTTTTTGACAGGTACCCTTCCCCCACTTCCGGGAGACAGCGCTACGGCGCCGTCCCTCAGAAGTTCGGCCTACCTCCGCCTCTGGACCAGTCAGAAAGCGCAGCGCGATCTGCGTATGTGCAGTAGGGTTTTCCTTACGATGAATGGCAGCAGCCGACAGCCGATCTAAAAATCGGCTGGGGTGCGGACATCGCAGGATCCCTGGACAGGTAAGTGTCCTTGTATTAAAAGTCAGCCGCTACAGTATTTGTAGTTGCTGACTTCTTTAATTATTTTTTTTTTTTTCCCTCTAGGCAGAGCACCGCTTTAAGTTAATTGGAGTTCAGTGAGTTTAGTCGGCCTGGGATTAAATAACTGCGCTTTCTGATTAAAATGTGCCACATGACCACCCAGCCCTTCTCATCCAATTACCGAATATACAGTATATGGAGGTCTCTAAGTCACCTCCCCCTCCCTTCCGTCCAGTCATTATCCTGCTCTGGGCCAAGACCGTATTTACATCCTTCTAGGAACTGGCTGCCTCTGTTACAGAGCACACATGTCACTGCCAACCATAGAATGTCATGGTCATGGAAAAACATTGAGCCAGCTATGGGGTGTAAGGGAATTCTCAGACGTCGGCTACACCGTACAAGTTTATTTAGAAGACTGTGCGTGTTTTTAAGTGCGTTGTGGGTGCGTCACGTTCAAATTGCTGCTTTCTACATGTTTGATGCGCTTTCTTCAAAACGCATGTTATATTGAGTTCAATGGTAATGCCTTAAATTGCAAGTACTACGCACCTAAATTGCAACTCACAGATGTGAACAGAGACTTCTTACCTTCCTGCATTCTATGCATTAAAGTAAAAAACCTTCTGTTGGCCAGATGGGCCTTTTTGCTTGCCTTTTATCTGGCTGGTTTGGAGCACTATTTCTCCCCCTAATACCAATGATGGGGCACTATTCCCCCCCACTAACACCAATGATGGGGCACCACTATCCCTCCCACTGACTCCAATGATGGGGGCGCTAGTCCTCCCCACTGACGCCAATGATGTGGGGCCCTAGTCCTCCCACTGACGCCAATGATGGGGGCGCTAGTCCTCCCACTGACGCCAATGATGGGGGCGGCGCTAGTCCTCCCACTGATGCCAATGATGGGGCACCGCTAGTCCTCCCACTGATGCCAATGATGGGGGCGCTATTGCATAGTTACATAGTTAGTAAGGTTGAATAAAGACACCAGTCCATCCAGTTCAACCTGAGTGAATGTCTACAATTGTCCCCATCCCTGTACATCGCACACTCACATCAGTCCCTACCCTCAAGGAGCCCATAATCCAAGATCCCCCATCCATATACTAGGGCAGGGATCCTCAAACTATGGCCCTCCCATGAGGCATTGTAAAACTCTGACATTCACTAGGCATGATGGGAAATGTAGTTTCTGAACAACTGGAGGGCCATAGTTTGCAGACCCATGAACTAGGGTGAAATTTGGACAGAAGCCAATTAACCTACCTGCATGTCTTTGGAGTGTGGGAGGAAACCGGAGTAACTGGCGAAAACCCACGCAGGCAGAGGGAGAACATGCAAACTCCAGGCAGGTAGTGTCGTGGTTGGGGTTCGAACCAGCGACCATGTTTACTGCTAGGCTACAGTGCTACCCACTACACCACTGTGCCGCCTCCCACTGACACCAATGATGGGGGCGCTATTCTCCCCCCCCCCCCCCCCCCAATACCAAAGATGGGGAATTATTCACCCCCCCCCAATACCAATGATGGGACATTATCCCCCCCCCCCCCCAATATCAATCATGGGGCACTGTTCCCCCTACCGATGGCGGGACATTTTCTGCTGGAGTCTGAAAGACCATGAACTGGCCCCTTTGTTTGGAATGTTTGGTGACCCCCTGCTGTAGATAGTTAGCAAGTGCAAATAAATGGGTAAAGTCGTGTTAGCGCTCCTCCTGGGTTTTATAGATCCCAAAGTACGTGTGCCGCATTCCAAACATTTTATAGACATGACGGTAGAAATAAGCGCAGAGAACGCGATCAGAGTCTGAAAAATCATTAGTGCTTTCTAAACCAGCCCCCAGCGACCGCTGATAATCTGGATTAACGGATTTCCATGTTTGAGCAGACTTGTGTAATCCCGCTCTCATCGCTTTCTCAATCAATATGTCTTAATTGAAAAGGTTTGCAAAGTAAAAAATGTAATTACTAAGCCTAACCACCCCCCCCCCCCTCTGTTTTCCTCCCCCAGGCTTGCTTCTTGGGTTTCGAAGTCGCCATGAAATTCTTAAACTGGGCAGTGCCAAGCTTGTGAAAGCCACCGCGAAAAGAAGATCGCCGAACTTGTGTACGCGATGACAGCAGTGCCGATCACCTCTCAGTCAATGAAGAAACACCTTGCCTTACACGTGTCCCACCCCATAGGGGGCGTGGCTCTTCTTCTAATCTACAAGCCATTCTTGCCAATGGCGGAAACAAAAACTTGAAAAAAAAAAAAAATGAATGTTGATGGTTTTTATGCGAATGAATTTAGCTGCTCGTATTTTTTTTTTTTTATATGAACTGCAATGAAAAAGATCCTAATTAACAGACAATTTTATTATCTTTATAGATCAGTAAAATATTTTATTGCTGCTGACTTCACCTTTAAAGTGGTAGTGAACTCCTTTTATATATTTTAATTTTTATTTTATTTTAAACTTGTACCTACAGGTAAGCTTACCTGTAGGTACAATTAATACGTGAACCGTCTTAGGAGGTATTTACATCGGCAAAAGCCGATGATGTCACCTGCGCATGCACAGTGACGCTCTGCTTTCAGGGCATACAGTGTTGGAAGCTTTGCCATTCATACAGCTGGAGCCCGGAAGACCGGGTGAAGAGTGGAGCGCCAGGGAGCCATGATGGCACTGGAGGCCTCCGTGTACAGGTAAGTCCTGTCATAATGTGCTAATATGTGGTGCAGACTATTACACTATGACCTAAACCTGCAGGGGGCCCTTTTTTTTATTTTTTTTTAGTGGTAGTTTACTAACACTTTAAACACTTTCAGACCGACCAATTGTCAGCCAAAGGGCCAGGCCCCTTTTTTCGATTCGGCACTGCGTCGCTTTAACTGACAATTGCGCGGTCGTGCGACGTGGCTCCCAAACAAAATTGACGTGTTTTTTTTTTTTTTTCCACAAATAGAGCTTTCTTTTGGTGGTATTTGATCGCCCCTGCGGGTTTTATTTTTTGCGCTATAAACAAAAAAGAGCGACAATTTTGAAAAAAAAAATACGCATTCTTTTTTTTTATTTTTTGCTATAATAAATATCCCCCAAAAATATATAAAAAAACATTTTTTTTCTCAATTTAGGCCGATACGTATTCTTCTACATATTTTTGGTAAAAAAAAAATCGCAATAAGCGATTATAGATTGGTTTGCGCAGAAGTTATAGCGTTTACAAGATAGGGGATAGTTTTATAGCATTTTTATTAATAATTTTTTTTTTTTTTTTTTTTTTTTTTTTTTTATTGTGACTGCGACATCATGGCGGACACATCGGACATTTTTGACACATTTTTGGGACCATTGTCATTTATACAGCAATCAATGCTATTTAAATGCATTGATTCCTGTATAAATGAAACTGGCAGTGTAGGGGTTAAGTATGCCTAGGGGTGTGTTTCTTACTGTGGGGGGGGTGTGGCTGTCAGCTAGTGAATGCTGATCTCTGCTCCAATCACAGGGAGCAGAGATCGGCATCACTAGTTGCTAGGCAGAACGGGGAGATGCTGTTTATTTCTGCATCTCCCCGTTCAGCCTTCCCGTGAGACGATCGCGGGTGTCCCTGCGGCGATCGAGTCCGCGGGACCCGCGACTGGCCTCACGGGGGGGGTCCTGACCGGCGCAGAAGCGCGCCGCTCCCGATGGCACTAAAAAGGGACTTGTATATACGCCTTTATGCCTGTCCGTGCCATTCTGCCAACGTACATCGTTGTGCGCCGGTCGGGAACCGGTTAAGCTCTCTTTGAGAACGGGCTCATTAGGGCCCATTTGTATTGTCTAGAGCAGGAATACGCAATTAGCGGACCTCCAGCTGTTGCAGAACTACAAGTCCCATGAGGCATAGCAAGACTGACGGCCACAAGCATGACACCCAGAGGTATGTTGGGACTTGTAGTTTTGCAACAGCTGGTGGTCCGCTAATTTCATATCCCTGGTCTCGGGCATGGGTGCTCAACCTGGGGCCCTCCATCTGTTGCTGTAAAATTTTCCGGGGCTGAAGTGATAAAATACAGTTATGGTAATAAAAAAATAATTAACCACTTACCGACCGCCCTATGGCAGTTTTACTGCTACAGGGTGGTAACTGTGCCGGATTGCGTCTATATACACACATACAGTAGTACCTTGGATTACGAGCATAATCCGCTCCAGAAGAATGCTTGTAATCCAAAGCACTTGTATATCAAAGCGAGTTTCCTAATGGAAACTCCAGATAATCTGTTCCACAGCCACTGCTTGTCTATGCAGTACCACATGTGGCCAGAGGTGGGGGTGGGGCACCGGAGACACCCGAACGGAGTGTCTCCAATCGTCATCGGTGCCCCCCCCCCCCCCCCCCCCCCCCGCACCTCTAGCCAAAATGTGGTACTGCACAACCCCAGTGGCTTGAATCCCGCTCGTCATGCAAGACAACACTCGCAAACCGAGTCAGGATTTAAGAAAGGAAAAAAAAAAAATGCTTGTATTGCGAAACACTCGTAAACCGCGTTACTCGCAATCTGAGATTTTACTGTAATGCCGCACTACTGCCTGCAGGGAGTGCGCGTGCGCATTGCTTCTGATTTTGGAATTTACAGCAGAAGCCGATGTGTGAGGGCCGGGCACTTGATGTCTGCGGGCACCTGCTGAGGTTGGGCAGAGACTCAAAACAGAGCTCTGCCTATGTAAACAAGGCAGAGTTCCATTCTGACGGGGGGGGGGGGGGGAGGATGTATTCTGTGTTCCTGCAAAGCAGAGACTCGCATCCATCGCTTCCCCTTCGTAAAAGCAGCACACATAGTAAACACAAACACTGGTTAGGTACACAGGGCAGCTTCACACCACAAAAACGCACTCCAGATCCGTCCTGGTTCCATTTCTGCATGTGCGTTAACGCGTTTTTGGTGCATTTCTGGATGCATTCCAGGTGCTTGTTTTCTCTCTTGTGTTTTTTTCTCCGCTATACTAGGGTTCAGGTTTTTTTTTTTTTTTTTTTTTAAATGCATTTTATGGTGTTCCAGTGCAGGAAAATTGCAGCATGTTCTACTTTTTTTTGTTTTCCCTGGAACTGACTGCACTGGTATGAACTATGCCATTGGAAACCATATAAACTGCTCTCCATGCGTTTTTGATGCAGAACAAAAAAACCCACTGGACTGCATGTGGTGTGAACCGGGCTCTTAACCCTTTGAGTGCCCCTCCCCATCCAGTGTCATTACGACAGTGACAGTGCATATTTTTTTTTAGCACTGATCACTGTATTAGTGTCACCAGTTCCCGAAAAGCATCAGTGTCCGATTTCCTGCCGCAGTCCTGCTATAAGTCGCCGCCTAAGGAGCCAATTAGTTCATGTGTGGACAAGAAGCATGCTGATAGAGAGCTGAGAGATTAGTTTTTTACTGTGCTGCTTCTCCTTTTACTGTCCAGTCACAGGCTGAGAGTGGCTACAGGACAGACGTGGGTCCGGGAGTGGTCATCAGACTGAGGACATCTAGTGGCTAAATTAAAGTACTGCAAGACTCTGTAATGAAGCTTAATATTGCAGCAAATGCATGTTTTGTTATTTTATCTTTTTAATAGGATTTTAGTTATTTTTGGCTGGAGTTCTGCTTTAACCTGTTGTGCAAAATGCACCCGTCATACACACACACAGGAAGTGCCATATGCCGAGGTAAAGTGACAACAAGATTTGCTTGCAAGAAAGCAGCCCAGTCAGAGTGTTGTCCTGGTTCTTAGTTAATGTAGACCAAGCAGATATATCTTACAAGTGTACACTCTGGAGTGTGTCTCTGTAATTCCCTTATCTCTCCTTATGACTGGCAACAGAGTTACAATGTTGTATTGTGATCACTGGGGGAAGGAGACTGAGGAAATGCTGCTTCTTTTCTGCATCAGACTGGTCACTAGAGGAGAGGAGACTGAGGAAATGCTTCCTCCTTTATTTTTACATTAACTATTTGATTTTCAGTATAAATATTATACATACATAATCACATATACATTCAACCCATATCCCCTTTAATCCCTGCCCTCTATCTCCTGGCCTACCCCCTTTACCTATTCTGCCCATATCTCTGTATATTTCCTAGTTTCTATCCATCTTTCCAAGAAGATTTCCCTGACTGGGAATCGAACCCGACAGAATTGCTCCCTCCTGCCTATATCACACTGGTCACTAGGGGAGAGGAGACTGAGGAAATGCTCCCTCCTTCCTGCAGCAGACTGATCACGGGGGAAGAAGAATGAGGAAGGGTTCCCTCCTGCCTGCAGCAGACTGGTCACAGGGGGGAAGAAGAATGAGGAAGGGCTCCCTCCTGCCTGCAGCAGACTGGTCACAGGGGAAGAGGAAATTGAGAAAATGCTCCCTCCTTCCTGCAGCAGACTGATCACGGGGGAAGAAGAATGAGGAAGGGCTCCCTCCTGCCTGCAGCAGACTGGTCACAGGGGGGAAGAAGACTGAGGAAATGCTCCCTCCTGCCTGCAGCAGAGTGATCATAGTGGGGGAGAGGAGACTAAGGAAATGCCCCCTCCTTCCTGCAGCAGACTAATCATAGGGGGAGAGGAGATCAAGGAAATGCTCCCTCCTGCCTGCAGCAGACTGGTCACAGGGGGGAAGAAGACTGAGGAAATGCTCCCTCCTGCCTGCAGCAGAGTGATCATAGTTGGGAGAGGAGACTAAGGAAATGCCCCCTCCTTCCTGCAGCAGACTAATCAGGGGGAGAGGAGATTGAATAAATGCTCCCTCCTGCCTGCAGCAGACTGGTCACAGGGGGAGAGGAGACTGAGGAAATGCTCCCTCCTGCCTGCAGCAGACTGGTCACAGGGGGAGAGGAGACTGAGGAAAATGCTCCCTCCTGCCTGCAGCAGACTGGTCACAGGGGGAGAGGAAATGCTCCCTCCTGCCTGCAGCAGACTGATCATAGGGGGAGAGGAGATTGAGGAAATTCTTCCTTCTGTCTGTTAACATCATCTGAGCCTAGGCAAAGTGACTGGAATGGAGATCAATGACCGCTTTTTCACAATAAACGGGGGAGCTAGTTTGGAAAAATTAAACTGTTGCTTTATGTGTCGTCACGAATTTGAATTTTTTTTTCATGCAGTCTTGAAGTTACCAAAAGATCCACTAAAAGACCTCATGTTGCTGATGCAGGAGAGACTGCGGCTACTTTCTGATCACAAGCAAGAAGAATCTCCAGCCCAGCCTCAGCGCTGTTATATAACAGCCCAAAATGCCTGGGAAGCCGCAGCCTGCTGGAAAACCCCACTGCAAAGTGTTTACTTATATCATTAATAATGGCTGAACTTGGCCCCCCGCATTTTTGGCACACTTGCCGTATCGGGCCCCCGCCATCGATACCGCCGCGCACCCACAGCGGGAAGACATTCTTCCTTCGCTTCAGTGCGGCGGGGAAACCCGAGCAAGGCGAGCGCTGGACGTATACAGCTGAAAGGATTAAATATCTCACACTCTGTGCAGACTATTACATAACTGTTCCTATAGATATCGGAGGACTGGCTCCCCCCAGGTCGGGTGGGGGGGGGGGGTGTATGAATTGCTGAAAGGTCCATATCTCAGAGACTTTCTTTTCTTTTTCTAAAGCCTGACCACACGAGGTTGGAATCTCAGCGATTCGAGCCGCTAAGGGGCAGGCTGAATGTTCCAAGTTGATCGATCAACTAGCCTGCCGGATTCTCTTGCGATTTATTGCTAGCAGCTTCTATAGCCGCTAGCGATAATCACTGTCTTCTCCCGGCCCCGGGAGAAACAATGGTCCGGCATCTCCACTGTCTGTGCTGATGGGGGAATCGTGCAAAATTTCTTGCCTGCGAACCCGTGGTTGCAGAAAAAGAAATTTGCACCATGTATGGGCCTGCCTAAGGAACATAAATCATGAAAATTGGAACAGACGGTGGACTTGTGATTCAAAAGTTGTGACAATGAGAGAAAAAAAAAGGACATTCACGTTTAACCACGTGACTTAACCTCCAGAAGGTTTACCCCCCTTCATGACCAGGCCATTTTTTGCTATACGGGACTACATTACTCCAGGGCTGGTACAAGAATTTTTGATACCCTAGGTGAAACCTCATTTTGCAGCCCCCCTTGGCTCCACCCCTGACTCCACCCCCTTTGCCCTGCCCATGTATACCCCACCTTTTTAATGAAGTGCCCATCAAATGCAGCCTCACCAGAGCCCATCAAATGCAGCCTCACCAGCGCCCATCAAATGCAGCCTCACCAGCGCCCATCAAATGCAGCCTCACCAGCGCCCATCAAATGCAGCCTCACCAGCACCCATCAAATGCAGCCTCACCAGCACCCATCAAATGCAGTTTTACCAGAGCCCATCAAATACAGCCTCACCAGAGCCCATCAAATGCAGCCTCACCAGAGCCCATCAAATGCAGCCTCACCAGCGCCCATCAAATGCAGCCTCACCAGCGCCCATCAAATGCAGCCTCACCAGCACCCATCAAATGCAGCCTCACCAGCACCCATCAAATGCAGTTTTACCAGAGCCCATCAAATGCAGCCTCACCAGAGCCCATCAAATGCAGCCTGGTGCAAGGATTTTTGATACCCTAGGCGAAACCTAATTTTGCCGCCCCCCTTGGCTCCACCCCCTTTGCCCTGCCTATGTATACCCCACCTTTTTAATGAAGTGCCCATCAAATGCAGTCCATCAGCGCCCATCAAATGCAGCCTCACCAGCGCCCATCAAATGCAGCCTCACCAGCGCCCATCAAATGCAGCCTCACCAGCGCCCATCAAATGCAGCCTCACCAGCGCCCATCAAATGCAGCCTCACCAGAGCCCATCAAATGCAGCCTCACCAGAGCCCATCAAATGCAGCCTCACCAGAGCCCATTAAATACAGCCTCACCAGAGCCCATCAAATGCAGCTTCACCACAGCCCATCAAATGCAGCCTGGTGCAAGGATTTTTGATACCCTAGGCGAAACCTAATTTTTCCGCCCCCCTTGGCTCCACCCCCTTTGCCCTGCCCATGTATGCCCCACCTTTTTAATGAAGTGCCCATCAAATGCAGCCCACCAGCACCCATCAAATGCAGCCTCACCAAACCCATCAAATGCAGCCCACCAGCGCCCATCAAATGCAGCCTCACCAGCGCCCATCAAATGCAGCCTCACCAGCGCCCATCAAATGCAGCCTCACCAGCGCCCATCAAATGCAGCCTCACCAGAGCCCATTAAATACAGCCTCACCAGAGCCCATCAAATGCAGCTTCACCAGAGCCTATCAAATGCAGCTTCACCAGAGCCCATCAAAGGCAGCCTCACCAGCGCCCATCAAATGCAGTCTGGTGCAATTTTTGATACCCTAGGCGAAATCTAATTTTTCCGCCCCCCTTGGCTCCGCCCCCCTTTGCCCTGCCTATGTATACCCCACCTTTTTAATGAAGCGCCCATCAAATGCAGCCTCACCAGCGCTCATCAAATGCAGCCTCACCAGCGCCCATCAAATGCAGCCTCACCAGCGCTCATCAAATGCAACTTCACCAGAGCCCATCAAATGCAGCCTCACTATACTAGAGTGGTCACTATGGGGAAAAAAATTATGCTGGACCATTCACTATGAGGAAAATTTATGCTGCAGTGGTCACTATAAAGAAAAACATGCTGGAGTAGTCACTACAGGATACAAACCATGCTTGAGTGGTCAGTATGGGATTAAATGATGCTAGGGTGTTCTCTATTCAGAAACATGATGCTGGAGAGGCCATTATGGAAAAATAATGATGCTGGGGTGGTCACTATGGGAACAAGGATGCTGGAGTGGTCACTATGAAGAAATGAATATCCTGGAGTGGTCGTCATGGGGAATAATGATGCTGGAGTGGTCACTATGAAGAAATGAATATGCTGGAGTGGTCGCCATGGGGAATAATGATGCTGAAGTGGTCACTATGGGATAAAATTCTGCTAGGGTACTATGAGAAAAAAAAATGATGCTAGTATGGTTACCACGAGCGGAAATTATATTGGAGTGATCATATTGGTTTAAATGGGGCTGGAATGGTCACTATATGGGAAAATAATGCTGGAACAGACACCTATGCGGAAAAATTATGCCGAAGTGGTAACTATGGGATAAAAATTATGCAATAGTGGTCACTATGATAAAAAATTATACTAGAATGGTTACTTTGAGGAAAAATTATGCTGGAGTTGTCACTATGGGATAATAAAAATGATATTGGGGTGGTCATTATGGGATAAAAATTATGCTGGAGTGGTCACTATGAGATCAAAATGATGCTGGGGTGGTCATAATGGGAAAATTATGCTGGACTAGTCACTAAAAGGAAAAATGATGCTGTAGCAGTCACTAAAAGGAAAAATGATGCTGCAGCAGTCATTATGAAGAAAAACATATGCTGAAGTGGTTACTATGGAAATAAATTAGACTTGAGTGGTCACTATGGGAAAAATTATGCTGGAGTGGTCATTATGGAAAAATGATGATGCTGGAGTGGTCACTATGAAGATAGAATGATGCTGGAGTGGTCACTATGGGAACAATGGTGCTGGAGTGGTCACTATGAAGAAATGAATATGCTGGAGTGGTCACTAAGGGAAATAATGATGCTGAAGTGGTCACTATGGGATAAAATTCTGCTAGCGTAGTCACTATAAGAAAAAAAAAAATTTTTTGTGGTCACTAAGGGAAAAATATTGTTGGAGTGGTCACTATGGGTTTAAATGATGCTCGAATGGTCACTATAGGGAAAAATAATGCTGGAACGGACACTAGGTGGAAAAAATGATACCGGAGTGGTCATTACGGGAAAATGTATGCTGCAGTGGTCACTATAGGGGAAAATAATGCTGGAATGGACACTAGGTGCAAAAAATTATACTAAAGTGGTCACTATGGGGAAAAAAATGATGCTGGACAAGTCACTATGAGGAAAAATTTATGCTGCGGTGGTCACTATGAGATCAAAATGATGCTGGAGTGGTCATTATTGGAAAATTATGCTGGACTAGTCACTAAAAGGAAAAATGATGCTGCAGCGGTCACTATGAAGAAAAACATATGCTGAAGTGGTCACTATGGAAATAAATTAGACTGGAGCGGTCACTATGGGAAAAATGATGCTGGAGTGGTCTCTATGGGATAAAATTATGCTGTTTTTTTTCCCCATGGTCATTATGGGAAAATAATGATGCTGGAGTTGGTCATTATGGGAAAATAATGATGCTGGAGTAGAAAACGAAAAAGGGGGGTTTTTAGCCAACCTAACGGACTATCACGGTACCTGAACGTTCAGGTACCGTGATAGTCCGTTAGGTTGGCTAAAAACCCCCCTTTTTCGTTTTCTATACATAATTTTAGGACGAGGTACCCCCCCTGAGCTTTTCCACATCCCTCTATAGATGCTGGAGTAGACACTATGAGGTCCCTACCTAGGTGGGCGCACCATTTATCATATTGCTGCATGCTGTGCTGGTCTACAGAACACATCTATTGGCATATGTGTCGGGGTGCCCTTCAAACCGAATGATGCTGGGTTGCACCAACGCGTTTAACATTCATTGCTGCGCATTTCGGTAAAGCATGCAATACAGCCGCTGGTGTAAATGACCTATCAAATAATACCTGGCGTCCCTGTTCCGGCACTTCCTGTTATGGGGTGACAACTGCCTCCCAATTGTGCTCCTGTGTTGTCACCCAGTCCTATGCAGGGGCCACACGACATCGGGGGGGGGGGGGGGGGGGCTTCATGGTCCCTGTTGTCAGGAAGCCAGTCCAGAGCAATGGAGTCACAGTAGGCAGGAAGAGGCTGAAGTAGATCAGCAGCAGTGAGATACGATAAAAAAAAAAAAGTGTGGCAATTGTGTATGGTGCACATAGCTTTAGCAAACTAAATGTCATCCAATTACGATTTAGATCTTTTTTTTTTTTTTTTTTTTTTATCATATATTAATTACACCATTGTGACTATATAATTTAAAATAATGGTTACGTGCCCCTTTAAATAATTTGGCCACCGCACTCCTCTCCACAATGGAGCGTCTTACCTCTGGAGAATCAGTCACCTGACCCTCTCCCGCTGACTCATATGACGGCTGTGGAGGTGTGAGTGGGCGGGAGGAAAAGGTAGATTTGAAGAAAAATACAACAGAGGCAGCAAAAAAATCATCTGCAATTGTTTCTGGTTTAGCGTTCCCAATCTGCGCTCTTCACACATCAAATATTATTTTATTATTACCCGACAAACGCAACGGATTTCATGGTTTTTCTTTCCTGACCCTATAAATGCCCCAAAAAACGCATCTTGCCATGCAAAAAAAAAAAAAAAAGCAAAATAATGCATAAAATTACATGTGGATACAAAACACATTTTCAAATCATTTGCAAGAGAGCATTTTTGCTCATATAAAAGATACCCTTCACATGGGAGTTCACAGACGGTTCAGCCGTGGTTTTACCCCCCCCCCCCCCCCATCAATTTTGGTCTCATCTGACCAGACCACCTTCTTCCACATGTTTGCTGTGACCCCCACATGGCTTCTCACAAACTGCAAACTGACTTATGACTTTCTTTCACCAATGTCTTTCTTCTTGCCACTCTTCCATAAACGTCAGATTTGTGGAGAGCACGACTAATGCCGCGTACACACGGTCGGAATTTCCAATGGAAACAGTACGATGGGAGCTCTTCAATGGATTTTCCGACCGTGTGTATGCCCATCGGTCTTTTTCTGTCGGAATTTCCGACGGACTTTGAATTGAGAACCTGTTCTTAATTTTTCCGACGGAAAACCTTTCTATCGGATTTTTCGATCGTGTGTATGCAATTCCGACATGCAAAATTCTGACACATGCTCGGAAGCATTAAACTTCCCTTTTATAGTGCTGTCGAACGTGTTTTATGCCGCTGTTATTGACCGTCGGAATTTGGTGTGACCGTGTGTAGGCAAGACAGTTTGAGCGAAATTCCGTCGGAATTCCAACGGGAAAACCATCAGAGCTTTTTCCGACGAGAATTCCGACCGTGTGTACGCAGCATTATAGTTGTCCTGTGGACAGATTCTCCCCCCTGAGCTGTGGATCTCTGCAGCTCCTCCAGAGTTCCCATGGGCCTCTTGGCTGCTTCTCTGATGAATGCTCTCCCTGCCCGGCCGGTCAGTTTAGGTGGACGGTCATGTCTTGGTAGGTTTGCAGTTGCGCCATACTCTTTCTATTTTCCGATGATGGATTGAACAGAGCTCTGTGAGATGTTCAAAGCTTGGGAGATTTTTTTTATAACCTAACCCTGCTTTAAACTTCTCCACAACTTTATCCCTGACCTGTCTAGTGTGTTCCTTGGCCTTCATGATGCAGTTTGTTCAATAAGGTTCTCTAACAAACCCCTGAGGGCTTCACAGAACAGCTGCATTTATACTGAGATTAAATTACACACACAGGTGGACTCTATTTACTAATTATGTGACTACTGAATGCAATTGGTTCCACTGGGTTTTAGTTAGGGGTATCAGAGTAAAGGGGACTGAATACAAATACACACCACACTTTTCACATATTTATTTGTAAAAAATGTTGAAAGCCATTTCTCATTTTCCTTCCACTTCACAATTATGCCCCGCTTTGTGTTGGTCTATCACATAAAATCCCAATAAAATACATTTATGTTTTTGGTTGTAACATGACAAAATGTGGAAAATTTCAAGGGGTATGAATACTTTTTCAAGGCACTTTATAATCCCTGATGAAGCCCTGAGGAAGAAAGGGACCTTTCCTGAAATGCGTAGGATAGTTTATGATTTTAACCAAGAAACATTTCAAAAAGACCTTTTTGCGTATTATGAACTTTTGTTGGACTGGTGGAGGGAAGCAGGAAGGTCTAAAGAAGGGAATTCAAAAAGAAGGGATTTGGGGCATAAATTGGCTTCTATCTGGGTGAATTTTAATTGAAAGGAGTCCAAATCCGGGCAAAAAAATGCGACTTTTACCACTACTAATAATAAGGACAATAATGTCCTAGCATCAATGGGAGTAAAAAAAAATGCCAGTGTCAGTGAGAGGACTAGTGCCCTATCATTGGTGTCATTGGTAGGAAATGTGCTTCATCGTTGATGTCATTGGTAGGAACCTTGGTGTCATTGATAGGAATTGTGCCCCAATTGTTGGTGCTATTGGTGGCGATTTTGCCCCATTGTTGGTGTCATTGGAAGGAATTGTGGCCCATTGTTGGTGTCATTGGGAGGAATTGTGGCCCATCATTGATGTCAGTGGTAGGGATTGTGTCCCATCATTGGTGTCATTGGCAGGAATTGTGGCCCATCATTGATGTCAGTGGTAGGGATTGTGTCCCTGTCCCATCATTGGTGTCATTGGGAGGAATTGTAGCCCATTATTGGTGCCTCTGGGAGGAATTGTGGCCCATTGTTGGTGCCTCTGGGAGGAATTGTGGCCCATCCTTGGTGTCATTGGGAGGAATTGTGGCCCATCGTTGGTGTCATTGGTGGGGATTGTACCCCAATGTTGGAGTCATTGGGAGGAATTGTGGCCCATTGTTGGTGTCATTGGGAGGAATTGTGGCCCATCATTGATGTCAGTGGTAGGGATTGTGTCCCATCATTGGTGTCATTGGGAGGAATTGTAGCCCATTGTTGGTGTCATTGGGAATTGTGGCCCATCGTTGGTGTCATTGGTGGGGATTGTACCCCAATGTTGGAGTCATTGGGAGGAATTGTGGCCCATTGTTGGTGTCATTGGGAGGAATTGTGTCCCATCATTGATGTCAGTGGTAGGGATTGTGTCCCATCATTGGTGTCATTGGGAGGAATTGTAGCCCATTGTTGGTGCCTCTGGGAGGAATTGTAGCCCATTGTTGGTGCCTCTGGGAGGAATTGTAGCCCATTGTTGGTGCCTCTGGGTCTGGGAGGAATTGTGGCCCATTGTTGGTGCCTCTGGGAGGAATTGTGGCCCATCCTTACTGTCATTGGGAGGAATTGTGGCCCATCGTTGGTGTCATTGGGAGGAATTAAAGAGGGATTGCACCGAAAAAAAAAAAAAAATTAAAAGCCAGCAGCTACAAATACTGCAGCTGCTGACTTTTAATAAATGGACACTTACCTGTCCCGGGGTCCAGCGATGTCGGCAGCCGAAGCAGAGAAATCACTCGGTTCTCAGCTGCTGCCGCTGCCGCTGCCGCCATTCTCGTTGAGGGAATCAGGAAGTGAAGCGTTGCGGCTTCACTTCCCGGTTCCCTGCTGCGCATGCGCGAGTGGCGCAGTGCAATGGGAATCGTCCGCGCTGTCTCTGGGACCCGTGTGTGTCCCAGCAGACAGCGTGGCGGGACAGGAAGAGGCATAGACTCCCGTGGGAATCTATGCCCGGAAGTGGGTGCAAATACCTGTCTTAGACAGGTATCTGCACCCCCCTCCCCCCTGAAAGGTGCCAAATGTAACACCGGAGGGGGGGAGGGTTCTGATGAGCGGAAGTTCCACTTTAGGGTGGAGCTCCGCTTTAAGTACCATTATCGGTGGCATTGAGCCCCATCGTTGGTGTCATTGGGAGGAATTGTGGCCCCTTTGTTGGTGTCAGTGAATGAAATAGTGCCCCAAGGGCCAGATGAAAGCAAGCATAGGGCCACATTCGGTCCCTGGGCCGTAGTTTGGAGACCACTGACATAAAGTATAAAGTAAATTAGTATAAACCAAATGATATTATCACTCAAGGAAAAAAAAACGTTTGTTCACATGGGCGGCACCGGAGGGAGCCCAGAACAGCATGTTCTCCAGGGACATTGATTCTTTATTTATCCATCCCGGCAAAACTGTCCATCAGGATTTATGCGAACGTTCCAGGATGGGTCTGCTTTCATGTTTATTGTTCTGAAATAATACCGTAATCGGGATACGCCGCTTACTAGAAAACGACGACTATAAGCGGAAACCCAATATCAGCGTCCAACAAGAGGAGGATTACTGCGGTGAACAGGATCCGACGTAAAAGATCTGTTCAGGTATTTACAATGGCGCTGATGTATGGTGTCACCCGGCAGAGAGAGGAATTAACGATTCACAAGGCTGATTAATAATGCAGCGTACGCCGAACGGCTGTAAAACAAAGGACCTTGAGGGTGTAGGACACATTGACAGCTTGTAGCGGGATTAATGTATTACGGGATTATATAAGCGGCTGAGAAGTGACAGGTGACGTCAGGGAACGACAAATGAGAAAGGGGGGCAATTACACCACAGAGGTAATTAATCCAGCTGCTTGATCGCTCAATTACAATCGTCTCACTAGGCAACGGAACGTGTGGTGAAAGCGGCTCCTCTGGCGCGATCGCGCTGACGCCGGATTTAATAACCACGTGTGGTGGAATCGTTGAAGCCACGTGGCACATTTGGGAACTTTACATTTCCACTCCAAAAAAAAAAAATTGTGAGAAGAGGGACGGTTAAATGTCTTATGCCCCGTACACACGGTCGGATTTTCCGACGGAAAATGTCCTATCGGACCATGTTGTCGGAAATTCCGACCATGTGTGGGCTCCATCGGACTTTTTCCGTCGGATTTTCCGACGGAAAAAGTTTGAGATCCTGCTCTCAAATTTTCTGACAACAAAGTCCTATCGGACTTTTTCCGATCGTGTGTAGCGAATTCCGATGGACAAAGTGCCACGCATGCTCAGATCACATTACAAGACCAAACCTATTGGCTACTAGCCTCTACGTAGTCCCATCGTACGCAACGAACGTCACCACGTTCAGAATGATCGGATTTTCCGACAACTTTGTCCGACCGTGTGTATGCAACACCAGAGTCGGACAAAATCCGTCTGAAAAAATCCAACGGATTTTGTGGTCGGAATTTCCGACCGTGTGTACGGGGCATTAAAGGGGAACTCCATGTTTCCACTCCAAAAAAAAAAACGGAAGAAAAGAAAATAAATTGCATAAAGGTGAAAAAACACCTGCCAGTGACCGGCCCCCCCAGCCCCCCCATTTTACTTACCTGAGCCCTGGAACTTGACCCGACGGGGACGTGCTGTCTCTCTGCCCAGGGTTCTCGGCTCTTGATTGGATAGATTGATAGAAGCGCAGCCATTGGCTCCCACTGCTGTCAATGAAATCCAATGACGCGGGCGCCGGGGAGGCGGGGCCGAGTCATACATTCAGTGGCTATGGACGCCGAATGCTGGACTCGGGAGCATGCCGCAAGGTAACCCCCTCAGGAGAGCGATTCTCCTAGGGGGTTATCTGATGCGGGGAGGAGCCGTGAGAGCCACTGGGGGACCCCAGAGGAGGAGGCTCAGGTCCACTCTGTGCAAAACGAGCTGCACAGTGGAGGTAAGTATAATATGTTTGTTATTTAAAAAAAAAAAAAAACGAACCCTTTCTATCACTTTAAAGGGGTTGTAAAGTCTCGTGTTTTTTTTTCTCGATTTTTTTAAAAATAACAAACATGTTATACTTACCTCCTCCTTGCACAGAGTGGCCCCGATCCTCCTCTTCTGGGGTCCCCCAATGGCGCTCGTGGCTCCTCCCCGCATGAAGTGCCCTGGCGGAGAAGCGCTCTCCCTCGGGGCACTCGTGCAATGGAATGCATCAAAAATGCAGAAAAGCATCTGGACTGCGTTTCTATGGTGTGAGCTGGCACTAATGTCTTCATTTTTTTTCAGCAGGAATGTGAGGGAACGCAGTTCTGGCATCTCCAGGACTGACTGTGTAATGGTAAGAGGTGATGTGGTGTGCTGCAGGGTCTATTGATAATCGCTGCTGGGGGATAAATTCTAGCTGGAAGGGATCTATTTTTGCAGGGGGGGGTCTATTGTTTCTGAGGAGGTCTATGGTTGCTGGTGGGGGACCTTACTGTTGCTGGGGGTGGGTCTTATATTGCTGGGAGGGGGGGTCAGTTGTTGCTAGGAGAGATCTTCTGTTGAGGGAGGGGTCTATTGATTCTGGCTGTGGGGAGATCTGTTGTTGCTGCCAGGAGTCTATTGTTGCTAGGGGGGAAATTTTGTTGCGGGTGGTCCATTGTTGTTAGGGGGATCTAGTGTTGCTAGCGAGGGGCTCTAATGTTGCTGGCTGCAGGACATCTATTTTACTGCCTAATGCTTAAATGTCTTAAAGGGGAACTCCATATTTCAACTCCAAAAAAGCAGAGGAGAAAATGGAGGCATACACGTCTTATAGGGAAACTCTATGATTCCACTCCAAAAAAACAGTAGAGGAGAAAGTAAATGTCTTAAAGGGGAACTCCATTTTTTTTATTCTAAAAACAGTAGAGAAAACATAAGCACTGAAATGTCATACACAGGACCAGACTTTCCAGCAGACTAGGTTCCGACGGACTTTCCGAACGAGCGGACTTGCGCACACACGAACGGACTTTCCGGCAGACTAGGTCGGCGGAGTTCCGACGAACTTTCCGAATGAACGGACTTGCCCACGCACGGACTGCAGTCCGTACATTTTGAACGTGACTCCAGGTACGATGGGACTAGAAAAGGAAGTCAATCTCGCCGCTTTCATCTGGGAGATTGACACCTTGCGAGCCCCGTCGTCTGGTATGGATTTTAAGGGGAAAGTCCATACCAGACCACGCAGCCCGGCCGGTCAGGAAAGGGGGTGGGGACTTGCGAGCGCCCCCCTCATGAACCATACCAGGCCGCATGCCCCCACCCCAAAGCACCTTGTCCCCATGTTGATGAGGACAAGGGCCTCTTCTCGACAACCCTGGCCGTTGGTTGTCGGGGTCTGCGGGCGGGGGGGCTTATCGGAATCCGGGAGCCCCCTTTAATAAGGGGGCCCCCAGATCCCGGCCCTCCACCCTATGTGAATGAGTATGGGGTACCCATTCACCTGGGGAAAAAAAGCGTCAATAAAAATACACACTAGACAGGTTTTTAAAGTAATTTATTAGGCAGCTCTGGGGGTCTTCTTCCGACTTCTCTGCGCTTTCCGAGTTCTTCTCCCGCTCTCCGGTATCTTCTCCCGGTCTCCGGCCTCTTCTCCCGCTCTCCGGTATCTTCTCCCGGTCTCCGGCCTCTTCTCCCGCTCTCCGGTATCTTCTCCCGGTCTCCGGCCTCTTCTCCCGCTCTCCGGTATCTTCTCCCGCTCTCCGGTATCTTCTCCCGGTCTCCGGCCTCTTCTCCCGCTCTCCGGTATCTTCTCCCGCTCTCCGGTATCTTCTCCCGGTCTCCGGCCTCTTCTCCCGCTCTCCGGTATCTTCTCCCGCTCTCCGGTATCTTCTCCCGGTCTCCGGCCTCTTCTCCCGCTCTCCGGTATCTTCTCCCGGTCTCCGGCCTCTTCTCCCGCTCTCCGGTATCTTCTCCCGGTCTCCGGCCTCTTCTCCCGCTCTCCGGTATCTTCTCCCGGTCTCCGGTATTTTCTCCCGGTCTCCGGTTCTTCTCCGCGCTCTCCGGTATCTTCTGCCGGGCTCCTCCGCTATCTTCTTCAAGCTCTTTTATTAGCGTTGGCCCGGTCTCCTCCTTCGTCGACTTCTTCTTCTTCCCTCTTCTGTTCTTCCGATGTTGACCCCGCCCCTTATGACGGCACAGTCCCCAGCATGCCCCGGGACTCCGCCCCTTATGACGTCACCGCCCGGGGCCTATTTCTAGGTCCGTCTGATTTTTAAAAAAAAAGTCAGATGAAGCCCACACACGATCAGAATTATTCCGTCAGACTTTTTCTGCCGGAAAGTCCGGTCGTGTGTACGCGGCATTAGAGGGAACTCCATATTTCCACTCCAAAAAAAGTAGAGGAGAAAGTAAAGGCATAAATGTCTTAGAGGGGAACCCCGTGTTTCCACTCCAAAAAAAAAAAAACATTAGAAGGGAGAAAAAAGACATATAAACGTCTTAAAGGGGAACTCTATATTTCCACTCCAAAAAAGCAGAGGGGAAAATGGAGGCATACACGTCTTAAACAGCAGAGGAGGAAAAAAAATGCTTAAATGTCTTAAAGGGGAACCTCATGTTTCCACTCCAGAAAAAAAAACAGTGGAGGGGAAAATGCCTAAATGTCTTAAAGGGGAACTCCGTATTTCCACTCCAATAAAAAGTAGAGGAGAAAATAAAGTCATAAATATCTTAAAGGGGAATTCCATATTTCCACTCCAAAAAAGTAAAGGAGAAAGTAAAGGTATAAATGTCTTAAAGGGGAACCCCATGTTTCTACTCCAAAAAATTTTCTTAAAGGGGAACTCCATATTTTCACTCCAAAAAAGTAGAGGAGAAAATGCTTAAATGTCTTAAAGGGAAACCAAGATCTATGATTCCACTCCAAAAAAAACAGCAGAGGAGAAAGTAAATGCTTAAATGTCTTAAAGGGGAACTCCATATTTAGGCTCCAAAAAACTGTAGAGGAAAAAGTAAATGTTTAAATGTCTTAAAGGGGAACTCCATGTTTTTATTCTGAAAACAGTAGGGGAGAACATAAACACTGAAATGTCTTAAAGGGGAACTCCATGTTTCCACTCCAGAAAAAGTAGAGGAGAAAGTAAAGGCATACATGTCTTAGAGGGGAACCCCGTGTTTCCACTCCAAAAAAAAAAACATTAGAAGGGAGAAAAAAAGCCATATAAGCGTCTTAAAGGGGAACTCCATATTTCTACTCCAATAAAAAGTAGAGGAGAAAATAAAGTCATAAATATCTTAAAGGGGAATTCCATATTTCCACTCCAAAAAAAGTAGAAAGTAAAGGTATAAATGTCTTAAAGGGGAACCCCATGTTTCCACTGCAAAAAAGTAGAGGAGAAAATGCTTAAATGTCTTAAAGGGGAACCCCATGTCTTAAAGGGGAACTCCATATTTTCACTCCAAAAATGTAGAGGAGAAAATGCTTAAATGTCTTAAAGGGGAACCCCATGTTTCCACTCCAAAAAAAACATTAGAGGTGAGAGAAAAGCCATATACATGTCTTAAAGGGGAACTCCATATTTCCACTCCAAAAAAAGCAGAGGAGAAAATGGAGGCATATACGTCTTAAAGGGAAACTCTATAATCCCACTTAAAAAAAAAAAAAAAAAAAAAAAAACAGTAGAGGAGAAAGTAAATGCTTAAATGTCTTAAAGGGGAACTCCATATTTAGACACCAAAAAACAGAAGAGGAAAAAGTAAATGTTTAAATGTCTTAAAGGGGAACTCCATGTTTTTATTCTGAAAACAGTAGAGGAGAACATAAGCACTGACATGTCTTAAAGGGGAACTCCATGTTTCCACTCCAAAAAAACAATAGATGAGAAAATGCTTAAATGTCTTAAAGGGGAACGTCATGTTCCACACTGACTTGGTATCAGCCTCCTGGAATCCCTGCACAGCAGAACTCCAAAGCGGCACAAGGAGCCATCCCGCTGTGCCCATGTGCTAACACACTGTATGCTGGCAGGAGAAGAGAGCAGAGTGACAGAGAGATGAGCGCATCAGCCTGCTGCTTCTCCTTTCACTGTCCAGTCACAGGCTGGGGGAGGGACAAGACCTGTAAGTAGTACTGAACTGCAGCAGAGAAAAATCAGATCTCCTGCCAGACAGTGCTGGGTGGCAGAGCTGTGTTAAACTCAGGACTGGATGGAAATACAAATACAAACAGCTCTCATGATTGTATTTCATCCGTGTGATTAGATGTTTACAATGACGTTTTTTTTGCATGCTTTGTGTATCACAATTTAGTTCTATTTCCTTTCACAGATCTGCGGGGGTTCCCTCCAGCAGTAATCTGTATTTCGCTCCATTTCAATGAACGCTCTAACAGTTGGAGGATCGTCAGGACAGCCTCCAGTTTTAGTTTTTTTTTTACACAATGCGGCTTTCCCTATATAACCTTCTCTCGCTGGCGGATTACGCGGCGTCACACACCGAAAGACGATTAGCAGCTTTACATAGCGCAAGATTAGAAAGTTCTTTCAAATTGAAATCTATAGAATTAGCGGAGCTTTGCTCCTCTTTTAGGTAACGCCGGGCGCACGCCGTTTAAACGTGTTTATTGATGGGTGTGAACTATTAAAGTGTATGTCAGGGCAAAATGAAAAAGAAAAAAAAAAATATATATATATACAGTATTTCACAAAAGTAAGTACACCCCTCACATTTTTTTAAATCTTTTCTTCTATCTTTTCATGTGACAACACTGAAGAAATGACACTTGTCTACAATGTAAAGTAGTGAGTGTACAGCTTGTATAACAGTGTAAATTTGCTGTCCCCTCAAAATAACTCAACACACAGCCATTAATGTCTAAACCGCTGGCAACACAAGTAAGTACACCCCTAAGTGAAAATTTCCAAATTGGACCCAATTAGCCATTTTCCCTCCCCGGTGTCATGTGACTCGTTAGTGTTACAAGGTCTCAGGTGTGAATGGGGAGCAGGTGTGTTAAATTTGGTGTTATCGCTCTCACTCTCTCATACTGGTCACTGGAAGTTCAACATGACACCTCAAGACAAAGAACTCTCTGAGGATCTGAAAAAAAGAATTGTTGCTCTACATAAAGATGGCCTAGGCTATAAGAAGATTGCCAAGACCCTGAAACTGAGCTGCAGCATGGTGGCCAAGACCATACAGCGGGTTTAACAGGACAGGTTCCACTCAGAACAGGCCTCACCATGGTCGACCGAAGAAGTTGAGTGCACGTGCTCAGCGTCATATCCAGAGGTTGTCTTTGGGAAATAGACATATGAGTGCTGCCAGCATTGCTGCAGAGGGTGAAGGGGTGGAGGGGGGTCAGCCTGTCAGTGCTCAGACCATACGCCGCACACTGCATCAAATTGGTCTGTATGGCTGTCATCCCAGAAGGAAGCCTCTTCTAAAGATGATGCACAAGAAAGCCCGCAAACAGTTTTCTGAAGACAAGCAGACTAAGGACATGGATTACTGGAACAATGTCCTGTGGTCTGATGAGACCAAGATAAACTTATTTGGTTCAGATGGTGACAAGCGTGTGTGGGGGCAACCAGGTGAGGAGGACAAAGACAAGTGTGTCTTGCCTACAGTCAACAGTGCTCTCTGCCCCCCTTCCCCTGAATCAAACTGTTATCTTATACACACAATGCTCTGGCTCTCTGCCCTCCTCCCCATGGATCACACCGCTGCCATATATGCACAATTCTCCGGCTCTCTGCCCCCCCCCATCACACTGCCTCCTTATACACACAATGCTCTGGCTCTCTGCCCCCCCCATCACACTGCTGCCTTATACACACAATGCTCCGGCTCTCTGCCCCCCCCCCCCCCCATCAAACTGCTGCCTTATACACACAATGCTCTGGCTCTCCCCCCCCCCCCCCCTATCACACTGCTGCCTTATACACACAATGCTCTGGCTCTCTGCCCCCCCCCCCATCACACTGCTGCCTTATACACACAATGCTCTGGCTCTCTGCCCCCCCGATCACACTGCTGCCTTATACACACAATGCTCTGGCTCTCTGCCCCCCCCCATCACACTGCTGCCTTATACACACAATGCTCTGGCTCTCTGCCCCCCCTGATCACACTGCTGCCTTATACACACAATGCTCTGGCTCTCTGCCCCCCCTGATCACACTGCTGCCTTATACACACAATGCTCTGGCTCTCTGCCCCCCCCCCCCATCACACTGCTGCCTTATAAACACAATGCTCTGGCTCTCTGCCCCCCCTGATCACACTGCTGCCTTATACACACAATGCTCTGGCTCTCTGCCCCCCTTCCCCGATCACACTGCTGTCCTATACACACAAAGTGACAACTGCTCAATTGTTTTCTGATTCAATCACACGTTGATTGAATAAGCATAAAGCTGGCAATATACTATACAATATGAATGTGAAATATCTTTATTATCTTTGGCTTAGCAAAACAATATATAATAGATGGACAAACCTAAACAATCCATGTGATAAGTATCAAATCAGGCAGGTCTTTTCACTATATAGTTCATGGTAGATCTAATGGAGATTTTACAATCAGTTTGTACAATGTATGGACAGCCTACAGCTGGTTTTACATGGTACAACCGAATTGCACATGCTTTGTACAATCATTTTTACACTAGATAAAAGGGAAGGGGTCTTCCTTAATAATTCTTTCAACTTGTATCAAATCTGGCAGAGCTAAAACATAGCGTTCAATCAGATTGTAATGTTTATAGTCAGCCTAAATACAGTGGAGATCAGCAATTGATTCTACAACTTGACGATATACTGTAGAGTATACACTCTGCTCAGATACTGTATATATATATATATACAGTATGTATACTGTATGAAACCAAGTGACATGAGATTCTCACACGGCTTGGGAAGAAGATCAGTACACAAGAGTTCAGCAAACAAGAATCAGCTTGAATAGTTGCGTACGAGCCCTGTGGCGAAGACACGGGAAGAATTTATTCCGCAGAGCAAAGCACATGGCTTTCACAAGTTAAACAAATATTTGCTGCCATGAGGGTAATCCAGCAACACCCCATTGTCAGCAGGCTAACAGGGAATGAAATGGCATTGCCAAATAGGCAGAATCTGCCCAGACTGAGGAATATACACATTAGTGATGTACACTTCTCTAGGGTCCGTCACAAAGGAAGACATACTGTATTTACAATGTACACACTGTGAGCTCATAGCAATATTCCTATATGTACAATTTATATACCAGATCAGGGATTGTGGATACAGTTAGTTGCCAAGGAGTGTTTGGCAGGTATGGTGATTACACTGTCAACACACCTGTTTGATACCTGTGTGAGTGACCCTTCTCTGCCCTCCTCATTTGCCTCTTTTCTCTATACGCTCTTCTCTTCCATTGCCTCACCCCTTTTCTCACTTTGCTTTCCTCCAAAGCCTCCCCCTAATCTTACTTTGCGTTCCCTCTTAGTCTCCCCCCCCCTTCCCACACTTACTCTGCTCTTCGCCATAGTCTCCTCTTTCCTCCTACTCTGCTCTCTTATATGACACCCCCTTCTTTTACTCTTCTCTACTCTATGGCCCCCTCTCTTCTCATAATATACTCTCCTTCATAGTTTTATGTTACTCTGCTCTCCTCCCTAGCCTCCTCCTCCTCTTACTCTTCTTTCCTCCATAGCTTCCTCTCTCCTTTTACTCTTCTTTCCTCCCTAGCCTTCTCTTCCTCTTCTTTCCTCCATAGCCTCCTCTCTCCGCTTACTCTTCTTTCCTCCCTAGTCTCCTCCTCCTCTTATTCTTCTTTCTTCAATAGCCTCCTCTCTCCTTTTACTCTTCTTTCCTCCATAGCCTACTCTCTCCTTTTACTTTTCTTTCCTCCATAGCCTCCTCTCTCCTTTTACTCTTCTTTCCTCCATAGCCTCCTCCTTCTCCCTTTCTTTCCTCCATAGACTCCTCTCTCCTTTTACTCTTCTTTCCTCCATAGCCTCCTCTCTCCTTTTACTCTTCTTTCCTCCATAGCCTCCTCTCTACTTTTACTCTTCTTTCCTCCATAGCCTCCTCCTTCTCCTTGTCTTTCCTCCATAGACTCCTCTCTCCTTATACTCTTCTTTCCTCCCTAGCGTGCTCCTCCTCTTACTCTTCTTTCTTCCATAGCCTCCTCTCTCCTTTTACTCTTCTTTCCTCCATAGCCTCCTCTCTCCTTTTACTTTTCTTTCCTCCATAGCCTCCTCTCTCCTTTTACTCTTCTTTCCTCCATAGCCTCCTCCTTCTCCCTTTTTTTCCTCCATAGCATCCTCTCTCCTTTTACTCTTCTTTCCTCCCTAGCGTGCTCCTCCTCTTACTCTTTTTTCTTCCATAGCCTCCTCTCTCCTTTTACTCTTCTTTCCTCCATAGCCTCCTCTCTCCTTTTACTTTTCTTTCCTCCATAGCCTCCTCTCTACTTTTACTCTTCTTTCCTCCATAGCCTCCTCCTTTTCTTTCCTCCATAGACTCCTCTCTCCTTTTACTCTTCTTTCCTCCCTAGCCTGCTCCTCCTCTTTTTTCCATCATAGCCTCCTCTCTACACTTACTCTGCTCTACTCCTTAGTCTCCTCCTCTTCTTACTGTTCTTTCCTATATAGCCCCCTCTCCTCCCTCCTCTTACTCTTCTCTCTTTCATAGTCTCCTCTTACTCTGCTCTGCTCCTTAGCCCTCTCCTCCTCTTACTCTTCTTTCCTATATAGCCCCCTCTTAGGATTTTTTCCGATGGATTTTGTCCGATTGAGCCCACGCACGGGCGGATATTCCGACAACATAGTCCGATCGGACATTTTCCGTCGGAATTTCCGACCGTGTGTATGGGGGCTTACTGTGTTTTCCTTTATAGCCTCCTCTCTCTCTTAATATTCTTTCCTCCATAGCCTCCTCTTACTATGTTTCCCATAACCTTCTCTCCCCTTAACTATCTTATCTTCCATAGCCTCCCCTCCTCTTTCTCTGCTCTCCTCCATAGTCTCCCTTCTCTCTCGTTTTACTCTGCTCTCCTCCATAGCCTCCTCTCTCCTATTACTCTGCTCTCCTAGACAGCCTCCTCTCCCATTTCCCTCTTCTCTTCCATAGCCTCCCCACTGCTCTCACTTTGCTTTTCTCCATATCCTCCCCCTTCCTAATCTTAAGCCGGCCATACAGTTTGAAATTTGTTTGGTCCTACCACCGGCAGAACACAATAGCGCAGCGAGAGGGAATCCCTGCGGGAGAATCAAGCTATTTTCTTTCCCCCCCCCCCGGTATCTCTTTTATAACACCCCTTTCCCTTACTCTGCTCTCCTCTACAGCCTCCTCTTACTCTTCTTTCACTCATAACCTCCTCTTACTGTGTTTTCTTCCATAGTCTCCTCTCTCCTCTTACTGTTTTTTCCCTCATAGCCTCCTCTTACTGTGCTTTCCTTCATAGGCGCCTCCTCTCTCCTCTTTCTTTTCTTTCGTCCTTAGCCTGCTTATACTCTGCTTCCCCCCATAGCCTCCTCTCTTCTCTTAAGCCCCATACACACGGTCGGACTTTTTCATGGATTCTGTCCGATCGGACAATGTTGTTGAAAAATCAGACCGTGTGTATGCACCATCGGACAGTGTACGTCGGATTGTCCGACGGACAAAATCTTATCTCCTGCTGGATAGATTTGCCGACAACCCGGTCCGATCACATCAAATCCGATCGTGTGTACGGTTGTCCGACCGGACAAAGTGCTACGCATGCTCAGATCACATTACAAGACCAAAGCTATTGGCTACTAGCCTCTACGTAGTCCCGTCGTACGCAACAAACGTCACCACATTCAGAATGATCGGATTTTCCGACAACTTTGTCCGACCGTGTGTACGCAAAACCAACATCAGACAAAGTATGACGGACAGGATCCGACCGACCTGGTCCGCGGATTGTCCGACCATGTGTATGGGGCTTTACTCTGTTGTCCTCCATAGCCCCCCTCCTCTTCTTACTCTTCTTTCCTCTATAGCCTCCTCTTATTGTGTTTTACTTCATAGTCTCCTCTCTCCTCTTACTCTTCTTTCCCACATAGCCTCCTCTTACTATGTTTTCTTCCATAGCCTCCTCTCTCCTCTTATTCTTCTTTCCTCTGCAGCCTCCTTATACTGCGCTTTCCTTCATAGTCCCCTTTTCTTACTCCCCATTTCTCCATAGCCTGCTCGTACTCTCTTCCCCTCCATATCCTCCTCTTTCCATTTTACTCTCCTCTCCACTATAGCCTTCTGTTATTGTGCTCTTCTCCATAGCCACCTTGCTCCTCTTACTCCCCCTCTTCTCCCTAGCCTCCTCTATCCTCTTACTCTCTTCTCTGTAACCACCTTCCTCTACTTACTCTGCTTTCCCCAATTGCCTTTACTACCTTCTACTGTGCTTTTTTTTCATTGACTCTGACTTATTCTAATTCTGCTCTCCTCTATAGCCCACTGTCTTCCATTAATATTACTGGCTCTTTATTTTGGTTTATCCATCATAAATACAAATAGGAAAACCATATATGTTAGGTACATACTGTATACAGTTTGGGCTTCCTGCTTAGTAGTTCTACACATTGATTGTGGTCTTACGCCCCATACACACGATCGGAAATTCCACCAGAATAAGTCCGATGAGAGCTTTTGGTCGGAAAATGCGACCGTGTGTATGCTCCATTGGACTTTTGCTGGCCGAATTCCCGCCAGCAAAAGATTGAGAGCAAGTTCTTAATTTTTTGGTCAGAAATTCCGATCGTCTGTACAAATTCCGACACGCAAAATTCCTACGCATGCTCGGAAGCGATGAACTTAATTTTCTCGGCTCGTCGTAGTGTTGTACGTCACCGCGTTCTTGATGGTCGAAAGTTCAGCCAATTTGTGTGACTGTGTGTATGCAAGCCAAGCTTGAGCGGAATTCCGTCGGAAAAACCATCTAAGATTTTTCCGATGGAAAATCCACTCGTGTGTACGCGGCATTACATTGTTCAACTAGTCTATCGTACTGCCCAAACTCACTGAAATCAAAATACTCTCCTCGTGGCTTATCCTGTTAATCTCAGCGGTTCTGCATGGATACTGAAATCGATGTCCGACATATAAGATAGCCAGGAATGGAGATTTCACACCTCTATGAAAAGCTTACATGTAAAATAAGAATCTGGAGGCAACTAAAAACATATCTCCCAACTTTTTGAGTTGGGAACGAGGGACACCTATTAGCAAAAGTTTGTTGGCATAGGGCACACCCCTGGCCACACCCCCTTAAAGGAGAATTATAGAAAGAAAAATGATTAGTTATGCCCACAAATTCTTTTTTTTAACATTATTATTTCCTTATATTGGCTTTTAAAATTTACAAATGCAACAATTTAGAAACTGGATGAAAGATTTAGCACTGGGAAACACTTTTGATAGATAAGTAGTGCATTTTATATACAACTATATATATCAGACCAAAATGAGGGACAAATGAGGAGGAAAGAGGGACTTTGTTCCAAATCAGGGACAGTCCCTCGAAATCAGGGACAGTTGGGGGGTATGTAAAAATGTTCAAATACAAATATAGCTTTCCTTTCCATTCAGAAATCTATCATTTATAATTTTAAGGAATTTAATTCCTGGTCACAGTTGCACATCACGTGTTTGGAGGCACATGACCAAATATCCCTTGTAAAGGGGCAGGTTACAAGGAATTCAAATTAGGCTTGCTGATTTTATCTCATTTGCTGGATATCATTAACAGTTCACTGATTGCTTTCACTTGTTGCCGGCAGTTGCTCCTTAATTAGTTGCATTTACTGATTTTTCGATGGTTCATTGTTTGAAGACCATGCTTTGCTTAGAGAGGAATTGTTCTTTAATTTAATACTATTTTGTGTTTGTGAATGGCACGGGTTCAGTCGGCTTTGTGAATCATAAGGGGTGGCTTGCATTGTCTAGTGAACGCAATTGTGCGTATCTCGCCTTGCGCACCTTTGTTCTCCATTCAGTTTAGCAGAGGGCCCCTGTTATCTATGAGGTCTCCATGGAAACCTCGCCCCTATAGCGTGTTTTCATGATACTGCGGAATAAAATGCACTTCATTCAGCCAGAGAGAGACAGAACACAAATATACACCAAGACTGCGCGTCCGCCGGAGAGTCAATGCGCTGCGCTGGAACCTTGTATCCAGGAAAAGAAAATGAGTGGAAAATGGAGCAAAACTAGGGAAAGGATATTGAGTCAAATATAAAGACCATTGTCAGGGATGATGTAAACAATTCTTTCAATTTGGAAACCGGATTACGTTGCATTTTGTAAATACTATATTATACTCTACAGTATTATATTATACTCTATAGCAGCCTTTCTCAATCAGGATTCCATGTACTCTAGGGTCCTCCAGAAGTCAGTTCCTTGAGCAATTTCTGCCTCTCAGATATGTAACCACTGACATGAATTACCAAGTTAGCTATCTGTGAGGGGTGCATTCTTGCAATTGACCAGCAGTGTAAGGGGGTATTCCTTCTATTAGACACCAATGTAAGATGCATTGACCACCAATGTAAGGAGCATTCTTCCCACTAACCACCAATATAAGCAGCAATCTTCCCATTGACCACCAATGTAAGGAGTATTCTTCCCATTGACCACCAATGGAAGGAGTATTCTTCCCATTGACCACCAATGGAAGGAACATTCTTCCCACTAACCACCAATGCAAGGAGCATTCTTCCCACTAACCAACAATGCAAGTAGCATTCTTCCCACCAGTGGCGGTGCGTCCATAGAGGGCGCAGGAGCGCCGTCCCCCACTCTCCTGCATCGCTCTATCACCAATAGATAGATTCATGCATTGCATGAATCTATCTATTGTCGCCACTGCCGCCCCCTGTTCATTTGTTCTCACCCCTTGTCGGGCACCGGGCATCTGAATTTCTTTGGAAGTGCCTGATTAGAGCTGTCGGCTCTAATAGGCGTCCTGATTAGAGCCGTAGGCTCTAATAGGCTTCCAAAAGTGTAAGCAGCGGGCGCAATGCTGTGTGTTTCGCTGTTTACACAGTGTTGTGTTAGAGAAGCGAATACATTGCTTCCCTAACGCTGACCCGCCTTTCAGCCAATCAGGTTGCTGGGTCTGTTACCTGTCACCTGATTGGCTGAAATCACAGGCGCTGTGATTGGAAGCCTAGGCGTCCAATCATTGCAGAAGACAAGAGGAGGAGCACAGGAGAAGACATCGGGTCGGAATGAAATGGAGGACACCGAACACCGCTTGCCGCCGTCACCCGCTGCACACTAGAGACAAGGTAAGTGCCGTGCAGATGGCGGAGGGGACATTGGCAGCACTTGGGGCACATTGGCAGGCAGCACTTGGGGCACATTGGCAGCACTTGGGGCACATTGGCAGCACAGTGGCAGCACTTGGGGCACAGTGGCAGCATTTAATGGGCACAGTGGTAGCACTTGGGGCACAGTGGCAGTATTTGGGGCACAGTGGCAGCGTTTGATGGGAACAGTGGCAGCATTTGGGGCACAGTGGCAGCATTTAATGGGCACAGTGGCAGCATTTGGGGCACAGTGGCAGCGTTTGATGGCACAGTGAGGCTGCAATTGATGGGGTTTTTTTTCAGAATTTTTTTTGTTTGCGCCCCCCCCCCAAAAAAAAATGTTGAGCACCAGCTGCCATTGCTTCCCACTAACCACCAATGCAAGGAGCATTCTTTCTTCCCACTAACCACCAATGCAAAGAGCATTATTCCCACTGACCACCAATATAAGATACATTCTTCCCATTGACCACCAGTGCAAGGGGCATTCATCCCACTAATGACCAATTTAAGAAGCATTTTCCCATGGACCTCCACACTAATGGACCATTACCTGTAGCTATAGTAATTATTGGCAGAGGTTCCCTGAGACCTGAAAGTTATTTTAAGAGTTCCTCACTTTTGAGAAAGATTGCTCTATAGTATTATACACTCCTGTATTAAATTATATTATACTCTGCTCTAGTATAATCTGTGAGAGGGGCATGCTTCCGATTGACCAGCAGCGTAAGGGGTATTCTAGGGATGTATATACCCCTGTCCAGGCACATCCAATCACCCAAGGAGATTTTACAGTTATTCCCCTCAAGGGGGTTGGTTCACTTGCCTTCCGTGTTCCTCGGAAAATAGATAAACTCGTGCCAGAAATACAATTTTTTTGTAGAATTTCTCATTTATGCCTTTTTTCCGTGGCCACCAAGTCCTCCATTGCGCGTATGTCTCAGTTCTCATTTCTGACCAACCAGCGGGCCTCGTCTGATTATGGAAACAAAAAAAGCGTCTGTTACCCATAGCAACCTATTTGATTCTCCCAGCGCAGATAAGAAAATAACACGACTGGTTGACAAAGACAATGAATGTTCTGCTTTCTTCAGATAAACGCCTCTCTAAACCAGAAATCACGCAAACATGTATTATCCACCACTAGCTGCGTTAAATGCTTGAATTTCCATATCGTGTTCTCCAGTCTAATTCAGCTCAGAGTATATTAGGAACTTGCATGATGACATGTGGTTGCCGTGGCAACCAGTAACGTAGCATTCCACAAGTAGTCTATATAATTAAATGGGGATTTTATATTCATTACAAATCTCAAGAAAGGGTTACATCTGAGGCCAAGGAACATGAATTTAATTTGTTAACCCTTCAAGGAGAGCCAAGGCAATTTACTCTACCTGTCCTTTCAGCCTCGGGGGATGGTCTGAGTTCCCAGTGAATTGATTATCTGCATTTTCCAAAACGGCCCCTGTTCAGTGTATCAATAGGCATGGGAAGGGGGGATGTGGTCTTATGAATTGTATGGTTTCGAGTCAATCATTTATTCACCTTAAAGAACACTTGTTGATCTTCATCAAAGCAACGCTGGCTAAAATTTTTTTTAAAAAATTGTAAAAAATTGATTTTGGGGGATAGGAATTTGTTTGGTCAATTTCCACCGAGTTAGCGATCTCTTAAAGTGGGGTGCCCCTTAAAAAAAAAAAAATTTAAAAGTCAGCAGCTACAAATACTGCAGCTGCTGCCTTTTAATAATCGGACACTCACCTGTCTTAGGGTCCAGCGATGTGGGGGAACGAAGCCCCCCCCTCGTTCCCCGCTGCGCCGGCATTCTTATGCCACGTACACACGGTCGGAATTTCCGATGGAAACAGTCCGATGGGAGCTTTTCAACGTGTGTATGCCCATCGGTCTTTTTCTGTCGGAATTTCTGTCGAACTTTGGATTGAGAACCTGTTCTCAATTTTTCCGACGGAAAACCTTTCTATCGGATTTTCCAATCGTGTGTATGCAATTCCGACACGCAAAATTCCGACGCATGCTCGGAAACAATTCGACGCATGCTCAGAAGCATTAAACTTCCCTTTTATAGTGCTGTCGAACGTGTTTTATGCCGCTGTGTTACTGACCATCGGAATTTGGTGTGACCGTGTGTAGGCAAGACAGTTTGAGCGAAATTCCGTCGGTATTCCGACGGGAAAACCATCAGAGCTTTTTCCGACGAGAATTCCGACCGTGTGTATGCGGCATTACTGTGGGCATCCGGGCACCCACTGCGCATGCGCGAGCGGCGCCGGGGGCCATGATACGCCGCACAGTCATCTGGGACCTGTCACGTGTCCCAGATGACTGACTGCGCCGAGGGGAAGTGATGTCACCAGCCCGGGCACTGAAGGAGGCAGACTACGAGGGACTCCATAGCAACAGGCATTTAGAGGTAAGTTAAAAAAAAAAAATCCAATTATTATTTTTTTCATATTTTTAGGAGTTTTCAGCTATTTTTTATTTTTTGGGGGAAACACCACTTTAACATCTCTTTTGCCATCTTACCATTCTTGAACGACTCAGTAGAGGCTTTCTTAACCAGAGTTCCTCCAGATGTTGTTGGTTGTCGCCGCGCACTGTGATACGCCGCACAGTCATCTGGGACCTGTCACGTGTCCCAGATGACTGACTGCGCCGAGGGGAAGTGATGTCACCAGCCTGGGCACTGAAGGAGGCAGACTACGAGGGACCCCATAGCAACCGGCATTTAGAGGTAAGTTAAAAAAAAAAATTTCCAATTATTATTTTTTTCATATTTTTAGGAGTTTTCAGCTATTTTTTTTTTTTTGGGGGAAACACCACTTTAACATCTCTTTTGCCATCTTACCATTCTTGAACGACTCAGTAGAGGCTTTCTTAACCAGAGTTCCTCCAGATGTTGTTGGTGGTTCCATGAGCACCGAAAGACTGATCTCTTGTCTGAAGGTGCGTGAATAATTCTGGCATTATTGTAAGAGGACATTCTCTTCACCAGTACCAGCACCTACTGACTGCTAATGTATGGTAATAGACCTCTGACTATGTAAGGGCAGCTTTTCTTAAGATCTCAAAAGTAATAGGTTATTTCTCCACCGACCCCCAATGTATAGATGGTCCTTCTAACATTGATCATCAATGAATGAGTTTTCATTTTACTACTGATCACCAAAGTTAAGATGATCTTTCTACCTCTAGCCACCAATGTAATGGTAATCTTTCTACTACTGACTTTCAAAGGAAAGATGGTCCTTCTACCTCTGACCACCAATGCAAAGGTGGTCCTTCTACAACTGACCTCAAATGCAATGGTCCTTCTACCACTGACTTCAAATGTAAAGGAGGTCCTTCTACCACTTTCCTCCAATGCAAGGGTGGCCTTTCTCCCACTGACTATAAATGTAAAGGAGGTCCTTCTACCAATTATCAGGTATGCAAAAGTGGTCCCTCTACCACTGGCCAGCAATATAAAGGTGGTCCTTCTACCACTGACCACCAATGTGACGGTGGTCCTTCTACTACTGACCTCCATTGTAAAGGTAGTCTTTCTACCATTGACCTTTAATGTAAAGGTGATTTTTTTTCTCCCACTGACCTCCAAAGTAGCCCACTACACTAAGCCCCCATACACGCGGTCGGAAATTCCGACCACAAAATCCGTTTTTTTCCGACGGATTTTGTCCGATACTGGTGTCGCATACCCACAGTCAGACAAAGTTGTCAGACAATCCGATCGTTCCCAACGTGGTGACGTTTGTTTCGTACTACAGAACTACGTAGAGGCTAGTAGCCAATAGCTTTGGTCTCGTAATTTGATCTGAGCATGCGTGGCACTTTGTCCATTGGAATTCCCTACGCACGATCGGAAAAAGTCAGATCTGATTTTGTTATCGGAAAATTTGAGATCCTGCTCTCGGAAAAAGCCCGCTAGAGCCCACACGCAAAAGTCCGATCGGATTATGTTGTCGGAAAATCCGATTGGACTTTTTCCATCGGAAATTCCAACCGTGTGTATGGGGCATTAAACACTGAATAGGCATACAGTTAACCCTTTGATCACCCTAGATGTTAACCCATTTCCAGCCAGTGTCATTAGTACAGTAAAGCCCCATACACACGGTCAGATTTTCCGACGGAAAATGTCCTATCGGACAATGTTGTCGGAAATTCCGACCGTGTGTAGGCTCCATCGGAGAGTTTCCATCGGATTTTCCGACGGACAAAGTTTTATCTCCTGCTCTCAAATTTTCCGACAACAAAGTCCTATCGGACTTTTTCCGATTGTGTGTAGCGAATTCCGACGGACAAAGTGCCACGCATGCTCAGATCACATTACAAGACCAAAGCTATTGGCTACTAGCCTCTACGTAGTCCCGTCGTAGGCAACAAACGTCACCACGTTCAGAATGATCGGATTTTCCGACAACTTTGTCCGACCGTGTGTATGCAACACCAGTGTTGGACTAAATCCGGCGGAAAAAATCTGATGGATTTTGTGGTCGGATTTTCTGACCGTGTGTACGGGGCATAACAGTGCAGAGGTGATTTTTAAAAAAAAAATGTATTTGATGTGTTTTATAGCAGAAAGTAAATATTTTTATTTTTTTAAATTGACTGCCTTTTTTTTGTTGATAGCGCAAAAAATAAAAAACGCAGATGTGATCAAATACCACCATTTGTGGGGAAAAAAAGGACAACAAATGTATTTGGGTACAGCGTTGCACGACCGTGCAGCGGTCAGTTAAAATAACGCAGTGCGGCTTCGCATAAAATGGCCTGGTCATGAAGGGGGGGATAATTCTTCCGGAGCTGAGGCGGTTAAATATAAAAAAGTGCGGAAACATTTTGAAGACCTCTCCTACATATTGGAATAGAATTTTCTTTTCAGCCAGAGTTTAGTGTAACAGATCAGAAGGGAACAAATAAAGTCCAGTGTTGGGATTTGCATACACTGTAATCCAGGGTGAGGGTGGTTATAAGCGGCAGACATGGGCAGAGCCGGGTTATATAGGGTCACTTAGCATGCAAATAACATTGTCCTCGACTGAACGCGTTAATGTACTTATTCCGGACGCCTGCAAACCAGTAAAACGGAAAAGTCCTAAAGGTCGTCACCAGGCAAACAACCAAACACACAGATGGGACTCATATATAGCAACCGGCTGTCAAAAGATTCGCAATGCAGCTCGTATACATTTGTGATCCCCCTCCCCCGCCGTGCCATATGGCCTCAGAGCATAGAGGGGATAATCGTTAGGGATGAGCTAGCGATTTCATCTAATTCAATTTTGCAGGGCAATTAATGATCTCAACTTGAAATGGTATCGATATTGGCCTGAAGCCTGGCATGAACAAAAAAAAATAAAAAATGGCATCATGGCAATCAATCCCTTATTGCTGATCGCCAAAAGCCGAAACGTCACTCTTCCCTAGGTCACTATTCATATTAGGAGATTTGGAAAGAATTGCGTGATTCTGCTCGGAAATTCCAAATGCGATGTGCATTTGGGCGCCATTGGTCTGAATGGCGCCCCCCAAACGCTGGGTGATTCTGCCACGTTTTTAGTGCGAACGAAACGCGCTCCAATGGCGGCAAAATGTGCAATTAAAGATCGCGCCAAGCTTGTCGTCCATAAAAGGAGAAGGAGCTTCTTTTGGGGCGACAAACGCGAATAAAAAAGCCCATTCAAGTGTAATAGAAAAAAAAAAAAACTTGTGAATTGCGCATTCAAGATCGCAAACGGGAAACGCTCGTTACCTCAATGCAATATCTGATGCTTAAAGTAGGACTATTTCATTTAATTTTGGATCGTATAAGGGAGGGTTACAACCCCGTTCATATTTTTATTTTTTTTGCCATCTGTGTCCCCTGGGGGGAGATTTTCCTTCACTTCCTGTCCCATAAACCTCCCCACACAGGGACAAATATAACAATCAAAGACAAAAAAAAAAAAAAATTGCCTTTACATGTATTTATTTCAGGTATTAATAAAGCACCAACAAATGACACAGGGCTTTACATCCACATCAGGTCCTCTCTCCAAAGAGGCTTACAATCTAAGGTCCCTATCTCGCACACATAGCGCCAATTTGGAAAGGAGCCAATTACCCTACCAGCATATCTGATGTGTGGAGCGTGGGAGGAAACCCACACGAGCTCGAAGAACACATGCAAACTCCATGCAGATGTCCTGGACAGGATTTAAACCAGGGATTTTGTTTCCAGACTGGAGCTCCACTTTAACCACTTGCTTACTGGGCACTTAAACCCCCCCCTCCTGTCCAGACCAATTTTCAGCTTTCAGCGCTGATGCACTTTGAATGACAATTGCGCGGTCATACAACACTGTACCCCAATTACATTTTTATAATTTCCCCCCACAAATAGAGCTTTCTTTTGGTGGTATTTGATCACCTCTGCGGTTTTTATTTTTTGTTAAAAAACATTAAAAATGACCGAATTTAAAAAAATATATATATATTTTTTATATATTTTGTCATAAAATTTTGCAAACAGGTAATTATTCTCCTTCATTGATGTATGCTGATGAGGCGGCAGTGATGGGCAACGATGAGTGGCAGTGATGGGGCACTGATTGGTGGCAATAATGGGCACTGATTGCTTACACTGATAGGTGGCACTGATTGGCACCACTGGTGAGCATTGATAGGTGGCACTTGTGGGCACTGTGGGCACTGGCAGGGGTACTGATTGTGACACATGAGGTGTCTGTGTTGCTTCCTCTTCGGGACCGATGATCGTGATCGACTTTTTTTTCTGCTCACGCTGTCAGAAATAATAACGATTACCGAGCTTTTGTTTACATCATGTGATCAGCTGTCATTGGCTGACAGCTGATCACATGCTAAGGGGCCGGGACCGGCCCCTTACTCGGATCGGTGACCACCCAAGTCTCAGAGACTCTGTGATCACAGCGCGCTCCCCGCGCACCCTGCAGGGCGTGCGCAGTGAGCGTGCACAGGGGAGGCCGTCCTATGACGGCCTCCCGGAAATTGAGGTCCGCGCTGTAGCCGTCATTCGGCTATGGCCTGGACCTCAAGTGGTTAACCTGGCTATAGATGGATTAAAGTTTGGCAGGTTCAGCCGGGACCAGTCGAATTTTTGGGCAGGCTGGTTGTACAGAAGTTGATCTCTCGATTGACTTCTATACAACCAACCAGCTTCTTTTGAGCGGTGAAGGAGCGGTGAACTCACCGCTCCTCCACCGCTGCTCCCCATTGAAATCAATGGGGCAGCGCTGTAATACCGCCGGCAAAACCCCGCTATTGCAGCGTTTTGCGGGGGGTTTTAACCCTTTCTCTGCCGCCAGCGGGGGGTAAAAGCGCCCTGTTATCGCCCAAAATGCGCCGCAAATCCGACGGTAAAAACGCTGCTAAAAATAGCGCCGTTTTACCGCCGACGCTATTGGCGTCGTGGTGTGAAAGGGGTCTAAGGGCTCTTTGTATTCCAGTAAGGCTGCATTCACACCTGAGCGTTTTCAGCTCATAAAACGCCTGAAAAACGCCTGAAAAAAAAAACGCCTGAAAAATGCCCAACAAGCAAAATCCCATTCAATGGCACCTGTTCACATCCGAGAGTTTTGTCACCTGAAGCAAAAACGCCTGAAAAACACCCAAAAGCTCAAAAAAGAACATGAGCTTCTTTGGGGCAGATTGCAGGCATTTTTATGCCTCTTACATTGGTGACCTGAACAAAATCGCAGCAAAAACGCGATTAAAATGCTGTAAAAAACGCTGCAAAATCACACGAAAACCGCAGTAAAAACGTGCTCAGGTGTGAATGCAGCCTGAAGGTAAAATGTAGTCAAGTCACTTTGTGTTTCCAGAGGCAGGGGAGGTAGACAATGGGCTTTTTGTATGGTGCTGTATAAGGACCAATGACGCGCTTTGCATACTTCCCGGTGTCCGGACACCGCGTGTGACAAGTGGTCTTCGTCCTTCTTCTTTCCTACCCGATAAGGCGCGGGCCGTTGATTTTATGGCACGGCAAAATGGTTTGAAGGATTTGTTGAGTGTTTGTTGTCCCGAGTCACTTGCGTCCCCTAGGTTCTACAAAAAGCTCAAAGGTGAGTTGCTGATTGAGCGCTCATCTCAATATCTCCACCCACTGGGGTTGATTTATTAAAACCGGAGAGTGCAACATCTGGTGCAGCTCTGCATGGTAGCTAGGGTTGCCACCTTTTCTTCAAGTCAAAACCGAACACTTTTGTGGCTCATAGCAATTTTTTTTTTTTTTTTATAGTATAAGCTATACATATATTTTGCTACTAAATACAATTTCTAATCATATGAAGTTAATAACAGGAGTCCCCCTTTACATCAGAGTCCACAGAGTTCCCCTTTTACATCTGAACTTGCAGTTCCCTTTCATTGTAAGTAAGGGGGGACTCTTCAGACTCTGGTGTAAGAGAGAACTCTGGGGCCTCTAACATAAGGGATGCTCTGGGAACCCTGATTTAAGGGGGTACACTGAGAACTCTAATGTACGGAGAGGACTCTGATGTAAGGGGGAACACTGTGGTCTCTGGTGTATAGGGGAACTCTGATGTAAGGGGTGCTCTGAGAACCCTGATTTACCTACTGTACTCACTCAGAGGCAGGAGAGAGAAGAGGGAGACTTCAATCACAGACAGGGATGGATGGTGAGCTCACTCACCCCTTGACAGACAGCACCTCTCATCCAGATGGATCTGAGGATGCTGGACTTCAAATTACCGGCCCCCCACTATCCTTTTTGGAGGCACAGCGCCAGAGATTGGAGTACGGGCAGACAAAGAGACGTGGTGGTGCAGATCGAGCCCTCTCTCTTCTCCCATCTGTATGTGTTTAGGGGGGGGGGATTGTTAGTGCTGGCTTTGGGCAGTGTGAAAGAGTGTAACAGACATTCTCAGCTGAGACAACTGCAGCCAGCAACCCTGCTGGGAAGCCATAGTCCAGTCTGAATAATGTGTCCGGGTTTTTAGACAGTCTGAAACCCGGACACATGATTCCAAACCCGAACTGTCCGGGTGAATCCTGGACAGGTGGCAACCCTAATGGTAGCCAATCAGCTTCCAACTTCAGCTTGTTCAGTTAAGCATTGGCCAAAAAAAAATAAAAAAACCTAGACGCTAATTGGTTTCTATGCAGAGCTGCATCAGATTTCGCACTCTCCAATTTTAGTAAATAAACAATAATGATTGTTTATGGAATCTTAAAGTAGAACTAAAAGCAAAACTATTTTAGATAGAGTAAGGGAAGGTCATAACCCCTGTCATTTTTTTTGCCATCTGTGTCCCATTGGGGAGATTTCCCTTCACTTCCTGTCCCATCGCCAAACAGGAAGTGAGAGGAAATCCCTCCAAAGTCAGGGAATCCTCGGTTGTCACCAGAACAGTCCCCATTGTATGATTTCGCCTCTATTACTGTTCTGATGACAACCCACAATATGGGATTTTCTTTCACTTTCACTCATGGTGATAATGGTAAATAGGACAAATTAAGAGGATGAATCTCCCTAACAGGGACACAGACAGTCATAAAAAACCTGACAAGTGTCCTAATCCCTCCCCACTTTATCCAAAACCCCCCAAAAAATGTTTTGGCTGCAGATTTATGCTAAGTTTTGAATCACTCCCGCGATCATAGGTGTGCGCACAGGGTGTGCCGGGTGTGAGTGGGCACACCCCAATCACCTAGTGCACATTAGCATTATCGCTCTGTGTAGCATCGGGGAAATAAGAAAGATCTCCGCTTTACCAGCTGTGCCATAAGAGAAGTACTTACGCGCTTCTCTTTCAATGTGCTGGCAGGGAGGTCAATGTTCCAGGGCCATATATACAGTAAATATACAAACACACACACACGCATGTATGTTGGAGCTTTGGGGTGCACACCCTAAGGCAATAGGCTGCACACCCCTATATATAAATTGTTGCTGGAGGTCGTGTTCACAAATGAAGCACAGCATTCAAAATATGGGACAGCAAGCAGGTAAAAAAGCGGCATTGAATATAAATTTTCCGACAGGTGTTAAGATCACTCCTCAAAACATCCACTAAAACTCTCACTCTAGTTTCTCTTTAAATAGGAAAATGAAATGCCCCCCCCCCCCTTATAACAGTGATATGCTCCCACACTCTATAGTCAATTATATATGTTTTTTCCTGCATGTATAGTTATGGCTGGGCCCTTATTTGTATATCTCATGGTAAAAGATTAGGGTTGCCCCCTGTTCGGGTTTCAACCGGACAGTCCGGTTCTTGAATTATGTGTCCGGGTTTCAGTCCACCTCAAACCCGGACACATTAATCAGACAGGAATGTGGCTCGGAACACAGGAGGGTGAGGGGGCACTATGCACGCCGCATTACTATTCTCTTTGGAGCACCCAAAGGTGTCCCAGGTCTGTTACAATCCGTGTACACTTTAAAAAAAAACAAAAAACATTTGCTTTGTTTGGGAGGCATGAAGGATCGTATACTAGGAATAAAGCAAGCTGTGGATCTTCATATTGCTGCACAGTGGCAGATACTGTGAATGCGTAATACCCCTGTGAGGGGTGAGGAGTTCCGGTGAGTGCATTACCTATAGGGGCACTGTAATGCTGCGTACACACGGTCGGAATTTCCGATGGAAACAGTCTGATGGGAGCTGTCAGGGCTCCACTTGCGACGTACGGTCGAATCGGCGCGCGCGCATGCGCACACGCGCCGCTGATTCGTCCGGGCGTCGAAACGAGGGTACGCGCCGTCGTACTCCTCAGGCGCGCGCGCGTGCGCAGCGAGCGCGGGCACGTGCGTCGCGGGCGCACACGTGACGCGTTAGCGCTGTTTGGCGCCAGTTGGCCTTTAAAAGAATGACAGCTGCACATGTCAAGTGCTGTTCGTCTGCAGTTTGCCCCTTGTTTAACCTGCCTCTGTTGTGTACTCCTGTTTACCTGATCCGGCTTCCACTTGACTCTGCTGCCTTCTCCACTCCTGATTCCGGCCTGTTGACTCTGCTTTGGACTGATACCTGAACGCTGATCTCCTGCCTGTCTGACCTCTCCATTGCCTGTGCCCACTTACCTGCCTGCCAAAGTGTATCCAGACCCGGCCTGCCTGACGACCCCTCTGCCTGCTCCCTGCATGCTGCATACTTCCAGAGTTGCTGACGCCATCTCGGGGTCACCCTACATCCGGACCCTGCTCCGCTACCTGCCAGTCTCTGCTGCTTCAACATCCAGGAGATCGCTACTGATCAGCTACGTCTCCCACAGCATCCATTCCAGGCACTCCTACCCCGCTGTGCTCACGGGACCACTGTCTCCACTCCAGTGGGCCCTGAACCAGAGCCGTAAGAGAGGCCCTCTCCCAGCGAAGTCAGGCTCACCACTCAGGTACCTAACAGTACGAACAGCCATGACTGAGCCTGCGGGAGAAGCCTCTGCCATGAAGGAGTTCTGCTCACACCTGGCAGCCCTCACTCAGGCGGTGCAATCCCTGCAAGAAGGGTATACCAGACTGGAAGGTCGAGTGCAGCAACTTGCTGACCCCAATGTTGCGGCTCCTACATCTCCGCAACCTTCTGCAACACCTGCTACTCCTCCTGCGGTGGTGATGCTGCCTCCTGAACCCAGAGTACCTGTTCCTGATCGCTTCTCCGGAGATCGTTCCAAATTCCGTGTCTTCCGCAACGCCTGCCAGTTATACTTTGCTCTTCAACCCAGAACCTTCTCCCTAGAGGCCACCAAAGTGGGGTTCGTAATCTCCCTGCTGCAGGGCGAACCTCAGATTTGGGCTCATCGCCTGCTGGAGGGAAATAGCATGCTGACGCAGTCCCTCTCGTCTTTCCTGGAAGCCATGGCGCAACTTTACGAGGACCCCCAGCTAACCACCACAGCCGAGTCTGCTCTATCTGCGCTCCAGCAAGGCCGCAGAACGGCCGAGGACTATGTGACAGACTTTAGACGATGGAGCGCAGACACCCAGTGGAATGACTCGGCTTTAAGGCATCAGTTCCGCATGGGCCTCTCCGAAGGCCTAAAGGATGAACTTGCCCGAGTGGGCACCCCAGACACTTTGGAGGGCCTGATAACTTTGAGCATACAAATTGACCGTCGGCTCCGGGAACGCAGAGTCGAGAGATCCGCTCAAGTCCACCGTCCGGCTTGGATGACCGCAAGGGCTCCATTACCGGCTGGCCGTTACATGCCCGCTCAGCCAATGGCCCCTGCCCATCCTCTTCCCGATGCCGGCGAGCCGATGCAGCTTGGTCTCATGCGACCCACTCTGTCTCTGGAGGAACGTGCCCGACGCCGTCAACTAAATTTGTGCCTGTACTGTGGTGGGCCCGGACACTTTGTGAACAGTTGCCCGAGCAAGCTGCGTAAGTGCCTTTCGTCTGTGTCAATCAACTCTGCTCACTTACCAGTCCATGCCACCCACATCTCTCTACCCCTGTCTTTTCAGTTCCTGGGAAGGACGATTCGCACCAACGCCATCCTTGATTCAGGAGCCTGCAGCTGTTTCATCGATACCACCTTTGCCAGCCGGCACGACATTCCTCTTCAGAGGAAGGCCCGCGGACTATCCGTCTTCCTGGCTGACGGTTCCCGCATTAAATCGGGCCAAGTTGTCCAGGAGACCCAACCTCTGTTCACTATCTCTTCTCTCCACCACCAGGAACTGTTAACCTTGGACGTAATCTCGTCCCCCCTGTTCCCAGTGATCCTGGGCATCCCCTGGTTGCAGGCACACGATCCGACCATCTGCTGGTCCACAGGGGAGGTCAAGTTCCAGTCCCCCTACTGCCTGGAACATTGCTTACACGAAGCTCCGGTACAACCCGCTACGCTTCTTTGTCTGGACTCTGATACTGACCTGATCCAAGCGGTACCGGAACCATACCATGAATTCTTAGACGTCTTTAGTAAACGGGGAGCGGACACCCTACCCCCACACCGCACCTATGATTGTCCCATAGAACTTTTGCCGGGGGCCGAGATTCCGTTCGGGCGTATCTTCCCCCTTTCCGAGAAGGAACAAGAGGCCCTGAAGGCCTACATTTCGGAGAACCTAAAGAAGGGGTTTATACGTCACTCCACCTCACCCGCAGGGGCCGGCATATTCTTTGTAACCAAGAAAGACCAGTCACTCCGACCCTGTGTGGACTACCGGGAGCTAAATAAAGTTACAATTAAAAATCGCTATCCCTTACCCTTAATACCGGAACTGTTTCAAAAACTAAGAGCGGCCACCATATTCTCCAAACTGGACTTAAGAGGGGCCTATAACCTGGTTCGCATCCGATCAGGTGATGAATGGAAGACTGCATTTCGTACCCGTTTTGGGCATTACGAATACTTAGTTATGCCCTTCGGCCTTTGTAATGCCCCGGCTACTTTCCAGCACCTCATAAATGAGGTCTTCAGGGACTTCCTGGACATTTTTGTCATTGTATACTTGGATGACATCCTAATCTTCTCCAGAACGCTTGAGCAGCATCGGGGGCATGTGGGCCGAGTCTTACTCCGTCTTCGTCAGCACGGATTGTACGCGAAAGCAGAGAAGTGCACCTTCGAGCAGCAGAGCATCCAATTCTTGGGTCTTCAGATCTCCCCAGCAGGCATCGAGATGGACCCGCAGAAGGTAACGGCTGTGCTGGACTGGCCGCCACCCTCTGACAAGAAGGGTGTGCAGCGTTTTGTCGGATTTGCTAATTTTTACAGAAAGTTCATCAAGGGGTTCTCGGCCATCATCTCACCAATCACACAGCTAACAAGGCAGAATGTACGGTTTCATTGGGGTCCAGAGGCCCAGGAGGCGTTTGTGAAACTCAAGGAGCGATTCACATCCGCTCCCATCCTCAGTCACCCTGACCCATCTCTCCCATACATCCTGGAAGTGGATGCCTCTGAGGTAGCAGTGGGGGCCGTGGTCTCCCAACGCCAGGGCAATAAGGACCTAATGCACCCTGTGGGCTTCTTTTCCCGGAAACTTTCACCCGCAGAAAGGAACTACGATGTCGGTGACCGAGAACTGCTAGCCATAAAATCAGCGCTGGAGGAATGGAGGTACTTGCTGGAGGGAGCAGTCCACCCTGTACTAATTTACACGGACCACAAGAATCTTGAGTACTTAAGGACGGCAAAACGTCTAAAACCACGACAAGCCCGCTGGGCCCTCTTCTTTTCACGTTTCAGCTTCCACATTACCTACCGGCCTGGATCTAAAAATGTAAAGCCAGATGCGCTTTCACGCATGTTCGACTGCCCTAAAGACTCCACACCTCCTGATACCATCCTCCCTGCAAGCAACTTCCTTCTACTACAGCCGGATTTACTGTCCCAGATCAGGGAGGCCTCCCTGAACCCGCTCCTTCCCCCAGGACTTTCACTAAATCGTAGAGAGGGGCTTCTCTGGAAGGACAGCCAGGTGTTTGTTCCCGAACCCATCCGGGTTAAAGTATTGGCCCTCCTCCACGATCACCCACTAGCAGGACACTTTGGGGCCCGAAAGACTCTTGACTTGGTGCAGCGCACCTTCTGGTGGCCTGGTCTGAAGGAATTCTGCTCCAAGTATGTCAGTTCATGCCCAGTGTGCTCCCGAAGCAAGACTACTAGGGGCCGGGCCTGGGGCCTACTCAAGCCTCTACCTGCACCTGATCGACCCTGGCGTATGATAACGATGGACTTTATAGTCGAGCTGCCCCCCTCTGAAGATCACACGGCCATCTTTGTAGTCGTTGACCGACTCTCAAAGATGGCCCACTTCCTACCCCTAAGGGGAACCCCATCTGCAGCAGAGACGGCCCGTGTTTTTATCCGAGAGATCGTTAGGTTACACGGGGTACCCAAGAATATAGTCTCGGACAGGGGAGTCCAGTTCACCTCGCGGTTTTGGAGGGCACTGTGTGATAGTCTAAAGATTGAGCTGGCCCTATCCTCAGCTTACCACCCTCAAACTAATGGGCAGACTGAGCGCACAAACCAGACCCTCGAACAATATATTAGGTGTTTCACTTCATTTGTGCAAGATGATTGGGTTTCTCTGCTGCCCTTAGCAGAATTCGCGTACAACAACGCCAGCCACTCGACCACGGGACAGTCCCCGTTTTTCGCCAATTATGGGTTCCATTTAACATTTCTACCAGATTTTCTTACAGAGTCCTCAGTTCCAGCGGTCCAGGACGCAGTGACCTTCCTAAGCCGCAACAACCAAATCCTCCAGGAAGCCATAACCAAGGCCCAGGCGGACAGTAAGAAAGCCTTTGACCAAAAGAGGAGGGGAGAGTTGAATCTGCAAATCGGGGATCAGGTATGGCTTTCCTCTTCTAATTTAAAGTTAACCTGTCCCTCTAAGAAGTTGGCACCCAAGTTCCTGGGCCCTTTTCCTGTAAAGAGGAGGATTAATGAGGTGTCCTATGAACTGTCCCTGCCAGACACCATGAAGATACATCCTGTGTTTCATGTCTCTCTATTGAAACCCTCGGTACCCGATCCCTTCCCCAATAGGGAGTCCGGGCCTCCTGAACCTGTCCTAGTGGATGGAAACGAGGAGTACGAGGTAGAAGTTGTTCTAGACTGTAGAAGGCGACAAGGGCAAAGACAGTTTCTAATCAAATGGAAGGGCTTCGGCCCAGAAAGCAATTCTTGGGAACCTGAGGACAATATACATGCTGGAAGACTAATTCGTGCTTTTTTCATTTCACACCCTGAGAAGGATGACCAACTGGGCACCCGGAGGTTGCCCCTTGTGGGGGGGCAATGTCAGGGCTCCACTTGCGACGTACGGTCGAATCGGCGCGCGCGCATGCGCACACGCGCCGCTGATTCGTCCGGGCGTCGAAACGAGGGTACGCGCCGTCGTACTCCTCAGGCGCGCGCGCGCGTGCGCAGCGAGCGCGGGCACGTGCGTCGCGGGCGCACACGTGACGCGTTAGCGCTGTTTGGCGCCAGTTGGCCTTTAAAAGAATGACAGCTGCACATGTCAAGTGCTGTTCGTCTGCAGTTTGCCCCTTGTTTAACCTGCCTCTGTTGTGTACTCCTGTTTACCTGATCCGGCTTCCACTTGACTCTGCTGCCTTCTCCACTCCTGATTCCGGCCTGTTGACTCTGCTTTGGACTGATACCTGAACGCTGATCTCCTGCCTGTCTGACCTCTCCATTGCCTGTGCCCACTTACCTGCCTGCCAAAGTGTATCCAGACCCGGCCTGCCTGACGACCCCTCTGCCTGCTCCCTGCATGCTGCATACTTCCAGAGTTGCTGACGCCATCTCGGGGTCACCCTACATCCGGACCCTGCTCCGCTACCTGCCAGTCTCTGCTGCTTCAACATCCAGGAGATCGCTACTGATCAGCTACGTCTCCCACAGCATCCATTCCAGGCACTCCTACCCCGCTGTGCTCACGGGACCACTGTCTCCACTCCAGTGGGCCCTGAACCAGAGCCGTAAGAGAGGCCCTCTCCCAGCGAAGTCAGGCTCACCACTCAGGTACCTAACAGGAGCTTTTCATCGGATTTTCCGACGGTGTGTACGCCCATCGGTCTTTTTCTGTCGGAATTTCCGACAGACTTTGGATTGAGAACCTGTTCTCAATTTTTCCGACGGAAAACCTTTCTATCGGATTTTCCGATCGTGTGTATGCAATTCCGACACGCAAAATTCCGACGCATGCTCGGAAACAATTCGACGCATGCTCGGAAGCATTAAACTTCCCTTTTATAGTGCTGTCGAACGTGTTTTATGCCGCTGTGTTATTGCCCGTCGGAATTTGGTGTGATCGTGTGTAGGCAACACAGCTTGAGCGGAATTCCGTCGGAAAAACAGTGAGGCCCCTTTCACACTGGGGTGGTTTGCAGGCGCTATTGCGCTAAAAATAGCGCCTGCAAACCGACCCGAAACAGCTGTTGCTGTGTCTTCAGTGTGAAAGCCCGAGGGCTTTCACACTGAAGCGGTGCGCTTGCAGGACGCTGGAAAATGTCCTGCAAGCCGCATCTTTGGCTCGCTATAGGAGCGGTATATTTACCGCTCCTATAGCGCCCGTTCCCATTGGAAACAATGGGGCAGCGCTCCGAACCCGCCCGCAAAACGCTGCTGAAGCGGCGGTTTGCGGGCGGTATTGACCCTTTTTCGGCCGCTCGCGGGGGGTAAAACCACCCCGCTAGCGGCCGAAATGCGCTGCTAAAACGCCGGCAAAGCGGCGCTAAATTTACCGCCAGCGCCCCCACCGCTCCAGTGTGAAAGTAGCCTCAGAGTTTTTTCCGACGAGAATTCCGATCGTGTGTACGCGGCATAAGGAGCACCAGCACAAACTAATGAAGAGCACTTGCCACTGTTTGGAATACTGAAGCAGTGACAAGCAAGTGAATTGGGATCACATATACTTTAAAATAAGGGAACAATGCCACGCCTACACCCTTTTTGAAATTATATACTATACTCCACCTAGGTGGCTGTATCTGTAGGGGCAGAAGTTCCATTCGGGCGGAACCACCCATTAACCTTCTTTATCTTCCGTTCTTTCACTCATTGAGCCATTGCTAAATCAGGGCTATTGCGTAACAACTGACAACTTTTACACGTCTCCTGAACTTTATGAGTTTCTTCTGCAAAACAAAACAGATGCCTGTGGAACCCTTAGGGCTAACCGGCGCGACATGCTGCCAATATTTGGCAATAAGAAGCTGAAGACTGGGGAAATGGTTGCCTGGCAGAAAGGCAAAAATGATGGCACTGCGATGGCGTGACAAGAAAGATGTGCCCTACTGAGTACAGTTCATAATACCTCCAGTGTTATGGTACGTACGAAAGGTGGGAAAGAAATCATGAAGCCACAAGTAGTGATATGCCCTGTACACACAATTGGACATTTCGACAACAAAATCCCATGCTTTTTTTCCGACGGATGTTGGCTCAAACTTGTCTTGCATACACACGGTCACACAAAGTTGGACGGAAATTCCGAACGTCAAGAACGCGGTGACGTACAACACGTGTGACGAGTCAAGAAAAGGGAAGTTCAATAGCCAGTGCTGCTCTTCTGCTTGATTCTGAGGATGCGTGGCACTTTGTGTGTCGGAAATTGTGTACACACGATCGGAATTTACGACAACGGATTTTGTTGTCGGAAAATTTGAGAACCAGCTCTCAAATTTTGTGTGCCGGAAATTCCGATGGAAAATGTCCAATGGAGCCTACACACGGTCGGAATTTCCGACAACAAGCTCCCATCAAACATTTTCCGTCAGAAAATCCTATTGTGTATAAGGGGCATTCGACTACAATAACACCATGGGAGGTGTGGACAGAGCCGACCAAGCAATGACATTCTACCCAGCAATGAGGAAACAGCAAAAGAAGTACTACAAGAAGATCTTCAGGCATCTTCTTGAGCAATGCTTGTGGAATGCCTGTGATTCTTTCTGACTTTATTTGGAAAGTTGCCGAACGGATCTTTGCAAGCCACCAAACACCATCAATGGCTGTGAATAGAGCTGGACGTTGTGCTGTTGGCGTTGGCAACCCGGAACGCCTGACTTCATGGACTACATCCCACCAACCGAAAAAAAGTCAGCACCTACAAGGATGTGCGTGGTTTGAAGTGAGATGACAGTGGAAAGAAAATCCAAAAGGAAACCAAGTTCCATTGTCCTGATTGTGACGTCAGACTTTGTGCAGTCCCATGTTTCAAAATGTCGACACTCAAAGCCGATCTATCCCTCAGCTGTCTGGTGCTGCCGCCGCCATCTTCGGTAAGGGAATCAGGAAGTGAAGCCTTGCGGCTTCACTTCCTGGTTCCCTACTGCGCAAGCGCGACTCACGCTGCGATATCCCCACTGGTCCTTGCTATCTTCTGGGACCTGTGTGTCTCCCAGAAAACAGCGGGGGGGGGGGGAGAAGGTGCCGGCAGTGGCGCAGATACCCGCGGGTGGCTTGGGTATCTATGCCCGGAAGTGGGAGCAAAATACCTGTATCAGAAAGGTATCTGATCCCCCCTCCTCCTGAAAGGTGCCAAGTGTGACACCGGAGGGGGGGGGGGGGGACCGGAAAAACTGAAGTTCCATTTTTGGGTGGAACTCCGCTTTAAGGGGAAAAAACTTCTGGCAGAGGCCCCCCCCCCCGTTTTACTTACCTGGGCCGCGTATTTCCCTCGGCGAAGACGCGCTGTCCTTCTCCTCACAGGGACCCGGCTATGGATTGGATAGATTGATAGCAGCACAGCCATTGGCTCCCGCTGCTGTCAATAAAATCCAATGACGTGGGTGCTGGGGGGCGGGGCCGAGTCCGGCATTCGTGCCTATGGATACCAAATGCTGGACTCGGGAGCGCACCCGCACGGTAACCCCCCGGGAGAGCGCTTCTCCTAGGGGGTTATCTGATGTGGGGCAGAGGCGCGAGAGCCGCTGAGGAACCCCAGAAGTCGAGGATCGGGGCCACTCTGTGCAAAACGACCTGCACAGTGGAGGTAAGTATGACATGTTTGTTATTTTAAAGCGGAGTTCCACCCTAAAGTGGAACTTCCGCTTATCGGATTCCTCCCCCCCTCCGGTGCCACAATTGGCACCTTTCAGGGGGAGGGGGGTGCAGATACCTGTATACAGGTATCTGCACCCACTTCCGTGATGTATTATCCGGGGGTTGCCCCACCCCTATCCGGAGATGCCCCGTTGTGTCTTGGGAAACACAGTTCCCAGGACACAGCGGGGACCAATAGAGGCGCGCAGCGCGACTCGCGCATGCGCAGTAGGGAACTGGGCAGTGAAGACATTGCGTCTTCACTTCCTGATTCCCTGACAGAGGATGGCGGCGGGGCAGCGAGAGACGAGCGCTCGCTCGTCACATTCTGCCTACACCGCTGGAACCAGGAACAGGTAAGTGTCCATTTATTAAAAGTCAGCAGCTGCAGTATTTGTAGCTGCTGACTTTTAATATTTTTTGTGCGGGTGCAGCTCCGCTTTAAATAAAAAAAAAAAAACTAACCTTTAAAATCACTGAGAATTACAGGCCTACAATATAAAATGAATCTCCATGTGATAAAAAATGTACCGCTTTGACATTCAAAAATCAGACATAATTATACCATCAGGGAGGTTAATGGTATTGTTTACTTTTGTATTGTTTTCATCCATAATTTGTGTATATTTTTCTGGAAAGTGACAGCACCTTTCTAAAGTCCCATACTTTATTTTACATTTTAGTTTCATATATAACCTAACTGCTTGAGGGCGGCCCCACGTACATATACTGCGGCAGGGTAGCCCTTAAGCGCAAAATCACATACCCATACGTGATTCTGCTCTTTGGCTCCGGAGCGCGTGCGCGCGCCACCGGAGCCCCGCTCCCGATGTGATTGGACACAGCAGGAGCCAATCAGCGCGTCCGCCGGGACCCACCAATTGTTCTGAGGAGAGGCAGAACGGAGGTCTGCCTATGTAAACAAGGCAGATCGCTATTCAGCCAAGAGGGAAAAACTGAGATCTTGTGTTTCTGCTAAGCAGTTACACGGATCTCTGTTTTCCCCTAGTCAAAGCACCTCCCCCCACAGTTAGAAAGCAGTGATGGTGAACCTTGGCACCCCAGATGTTTTGGAACTACATTTCCCATGATGCTCTGGCACTCTGCAGTGTAGTGGAGCCTCATGGGAAATGTAGTTCCAAAACATCTTGGGTGCCAAGGTTTGCCATCACTGACCTAGGAGCACATTTAACCTTAGATTGCCCCTGATGTTAACTCCCTCCCTGCCAGTGTCATTAGTACAGTGACAGTGCCTTTCTTTTTAGTGCTGATCACTGTAATAATGTCACTGGTCCCCAAAAAGTGACAAAAGTGTCAGTTAGGTGTCTGATTTGTCTGCCTCAATGTCGCAGTCCTGCTAAAAATCGCTGCCATTACTAGTAAAAAAATAAAATAAAAATTCCATAAAAATATCCCATAGATTGTAGACGCTCTAACTTTTGCGCAAACCAATCAATATACACTTACTGGGATTTTTTTTTTTTAACCAAAAACATGTAGCAGAATACATATTGGCCTAAATTCATGAATACATTTGATTCTTTTAAATTGTTTTATTAGATGTGTTTTATATCAGAAAGTAAAAAATATTGTTTTGTTTTTTTCAAAGTTGTCTGGCTTTTTTCTGCCTAGTGTCCTACTCCTGTAGGGGGCGATATAACCCCATGGTTCTGAATATGGAGTGCTGTGTCCGTCAATGAACTCAGAAAAATGGATTTATTAAAGAGGAAGTAAACCCTGATGGGTTTTACTTCCTCTTCTGATCCCCGTATAGCCTGCAAAAGAAAAGCATAATGGGCTAGTATGCATCGCATACTAGCCCATTATGTACCACTTACCTGCAAAAGAATCCAGCGGCGTCCCCTGTGTGGGCAGCGTCCATCTTCTTGCCCTCTTCCTTCAGGGCCTATAGGTAAAAGTCCGAAAAGTGGGTTTACAACCACTTTAACCACATGCCGACCGGGCCATAGCCGAAAGACGGCTATAGCGCGGTCGGCTTATCCTGAATGGACGTCCTACGGAAGTCCTCCCAGAAACTTGCTCCCGCGCGCCCCCTGGGGCACGCATTTGGGAACATCCGTGACCGCCGGGACCCGAGGACCCGGCGCATTACGGATCAAGGTATACGGCCGCTGATAGCGACCATTTACCACGTGATCGCTCCGTCAAATGTACACTAATTTTTAGTGTGTGTTCTTAAATTTTGATTATCGCTTTATATCAGATTTATTCTTTATTTTATGACATCTTTATTTTTTTATTTCATTTATTGTTTGTATCATTTAGTATTTGTTTTATTATTTTTTTTAGTTATTCTTTTATGATATTTTTTAATTTTGTGTATTGGATAAACTCTAAAAAATCGTTCAAAGCTCCCTCCCCTCTTTCATATAAGAGAACATGTAGCAGAACCGATCGGTACAGTGAGAGGGGAGCATATAGCGGAAATCCTCTCCCTTCATTAAGATGGCCTGCTGCTAAAATGTCTAGGATGGATTTCTCAACAAAATAATGAGGATAAATGGGGGAGTTCCCCAAATAATTAAATAAACAGCATGGGACCAGCGCTGTGGGTGGATGTGAACTACAGTAGTGCCTTGGGGATCCACAGCCTTGTGTAGAACGTGGTCAGTGACATTGCTTGTAGTTCTGTAAAAAGCTCTGAAGGTCCACGTTAGAGCACTAGAACACTGCCACTGAACCTCCACTGGGACCCTGTGGTCATGACTCTGGATCCACACATGCCAATACCTCATCTAGTGTGTGTATACCCACTGGGCAAAGCTCCAACAATACCAGTCATTACACCGCTGACACCCACATCCAATGGCCTTACTCTGGGTCTATAAATGCCTTTGTAAATTCACCTGGCCTGGATTCAAGATCTGGGCAATACGGATGTTACTGCCTAATAGTGTAATACTCTGCTCACAGCACACTGGACCAACTGCAATCAAGGAACAACAGGGGGGGGTGCCTGGGGGGGCATCTGCAGGGGGGGGGTTGATAGGGCAGGGGGGGGGGGGGGGTGGGGGGAGGGGGGGGGGGGGGATGGGGGGGGAGGGTGTTGGTGACCAGGTCCCGCGTCAGGCTGGGGGGGGGGGGGGGGGGGGGGGTGAAGGGGGGGGGCAATACATCAGGGGGGGGGGGGGGGAGGGGGGGGAGGGGGGGGGGGGGGGGGCGGGGGGGGGGGGGGAGGGGGGGGGGGGGGGGGGGGGGGGGGGGGAGGGGGGGGGGGGGGCAGGGAGGCGGGGGGGAGGGGCGTACTGTGCAATTCTGGGGGGGGGCGGGTGGGGGGGGGGGTGGGGGGGGGGGGCGAACAGGGATCAGGGGGGGGGGGGGGTGGGGGGGGGGAGGGGGGGGGGGGGGGGGGTGGTCAGGGGGGAGGGGTCAGGGGGGGGGGGGGGGGGGGGGGGGGGGGGGGGGGGGGGGGGGGGGGGGGGGGGGGGGGGGGGGGGGGGGGGGGGGGGGGGGGGGGGTGGGGGTGGGGGGGGGGAGGGGGGGGCGGGGGGGGGGGGGGGGCAGGTCCGGGGGGGGTGGGGGGGGGGGGGGGATGGGGGGTGGGGGGGGGTGGTGGGAGGAACAGCAATACTGTGGGCCAATGGGGGGTGGGGGGGGGGGGGGACAGGCTGTGCAACAGGGGTGGAGGGGGGGGGGAGGGGGAGGGGTGGAGGGGGGGGGGGGGGGCAGGGGTGCATGGGGGGGGGGGGGGGGGGGGGGGGGAGGCAGGGGGGGGAGGGGGGGGGGGGGTACTCTGCCAATGCACTGAGGAGGGGGCAGGGGGAGGGCAGGGGGGGGGGGGGGGGGGGGCAGGGCAGGGGGGGGGGGCAGGGGGGGGGGGACGGGCAAGGGCGGGGGGGGGGGGGGGGGGGGGGGGGGGGGGGGGGGTGCCATGGGGGGGGTGGGGGGGGGGGGGGGGGGGGGGGGGTGGGTGGGGTGGGGGGGGGGGGGGGGACAGGGGGCAGGGGGGGGGGGGGGGGGGGGGGGGTGGGGGGGACTCTGCAAATTTGCATATTTTTTATTTACCGGTCATGCCCATAAATAAGCCCCAATATGCAGTATATTTACATAAAGATTTATAGCGCAATGACTTCCCTCAGGAGGCCCCTAGATCTTTAACTGAAACCGCCATTTTTTCTCGTTTGCTGCTCTTTCATGCCAGGTATTTTAATGATGGAGCGATCACATGTACACAAACCAGCGTCACGTCATGACACCGGTTCCTCCCTCCCCTCTCTGTACCGATCGAATATTTATGTACATGTGAGCGATCACATGTACACAAACCAGCGTCACGTCATGACACCGGTTCCTCCCTCCCCTCTCTGTACCGATCGGTACAGTGAGAGGGGAGATGCGGAAAGGGATGAGATGGGACCAGCGCTGTGGGCTGGATGTGTAGTGCCCACAGCGCTGGTCAGTGACAGCAATACACTGCCACCACTGGGCAATGCTCTGCCTACTCTGCCACCACTGGGCAATACACTGCCTACTCTGCCACCACTGGGCAATACACTGCCTACTCTGCCACCACTGGGCAATACACTGCCTACTCTGCCACCACTGGGCAATACTCTATCAATACTGTGCAATTCTCTATCAATACTGTGCAATACTGTGCAATACTGTGCAACACTGCAATACTCTGCCAATACTCTGCCAATACTCTGCAATAAATTTTAATAGAAACAAAGAATTTTTTATTTTATTTTTTTACCGAATTTTCAGTATATTTTGATTTATAGCGCAAAAATTAAAAAACCCAGCAGTGATTAAATACCACCAAAAGAAATCTCTATTTGTGTGAAAAAAAGGACACAAAATTAATTTGGGTACAGTGTTGCATGACTGAGTAAGGCCCCTTTCACACATGCGGACCGTATGTCCATTTTTCATTTTTTGGATGAAAAACGGACATACATGCATGTCTATGGGATAGCGGGTGTCAGCGGATGAGCATCTGCTGACACCCGCTATTGTCCGCCTCCGCAATTGTCCGATTCTGCAGATGGAGGAAAACCCTATTTTTTCATCCGTCTGCAGAACGGATCGGATGAACACGGACAGACGGTCCGTGTTCATCCGATCCCCCATAGAGGAGAGCGGAGAATGGACAGGGCGGTCCCTGCACAGTGTGCAGGGACCGCCCTGTCATCATCCGGCTCAGCGGGGAACAGCTGTGCGATCCCCGCTGAGCAGCGGATCGTCACGGGGCGGATCATTACTGATCCGCCCCGTGTGAAAGAGCCCTAATTGTTATTCAAAGTGTGAGAGCACCGAATGCTGAAAATTGGTCTGGTTAGGAAGGGGGTTTAAGTGCCCAGTGGGTAAGTGGTTAAAGTACAGTAAAGTTTACTTTCTGCTATAAAACACACCCAATAATTAATTTATTTTCAAAATTGCTGGTCTGTTTATAGCGCAAAAAAATAAAAACCGCAGAGGTGATCAAATACCACCAAAAGAAAATTCTATTTGTGGGAAAAAAAGGACATCAATTTTATTTGGGTACAACATCGCACAACCGCGCAATTGTCAGTGCTGTATCGCAAAAAAAAATGGCCTAGTCATGAAGGGGGGGGGTAAAACCTTCCAGAGCTGAAGTGGTTAAGGGATGTGGTGCAATTTTTACTTACCAACACCATTTTTGCTACAAAGTGTAAATAGGAAAATGTTATGTTGGATCGGTGTACCCCTTTAAATGTCAGGATAAGGAGACCCCCCGACACGCGAGGAGGACGCTCTCGGGGCGTTGAGCCGTTAATACGTTTGTGTTGTCTCCAGCCAAATCGCTCTTCATGTGTTGTTCTTTCTGCGGCTGCCAAGGGTTCTCTGGAAACAATCTGGAGAGAACCGTTTCCTTCTTTGTTTTACGAACACAAATGTTGATATTTATACTCATAGCTCTGCGGCGGCGGGGGGAGGGGGGCGGGGGCCGCCCCAAGTCTATATTGTCCGTACATTGCTGTCTGTCTGGCAGGGCTCCATGCCTCTCGGGGCTTGTTAAAAACTTTTATGCCGGATGATTCAAGGAAATAAATAACAAAGCCTTGCACGGAAGAGGAATGGCAGAATAAAGCCGTGCTATTTTCAGCGGTCATAAAACGTTCGTTCACACTATGTGCGGTGACTGGTGCTTTTCCACACAGGATAAATGTCAGTCGCTGCAAGGACACCTCGAAAACAATTGCTTTCTAGGAGCCCCATTCACACCACAAAACGAAATGCATTTTGCTGGAGGGCACCACACTTCAGCACAACACACTACTGGGCAAAGACGGGAATGAAGTGTCACTTTGTGTGCTTCAAATAAAGTTAAACAAAAAAAAAACTGAAAAAGTAAACAGTGTGATGCGATGATAGTACCACATCAGTTTGTAACATTTTTATTCAAAGTAATAAAGTTTGACTTTCTATGTTACGTTAGCGCTTCCCTTACTAATGCCGAGCGGATTTTCCATCTTGGATGGTTTTTCCGACGGAATTCCGCTCAAGCTTGGCTTGCATACACACGGTCACACAAAAGTTCGAGGGGGGCCTCGTTCCCCCGCATCGCTGGACCCTGGGACAGGTAAGTGTCCGATTATTAAAAGTCAGCAGCTGCAGTATTTGTAGCTGCTGACCTTTAATTTTTTTTTTTTTTGTGGGCCCTCCTCTTTAACCACATCCCGACCAGCGCATTGTGCATGTTGGCACAATGGCACAGCTGGACAAATAGGCGTACAGGTACGTCCCCTTTAAATCGCAGCATTATGGGCGTGTGCGCGCGGCCGCCCTGAACGCCATGACAGTGCCAGAAGGGCCCGCGGACTCGATGTCCGCCGGGGGTCCGCGATCATGTCGCGGAGCAGAAGAACAAGGAGATGCCTATGTAAACAAGGCATTTCCCCGTTCTCCCTTGTGACAGGACAGAGATCACTGCTCCCTGTGATCGGGAGCAGTGATCGCTGTCATGTCAGTGGTAGCCCATCCCCCCCACAGTTAGAATCACTCCTTAGGACACACTTAACCCCTTGATCACCCCTAGTGTTTAACCCCTTCCCTGCCAGTGTCATTTACACAGTAAGCATTTTTATAGCACTGATCGCTGTATAAATGACAATGGTCCCAAAATAGTGTCAAAAGTGTCCCATGTGTCCGCCATAATGTCGCAGTCATGATAAAAATCTCAGATCGACGCCATTACTAATAAAAATAAAATCTATACCCTTTTTTGTAGACGCGATAACTTTTGCGCAAATCAATATACGCTTATTGTGATTTTTTTTTTTTTTTTACCAAAAATATGTAGAAGAATACATATCGGCCTAAACTTAGAAAAAAATAGTTTTTATATATATTATTGGGGATATTTTTTATAGCAAAAAGTAAAAAATATTGCTTTTTTTTCTAAATTTACGCTCTTTTTTTGTTTATAGCACACAAAATAAAAACCACAGAGGTCATCAAATACCACCAAAAGAAAGCTCTATTTGTGGAAAAAAAAGGACGCCAATTTTGTTTGGGTGCAACGTCGCACGACCGCGCAATTGTCAGTTAAAGCGACGCAGTGCCGAATCGCAAAAAGTGCTCTGGTCAGGAAGGGGGGTCAATCCTTCCCGGGCTGAAGTGGTTAATGGCCTCCCAGTCTAAACGCCGGTACACACCATACGAAAAATCAGATGGAAAAATTTGTAAGACGAGCTGTCTGACGATTTTCGGAACGTTAGTACGGTTCTTTCAACAGCCGATTTCGCTTTTTCGTCAGACAAAAGCTGGATGTGCAGACTATAATATTTTTGTTGGATGTGAACTCAACGTCTGATTTTCATTTCATTAGTATGGATTCGTATGAAAAAAATCATAAGATTAAGATTACGCTCAGAAACGAAACAATACGTACAAAACTATTCAACACATTACGTCACCTCTCGAAGTTGTATTTTGTCGTATGAAAATTTTCGTATTGTGAGTAACCTCTTCACATTCGACATGAGACTAGCATGCCACAAAAAAACGTTCAGTCATCCAAAAATCTAAGCGTGTGTACGAGACTTTAGTGCCCCGTACACACGGTCGGAAATTCCTGCTGCTAAGAGGTTGTATTTAGTTAGACCTCTCGTGAGGCGCTCTTCCCTGCCGGCCCCTCCATTTTTTTTTTTTTGGTGGGCGAGTGGATCTTGGGTGGGTGTTCCCACACTTTTTTCCCCAGGAATTGACCCCTGCCGTAGGGTTCAATATTGAGTTGGCCAACCCTTTGCAGCTATAAGAGCTTCAACTCTTCCGAGAAGGCCGTCCACAAGGTTTCGGAGTGTGTCTATGGGAATGATTGACCATTCTTCCAGAAGAGCATTTGTGAGGTCAGACACTGATGTTGGGCGAGGCTCGCAATCTCCACTCTAATGCCGCGTACACACGATCGGAATTCTCGTCGGAAAAGCCTTGTGCCCCGTACACACGGTCGGAAATTCCGACAACAAAATCCGTCGGATTATTTCCAACGGATTTTGTCCGACACTGGTGTTGCATACACACGGTCGGAATAAGCGTGTGTACGAGACTTTAGTCTATAGGGTTCAATGTTGAGTTGGCCCACCATTTGCAGCTATAACAGCTTCAACTCTTCTGGGAAGGCCGTCCACAAGGTTTAGGAGTGTCTATGGGAATGTTTGACCATTCTTCCAGAAGAGCATTTGTGAGGTCAGACACTGATGTTGGGGCGAGGTTTGCAATCTCCACTCTAATGCCGCGTACACACGATCGGAATTCTCGTCGGAAAAGCCTTGGATGTTTTTTCCGACGGAATTCCGCTCAAGCTTGTGTTGCCTACACACGGTCACACCAAATTCCGACCGTCAAGAACGCAGTGACGTACAACACTACGACGAGCCGCGAAAATGAAGTTCAATGCTTCCGAGCATGCGTCGAATTGTTTCCGAGCATGTACCAGAATTTTGGGCGTCGGAATTGCCACAGACGATCGGAATTTCCGATATAAACTTTTTCCGTCTGAAAAATTGAGAACATGCTCTCAATCTTTTGCTGGCCGAAATTCCGCCAGCAAAAGTCAGATGGAGCCTACAAACGGTCGCATTTTCCGATGAAAAGCTCTCATCGTTTTTTTGCTGGCCGAATTTCCGATCGTGTGTACGCGGCATTATTCATCAAAAGTGTTCTATCAGGTTGAGTTCAGGGCTCTGTGCAGGCCAGTCAAGTTCCTCCAGTTTAATCTATGAATGCTGCGAGGTGACCAGACCATACAGAAACATTTTGTAGTTTGTAAATTACGTATTTTACCAGGCTGATAAAGTGTATGCATATTTCCTCCTCTCCAGGACTCCTGCCTGTGGCAATTTTTTTATTTACTTTACGTATCTACATTGGAATCTGCACCTGCAAGGATTCTTACAAGTGCGTCATGTTTGGAAGGGGTCAAGGCCCCTCACCTAGTGAAACTTGGAGGAACCTTATTTTTACTTTATACTTGTTTGCATACTACATGGAGCTACAGTAGATGAAAGACCTCCCGTTTGGCCTTCACAACAATGATTTTCTTTAACAGGAAGAAGATGTTAGCTCTTTACCCAACCTTCAACCCCTATTCTCCCAAATTTCTGAGAGGATAAAAGCCAAACTTTGTAGGCTCTGCACCACGTCCATTCTAAAAATGTCTTGTATACTTTTCCCCCGAAGTTTAGCTTTTGAATGAATGAATGATTTGTATAGCGTTGCAACTGCGAACTGAATCGCCTCGAGGCGCTTGATCCGACCCTTGTTGATTCCTTCTTAGAAGAGGTGGGTCTTGAGTTTTTTCCTGAAGGCCCGATGGTCTTTTTCTAAGCGGATGTTTGTAGGTAGAGCGTTCCATAGCCGTGGTCCTTGGACTGCAAATCTTCGTTCTCCCCTTGATTTGTACCGGGACTTAGGGATGAGGAGGAGGTTTTGGTTGGTTGATCGGAGGTTGCGATTTTAAAAGTAAATTTTTTAGAGAGGTCTAGAAATTGGTTTCAAATGAGAGACAGTTGGAAGTTATGCCAACCTGGAGGATCATGGTAGACCCTTTCAGTCCTGGTCATGACTGGAGCCCTTTCCATCTTTGCTACCAGAGTCAACTGACCACAAAAGACCCACCACTAAATAAAAGTAGGATAGTCATAGTGGTTTATAATGTCATGGTTAGGTAGGAGTCGGACTATTTAAATCTTCCTGCAGAGAAGCCCACAGGAAAAGTAAAGAAATGAAAGTGGACGGAGGGCTGGCATGACAGGGTTAAAAGTAGAACCCTGTGGTGCATCAGGTGGGTTGTATGCAGGGGGATTGGGCCAGCAGGCAGGGGAGGAGCGAGTGGGTAATTTTGAGGGAGTGGTTGTCCCTCCCCAGCTCAGTGCGGCCTGGGGGAACGAGCTTCCCACCCTCCCTCCCTAAGAAAATGGGTAAGTAAAGGCTGGGGGGGGGGGGGGATGCCGTTTAAACTGGTGTGATTTATTTTACAGGGCTTTGGATGTCGTAGCAGAGGCGGGGGTTGGCCTTTGCGGATGAAGGAAGAAACCCCGGATGTTGAAGAGTTCTGGACCCATTGGTGGGAGGGGTCCCTTTTTGATGGTATTCCAGATTACGTTTTGAGCTGGAATTCATTAACGGGGGCATTGCGGTAAAAATGTTCTTTGTTGTCTCTGGGCCAGAATGTCAGCCTGAGGCCGGTTTTTCAGTTTTATGGTACCGCAGTGCCAGCGTGGAGTGGTGGCAAGATCGGGTGGGGTTTTCTTCCTGCAAAAGGCCAACGGGAGTTATCTAACTGAGTGGGTGGTTATAATGGGTAATTTTATACAGTTATTTAAGTTTGTTTATAGTATTAATAAAAGATGGCTGCTTCGGCCAATGTTACTCCAGCTTGGTGTGGTCTCAGTTATTTTAGAATTAAGTGGGAATGGGAGGCTGGAGGGACGGGCAAAGCAGTTAGGTAATGGGTAGGGTACATCTTTTATACAATAGTCATGGGTAATTCAGAGTTTTCGAATACTTGAATGTAATTGAGACCAGGGATAACCCATAGCAGAGAGAAATACTTCCTCAAGTTATTAAATAGATGGACAATGATGGAGAGTCTCTTTAAGACTCTGAAGCGAACACATAATAAGAAAGGTTATGTACTCCACCTTCCCTCTCTTGTGTCAATATGGAACACGGTGATTTTGATGCGGAACATAAACACTTCTATATGATTTAGGATTATGCGGCTAGAAAGTCATCCAACAGGAAAGATTTGCTCAAGGTAATAATGAACCGCCAAAGCTGTGTTCCCCCAGGCTTGTAATACAGGTATAACCACAACCTTTCCTAAATTGCACAGCTGGGAATTGTTTAATTGTTAAAACAATATCTGCTGTGTACACTTCAATAGGTTGCAAAAGGACACAGTTCAATTAACTTTAACTAGTACAAAAAAAAAAAAAATCAATAACCTGCATATATAGAACCCTATACCCACAGCTGAATAATGCCGCGTACACACGGTCGGAATTCTTGTCGGAAAAAGCTCTGATGGTTTTCCTGTTGGAATTCCGACGGAATTTCGCTCAAACTGTCTTGCCTACACACGGTCACACCAAATTCCGACGGTCAGTAACACAGCGGCATAAAACACGTTCGACAGTACTATAGAAGGGAAGTTTAATGCTTCTGAGCATGCGTCAAATTGTTTCCGAGCATGCATCGGAATTTTACGTGTCGGAATTGCATACACACGATCGGAAAATCCGATAGAAAGGTTTTCCGTCTGAAAAATTGAGAACAGGTTCTCAATCCAAAGTCCGTCGGAAATTCCGACAGAAAAGACCGATGGGCATACACACGGTCGGAAAATCCGTTGAACAGCTCCCATCGGACTGTTTCCATCGGAAATTCCGACCGTGTGTACGCCGCATTAGAGGAAGGTAAAAAAAAACCTTATAAAGCATGGTCCAAATGATCCCTTTTTGGAAAGTAGACAGTCCAAAGTATTTCGTAAGAGGCATAGTGAGTTTTTTTTAAATTGGTGTTTCCACCCAAAAAAATAGCTCAAAAAGCATAAAAAAAAATAAAATTATTGGAAAAAAAAAAAATTTACTCACCTCTAAATGCCTGTTGCTAGGAGGTCCTTCGTAGTCTGTCACTTTCAGTTACCCGGGCACTGGCATCACTTCCCCTTGGCGCCGCACAGTCATCTGGGACCTGTCACGTGTCCCAGATGACTGCGCAACGTATCACGGCGCGTGGCGCAGCTCGTGTATGCGCAGTGGGTGCCCGGCTGTGAAACCACAGCCGGGTGCCCACAGTAAGAATGCCGGCGCCGCGAGCGTAGCGGGGAACAAGGGGAGGGTTCATTCCCCCGCATCGCTGGACCCTGGGACAGGTAAGTGTCCGATTATTAAAAGTCAGCAGCTGCAGTATTTGTAGCTGCTGACTTTTAAATTTTTTTTTTTAGGGGATACCCACCTTTAAGTTGTTTTTTTTTCACGATTTTTTGGAAAATTTAATTAAAAAAAAAAAAAAAAAAAAATATAATTATATAAATAAAAATTTAATTAAAAAAAAAATATATATATACTGTCAGTATATACATACTGTCATCAGTGCAGTACAGTGTTATCATATAACTGGTGTGGTGGCGGGTGCCACGTTTAGCTGCGTTTTGCGTCTGAAACGTGGAAAAGCAAAGTGTCTGAACCCATTTTTTTGCTTCTGGAAAAACGAGGTTAAACGCAAAAACGGGAAACGAGACTGTGAACATGGACACATAGGATAACATTGCATGCGTTCAGGGGCAGTTGAAAAAAGTGTCCAACTGCCTCTGAACGCGCGTTTAACAGTGTCTCGTGTGCATGAGGCCTTACCCTCTTTTATTGAGAATTGTTTCCACATAGACAACACAATACATATGTGAAAGCATTGTAATATCACATTTATATTTCTGTAATGTATTGCTGCACTAGTCTCTGGAGTCATCATGATATCAAGAATTGCAACCCCCCTTTTTTGATACCTGGAACTTTAAAAAAAAATGATTTAATAAAAATTATGAACAACAAATAAAACAGTAGAAATCTTATCTACATTGCTTAACTGAAAACATGGATCAGGTCAGCAGGTGCTTACTGTTTAACAGTAAATATGAGTATGTGTTCTGCCTAAGGAGAGAAGACAAATTGTATTTTGTCCACAGAAGTTGTGAAATGTTTGTGTTTTTTCATCGGGTGCATTGGTTGGGGAGTCTAAAAATCAGGGACAATTGTAAAAAGTTATAACTGTCCTGCAGGAGGATAGCCATTGTGAGCCACCATGGCTACTACCACCATGGCTACTACCACCATGGCTACTACCACCATGGCTACTACCACCATGGCTACTACCTCTATCTTTGTCTTTTCACCTAGATTTCCTTGTTTCATGTAAAAACAGTGGGGCCCAGGAGTGGGAAAAGTGAATAGAATTCTGGGAGGTATCACTAAAAGGATCACCAGATGGAGGAAGGAGATCCTGATTCCTCTATACAGATCTTTAGTTATCACTAGAGGGATTCCCAGCAGGGCGCAGGAGGTCCTGATTCTTCTATATAGATCTTTAGTTATCACTAGAGGGATCACCAGCAGGGGGAAGGGACCCTGATTCTTCTGTATGGATCTTTAGTTATCACTAGACACAAGAAGGATCCTGTCAGGGAACCTCCGCACCAAGCAGGTGAATCCCGGATCCAATATGCGCATTTGCGCACCTTTTTCTAACATATGTGCGCATCGGCTTATCGTATGTATAGATATGCGCATCGGTGCACGTATGTGTGCATTGGCACATTTTTGTGGAATGGACATGCGCACTGTGCACATTCTTGTGCGCATGCGCACACGCCGGCGAACCACGGCGCACGACGCCCTATTTAAACGAGCAGCCACTTAGCATCAGTGCTGGATTGTCTCAGCTTGTTCCTGCATACCTTGCTGTTGCCTTGTCTGACTTCACCTGATCTTGAACACCCGGCTCTTCCTGACTACTCTCTTGGATCACCCCTGCAACCTTGTCTGCCTTGTTTACCTGCACCTACCCCTGCTTGAACCTCTGACTTCGGCTTTGTCTCCTGATTCTGTACTTCGCTGCCTGACCTGTTGCCGACCCCTGCCTGTCCCCAACCACGAGCCTGCCTGCCGTCTGTGTACTTCTCTGCCAGCCCGTTGCCAACTCCTGCTTGTTCCTGACCTGCTATCTACCTGCCTACAGGCACCTGCACCCTTCCACTGCCCTAGCAGTTCCTGTCTCCACCTCCAGGGGTGCTAGGACCGGGACCGTGCAAGAGGCCGCCCTCGTCATTTCGTACTTCGCTGTAAGGTACGTGACAGATCCCCAGGAGGAGGGAGGAGGTCTGATATCTCTGTGTAAATCTTTAGTTATCCCTAGAAGGATCACCAGCAGGAGGTGGCTGTCACTGTCAGGGGTTAGGTTCAAGGACTAGTAGCTATAGCAGAAGGTATGCTCCAACTGACCAGCTGGATAAGTGCAGCAGCAGGTCACCCTGGCAGATGACACATGCTCACCCGAGGTGTCGTGACTAATCAGTGTTCACCAGAGCTCCTGATTGTGGAGATGGGTTTTGCTGCCTATTAGTACAAGGTAGTGGTCCTCAGGATTACCTCACCAGGAGGTGAGCAGCCCGGGCTCCAGTAGCAGATACAACAGGTAGTAATCAAGCAGAAGCATAGTCAGTAAACAAGCCAAAGGTCAGTAACAAGTGGTCGCAGGTTTGGATCAAGCTAGTCAAGAAACTAGCCAAAGGTCAGTAACGAGTGGTAGATACAAAATAAAAAGCTGAAGAAATATCTGCACTAAAATGAACAAAAATAACGTACAGCAGCTGAGCGCTAAAACCCAGATAGTAGGCACATAAACAGAAATGTAACAAAAAGTGCAGCGCTATGAATTGATAAAAATGTGTATATATATGAGTGGTAGATACAGACAACAGCAGAAGTGACAAGAGCAAGATATTGGCTGGAGAGAGCACAATAATCTGGAAAACAGGAAGCGCAAAGACAGGAAGCGTTCCTCTTAAAACTGGAAGTTCATAAGAGGAACGAAGGGTTCAAGGTTCAAGAGAAACAAGAATCAAGCCAAGATCGTTCAAGAAATTGTCCAGGGAGCTGTCCAGCATCCCAGGTGGCTCAGCAAGAAAAGACATAGCAAGAGGTTTCAGGTTCAGACCCCGGTCCTGACAGAGGCCCAGATTCCACTATATACAGTGCATCCCGAAGGTATTCACATCGCTTCACTTTTTCCACATTTTGTTATTTTACAGCCTTTTTCCAAAAGTGATTAAATTCATGGTTTTCCTCAAAATTCTACAAACAATATACCATAATATCAATGTGAAAGAAGTTTGTTTGAAATCTTTGCAGATTTATTAAAAATAAAAAAACGAAAAAAGGTATTCACGGCCTTTGCTCATTACTTGGTTGAAGCACCTTTGGCACCAATTACAGCCTCAGGTCTTTTTGAGTATGATGCTACAAGCTTGGCACACCTATTTTTGGGCAGTTTCTCCCATTCTTCTTTGCAAGACCTCTCAAGCTCCATCAGGTTGGACGCGTCGGGAGCGTCAGTGCACAGCCATTTTCAGATCTCTCCAGAGATATTCAATCAGGCTCAAGTCTGGGCTCTGGCTGGGACACTCAAGGACACTCACAGTGTTGTCCCATAGCCACTCCTTTGTTATCTTGGCTGTGGGCTTAGGGTTGTTGTCCTGTTGGAAGATGAATCTTCGCCCCAGTCTGAGATCCAGAGCACTCTGGAGCAGGTTTTCTTCAAGGATGTGTCTGTACATATGTACAGACATTGTATGGTTTAGAAGATATTCACTTTGCATGCAGACGCTGACGTCAGTGGCGCATGCGCTGTGAAGGTCCGGCTGAAGGTCCAGCATAAGCTGCCGGACCTTGCCGGGAAGAAGATCTAAGATCTAATCGCAGCTCCAGACACTCACAGCACAGTGTTACTAACTGTGGGGGGCGTGGCTGTGTGTTAGTGATCACTGATCTCTGCTCCAATCACAGGGAGCAGAGATCAGTGTCACTTGTTGCTAGGCAGAACGGGGAGATGCTGTTTACTTCCGCATCTCCCCGTTCAGCCTCCCCGTGAGACGATCGCAGGTATCCCCACGCATATCGAGTCTGCGGGACCCGCGACCGGACTCACGGAGGTCACGACCGGCGGCGCGCATGCGATGGCACGGCCGCATTTTCAAAGGGACGTACCTGTACGCCCTTATGCCTGTCCGTGCCATTCTGCCAACGTACATCTGTGTGCGCTGGACGGGAAGCGGTTAAAGCGGAATTCCACCCAAAAATGGAACTTATGCTTTTCGGAACCTTCCCCACCTCCGGTGTCACATTTTGCACCTTTCAGGGGGGAGGGGGGAGCAGTTACCTGTCTAATACAGGTATTTTTCTCCCACTTCCGAGCATAGATACCCGAGCCACCTGCGGGTATCTACACCACTTCCGGCACCTTCTCATCCCCCCCCCCCCCCCGTCTTCTGGGAGACACACAGGTCCCAGAAGATAGCAGGGACTAGTGGGATCGCGCAGCGCGAGTCGCGCAGTAGGGAACCAGGAAGTAAAGCCACAAAGCTTCGCTTCCTGACTCCCTTACCAAATATGGCGGTGGCAGCACCCGAAAGCCAAGGGAAAGATCGGCTTTGGGTGCCGATATCGCGGGCGCCCTGGACAGGTAAGTGTCCTTATTTTAAAAGTCAGCAGCTGCAGTATTTGTAGCTGCTAACGTTAAAAAAAAATTCAATAAAAATAGTCGGAACGCCGCTTTAAGCACATTCAATACCTCCTTTGATTTATGTAACCCTGGCTAGAGGGCCAATATTGCATGACATCATGTTTTCCCAAGAGTAAATTAGAATATTGGCGGGGAACAACTTGCTGAACAGAACAATTCCATGGATCCTGTCCCAAGCATTTTCCACTTTTCCGTATCAGAAAATAAATCAGAGAACCGTTAAAAATACGGCAGCAGAGAAATTGAAAAAATAGAGAACAGCATAGAAATGACCAGAATATGGAGTACGGAAAAAGAAGAGAAGGAGCTGGCTTTACGTACCCCAAGCTTGAAGGTCCCGGTATATCCAGCAACATTTTAGTACATTAGACATGCTTTTGCCTTTTTATGACAATAGGACAAATTTTGCTTCATTTTCTTGTTAGTAAATTTGTTGTATAAAAGACATCAAAGAAATAACCGTGACACGTTTTGCAACAAGTGATTAAAGGGGTTGTGTTTTTTCACCTTAATGCATCCTATGCATTAAAGTGAAAAAACACCTGGCAGTCACCGCCCCCTGCCCCCCGTTTTACTTACTCAAGCCCCTTCATCTCTTCGGCAGGGAAGAGCTGTCCCTCTCTCCACGCTCCCAGCTCTTGATCGGATAGATTGATGGCAGCGCAACCATTGGCTCCCGCTGCTGTCAATCAAATCCAATCAAGGCTGGTGCAAGGATTTTTGACACCCTAGGCAAAATCTAATTTTGGCGCCTCCATTGGCTCCACCTCTGACTCCACCCCCTTTGCCCTGCCCATGTGACAGGAGGTGGCACTATACAGGAAGCATCGGCTCTGCTTCCTCTAGCGCTGGCTCTAGTGCTGCCCTGCGCCTCTATTTACACTACCGGTCGGACGGAGCAGCTACCTGAGACTGAGTTAGCTACATGCTGCAGCCTGCAGAGCATGCAAACGCGGAGGGAAACCAGTGGCCGGGCGCCCCTAGGCAGCAGTGCACCCTAGGTGGTTGCCTAGTTTGCCTAGTGGTAGCACCAGCCCTGAATCCATTGACGCGGGTGCCGGGGGCGGGGCCAAATCCGGCATTCGTGTCTGTGGATGCAAATGTTGGACTCGGGAGCACGCCCGCAAGGTAACACCCTTGGCAGAGCGCTTCTCCTAGGGGGTTATCTGATGTGGGGAGGAGCCGTGAGAGCCGCTGGGGTACCGCAGAAGAGGAGGTTCGGGGGCCACTCTGTGAAAAACGATTTGCACAGTGGAGGTAAGTATAGCATGTTTGTTATTTAAAAAAAACAAAAAAAAAACGATCCTTTACAATCACTTTAATCATAAGGTCAGTCAAGTTAGATAACGAAGCAGTTTTAATATACAGAAATTTTGCTAAACAAAAAGCTTTGGCAGGGTTTCAGTTTGAATATTTCCTCCGCATAAAGTTTTTTTTTTTTTTTTTTTGCAATAACATAGTAACAAGAACACGGGATACTAAATGGACTTCGTGGAAACTTTGATCGGGATTAGAAATGTTTCCAAAACAGTCAGGAAAGTTTCAGGGAGTGGCCTCTGCCTTAATTACTGCTTGGAGTTCCTCTTCTAAGGTTCCAACTCGTAATTAAAAAGTAATTATGTAGATGACATTAATAAAATAATCTGGTGCAACCGTCTTTTGTGGTGTTCCTGGGCTGTAGAATCTCCAGGGAGTTTGCAAAGCAAAAAAAAAAAAAGAACTTTAAAAGCATCAAACCTCATGTCCACGTTCCTGAACTGGCGATGTGACTCATAGTTTCCACGGCTCTGTTTAGTAGTACAAGAGCAGAGATAACGTGCACAGTGCAGAAGTCTATAGCAATTGATTGAATGAAGAAAAATAATGTGGCTCATATTCAGTACAAACAATAATACATACCGCATTTATCGGCGTATAACACGCACGTTTTTCCCCTTAAAATCAGGGGGAAATCGTGGGTGCGTGTTATACGCCGATCCCCACTGTCTGTGAGTGGAAAAAGAGCGAGCGCCGCTGGAAAAGACCGAGCGCTGCCGAAAAAGACCGAGCGCCACCGAAAAAGACCGAGCCGAGTGCTCGGCTCCGCTTGCAGTCATGCCGTCCCGCCTCCCTGCTGTTTCTGAGGGATGAGGAGCAGGCGCTGCCGAAAAAGACTGAGCCGGGTGTACTGTGTACTTGTCTCCACTCGCAGTCCCGCCCAGTCCCGCCATTGGACCTGTGTTATGTCCATCATAGGAGCCGGGCCAAGGGGCGGGACTCGGCGGGACTGCGAGACGAGCCGAGAGGAGCCGAATACATACGAGTACACAGGCTCTGTCTATCTCGCCGGCGGCAAATTTAAACTGTTACAGGCCACAAATGACACTGGGCAAGGCTGCACACGGCACTGGGCAAGGCTGCAAACAACACTGGGCAAGGCTGCAAACGGCACTGGGCAAGGCTGCAAACGGAACTGGACAAGGCTGCAAACAGCACTGGGCAAGGCTGCAAACGGCACTGGACAAGGCTGCAAACTGCACTGGGCAAGGCTGCAAATGACACTGGGGAAGGCTGCAAATGTCACTGGGCAAGGCTGCAAACGACACGGGGCAAGGCAGCAAAACGACACTGGGCAAGGCTGCAAACGGCACTGGGCAAGGCTGCAAACGGCACTGGGCAAGGCTGCAAACGACACGGGGCAAGGCTGCAAACGACACTGGGCAAGGCTGCAAATGGCACTTGGCAAGGCTGCAAACGGCACTTGGCAAGGCTGCAAATGGCACTGGGCAAGGCTGCAAATGTCATTGGGCAAGGCTGCAAATGGCACTGGGCAAGGCTGCAAACGACACTGGGCAAGGCTGCAAACGGCACTGGGCAAGGCTACAAATGACACTAAGCAAGGCTGCAAACGGCACTGGGCAAGGCTGCAAACGGCACTGGGCAAGGCTGCAAATGGCACTGGGCAAGGCTGCAAATGGACATGGATCATTCTGCAATGATGGACAAGGCTGCATTGATGGGCATTTAAATGCAAGTTTTTTCCTTAAACTTCCCTCCTAAAAGTTTTTTTTCCTTAAATTTCCCTCCTAAACTTGGGGTGCATGTTACACGCCGGCACATGTTACACGCCGGCACGTGTTATACACCGGTGCGTGTTATACGTCGATAAATGTGGTAACTATAAAGTGCAATGTTCAAAAGTGCAGTGATCAGAAGAAATTCATAAAAAATCTTGCATAGAACTGTTGAAGAAGAAATTCCAAAAGTACAAGGTGCATCAAAGTAATGGTAAGTACATCAAACAGAATGTCCAATCAAAAAGTGAAGAAACGTTATTTCACAAAAATTGTATATAAAGTGCTTGTGCAAGTAGACAGGAAACGCCCAATTCATCCAAAGTGTTGTCACCATCCGCTGAATAGTGTCCAATCAAGGGTAGTGAATGAAAAATAAAGAAAGTGCTTTGTGCCGAAAAGATTAGAAGGCATCCAATTCATCCTAGTGTCACCATCCGCTGTGTACCAATAGTTTGCCCCAGCCTCTCACCTCATACAGATACCCCCCACCGGTCTAGTCAAGCCTCTTGTATAAATGGGACACTGATTCCCCAGCAGACAGTTGATTTCCAGAGGTATCCACAGACCGCTCTTATATAGGGACCCTTTCCGTGGCTCATCAAGTTTACATGAAATGAGAGAAGGTGGGCTCACATAGTGCAGTAATCCAAAAATGTTTTCTTATAAAACACACGTAGTAACTCACAGTTTAAAAATGATGCAAACAGCATTACAAACGATAGGACTTCCTGTCTCAGCCGCGACCGGAAGGGATGACACCCGGCTCCTCCCTGACGCGTTGCGTCACTGAACACGGCAATGCAAGATTTCTTTTGAATTTCTTCTGATCACTGCACTTTTGAACATTGCACTTTTGAACATTGCACTTTATAGTTATGTATTATTGTTTATACTGAATATGCGCTACATAGAAATAACATAAAATCATATATAAGTGCAAAATAACAATGATGTTTAAAAGGCGAGCAGGTAATGAGTTCCGCAATCAATATTCAATAAAAAAGTCCCATCTGGTTATAGATGTTTTTTTCAGTGAATGTTGATTGCGGAACTCATTACCTGCTCGCCTTTTATACATCATTGTTTTTTTGCACTTATATATGAATTTATGTTGTTTCTATGTAGCGCTGCCTTATTGATTTGTTTTAATATGTATTTACACTTTCTAATTTGACAGGTGAACGGTAGCAGCTTCAGCCTTAAGTGGCCTTACTGTTAGGGAGGTGTATTATAGTGCTCCTCCCTTTTATTTTCTTAAATTTTTCTCACTGAATCCACAAGCGCTTAGGTAGGGACAGAATTTGTTATAACTACCGTATATACTCGAGTATAAGCCGACCCGAATATAAGCCGAGGCACCTAATGTTACCACAAAAAAATGGGAAAACGTATTGACTCGAGTATAAGCCTAGGGTGAGAAATGCGCAGCTACTGTAAGTGGAAAAGAGGGCCAACAATGCCCATTTGCAGCCTCACTGTGCCCATTTGCAGCCATAGGTCCCCTGAACTTCAAACTTGGTAGTTAAGGGTTCCTAGATGCCCCCTAGCTGCAGCCAATTTGGGGTCTCTGGGCCCAAAGGGTCCAGAAATGACATTGCTGCAGATGGACACAGTTGACCAACTTTGGGGCCCCGTATCTCAGACCCACTTGATGCTAGGAACTTCATATTTGGATATGTTGTAGTGTTGGTTCCACTGGGTTTGCACACCAAATGTGGTGTTCCTATCACCAAGTGGCCCAGAGATACGAGGCCCCAAATCGGGTCAGAAAATGTCAAGCACTTTTCTGCAGCAGAGAATGACATTTTCCAAACCGACTTTGGGGCCCCGTATCTCGGGGCCACTTGGTGCTAGATCTAAACCAATAAAAACAAAAAGCTTCACTTCAAAACCTCTAAAATCTAAATTATTCATATTCTTATTAGTGAACCGCTGCATCTCTGAGCCCTATTCCGTCTCTAATGGGTTCTCTTATATGTGTTTACTGGTAATAAAAAAAAAAAAAGATACTTATCTCTATGTTGCAGAATGAGTCCTCTGTGGTTTGTGGCCCGCCAGCTCCACCAGTAAACATCACATAGAGATAATAATTTTGGCTACATTGAAAACAATGAACAGTTTGGGAACAATAATTCTAGATACCTTGAAAACAATGAACAGTTTGGGGAAAGGCTTGCGCTCCGTAACTTGTAGTTATACAGTATCTCACAAAAGTAAGTACACCCCTCACATTTTTGTAAATATTTTATTCTATCTTTTCATGTGAAAACACTGAAAGTGGTTGTAAACCCTTACAAACCACTTTGACCTACAGGTAAGCCTAGATTAAGGCTTACCTACCTGTAGGTCCAATAAATATCTCCTAAACCTACACGGTTTAGGAGATATTTAGAAAAGAAAAGGCACCGCTATCTACGGCGCATGCGCCCTAGACAGCGGCGCACAGGTGCACTGAGCATTCCAGAGATCGCGGTGATATGCCGCTCTCGTGCGCATGTGCGGGAGTGACATCATCGCGACTCCAGCGAATGACAGCGCTGGAGCAGCGAGACCCGGAAGTCACTCCGGGATTGATGGCGGCGGTGGAGGACGTGGACGAGGGTCGCTTCGGGGGCTTCGTTCTCAGGTAAGTTATTCATAATGAGCTAGTATGCTATGCATACTAGCTCATTATGCCTTTGCCTTGCAGGTTCCGTTTTTTTTCCAAGGAGGCTTTACTTCCTCTTTAAGAAATGACACTTGGCTACAATGTAAAGTAGTGAGTGTACAGCTTGTATAACAGTGTAAATTTGCTGTCCCCTCAAAATAACTCAACACACAGCCATTAATGCCATGGTCGACCAAAGATGTTGGGTGCACATGCTCAACGTCATATCCAGAGGTTGTCTTTGGGAAATAACCGTATGATGAGACCAAGATAAACCTATTTGGTTCAGATGGTGTCAAGCATGTGTGGCAGCAACCAGGTAAGGAGTACAAAGACAAGTGTGTCTTGCCTACAGTTAAGCATGGTGGTGGGAGTGTTATGGTCTGGGCACTGGGGAGCTACAGTTCATTGGGGGAACCATGAATGCCAACCAGTGGCAGAGCTACCAGGATTGCAGCAGTCGCAATTACGACAGGGCCCTGAAGTTCCGCCGCTGTGTGGGGGCCTGTCCGCCTGCCGGCCTGCCCCTTCTCCACTGTCAGGGGGGCCCGCCCACACGTTCTCCACTGTATGGGTTGCCCATTCTCTGCTGTCAGGGGGGCCCGCCTGCACCTTCTCCACTGTTCCGCCCACCCATTTTCCGCTGTCAGGGGCCCACCCACCCGCTTGTTCTCCGCTGTCAGGGGCTGCCCGCCAGCCCGCTCTCCACTGTCACCCTTGCCTGATCACCAGTTCTCCACCACTCTGGCTGTCCCTTCGTTCCGAAGCAGGGGGACGAGTTGTTCGCCCACTGACCGCTGAGGAAAGGCTGCTATCTCTGGAGAGGGAAGCCATTTAAGGAGGTGGACGCTGGAAGAGAAAATCAGCTGACCAGCTGACATCAATGGAGTGAAGGGGGAGGCGCTCTCCCCTCTGCAGGATACCCCATTACACAGGAGCATCCCTGGAGGCACGGGAGTAATGATGAAGGGGAAGGAATCGACTGACTAACTGACAAAGTAATGACCCCCCCACCACCACAAATCTCATCCCTTCCCCCCCATGGTATAGGGATGAGATCTGTGGTGGTGGTGGTGGGGGGATGGGATTAGTAAGAGGCAGAGGTGGTGGTGGGGGAGGATGGCACCACCACTGCCACTGTTCCCAGCCCCCCTCACCACCACCACTGCCACCGCCACTGATCCCACCCCCCCCCCCCACCGCCATCGACACTGATCCCACCCCCCACCACTGCTACTGATCTCACCCCCCCCACCACCACCACTGATCCCATCCCCCCTCACCACCACCACTGATCCCACCCCGGACCACCAACGGCGCCGCCATGGTCGCTTCTGATACCACCCCCCTCACCACCGCCGCCGCCACTGATTCCACCACCATCACCACTGATTGAGCATCTGTGGGGCATCTTTAAACAGAAGGTGGAGGAGCACAAGGTCTCTAACATCCACCAGCTCTGTGATGTCGTCATGGAGGAGTGGAAGAGACTCCAGTATCAACCTGTGAAGCTCTGGTGAACTCCATGCCCAAGAGGGTTAAGGCAGTGCTGAAAAATAATGGTGGCCACACAAAATATTGACACTTTGGGCCCAATTTGGACATTTTCACTTAGGGGTGTACTCACTTTTGTTGCCAGCGGTTTAGACATTAATGGCTGTGTTGAGTTATTTTGAGGGGACAGAAAATTTACACTGTTATACAAGCTGTACACTCACTACTTTACATTGTAGACAAGTGTCATTTCTTCAGTGTTGTCACATGAAAAGATAGAAGAAAATATTTACAAAAATGTGAGGGGTGTACTGACTTTTGTGCGATATTGTATAACATTGGAAAAGAACTGATGAGTGCGCAAGGAAGTGAGACAGAAGGAAACGGGATGCTGATGTCACCAAAATTAAGGAAACAGGCCGGGGATTTGTCTGTTCACACATTGGCATAGAACAGTATTCTCTCTGTACACACTATTGTTTTGCTGAAACCCATCTCACAATAAAGGGCAGCAGTCATGATTAGACTTATGCAAGAACCTAGTCTTAAAGCTGAACTCCAAGAATGATCTGTATTGCATACTTACATTGGTCCAGCTTGGCATATACAGTATAGTATATATATATATATATATATATATATATATATATATATATATATATATATATATATATATTAGGGCTGTGGAAATTAAAGATTAATTCCTCGATTAATCTTTAATTTTTTTTTAAGATCAAAATTCTTTTGTTCGGTACTCACCTCTTCGCCGGCTTCCGAGCCTTCAGGGAGTTCCATCGGAGATCCGGTGACGTCACGGACATCAACGTCACCGGATTCCTCCCCCGTTCCCCAAGTGCCTCCGTCTGCTAACGAAGGGAAGGGGGAGGAGTCCGGTGACGTCAAAGTTCTGATTGAAGGTAGCGCGTACGAGGGAGGAGCTACGCATGACGTCACCCGCTGCTGCCCTACGGAACTAACACGATTATCGGCTTTACATGCTGTGTGTTTATCATCTTTATGTGAGTAGTTTGTGTTTGAACATGTAATCTTATACTTAAGCGGTGAGCACATCTTTTCTTTCTACCCATGACCTGCGTCCTTGCTGAGATCTAAGGAGACGTGAGAGAAGTTTATGGTCCGTGTTAACCCTTTTGATACCCGCTTGCATGACCACCTGTTTGCACAGGGGTCCATGCCATAAGGTGAGAGTGATTAGTTAGACCGGAGGTGGAGGGATTGTCATGCAACAGTGGAAAAATAAATGACTTACGTCAGTGCTACAGTTTGAATTTAAAACGTATTTGTGTGAACTGTGAAGTTAAGTCATGGATTGTGAAAACGAATTAGTGTCGGGTGATTGTATATAGTGTATACCACATTTACCACTGACTAATGCAGAGTTGCAATGCAAGGAGATCAGCTAAAAGTAGTTGGAGCTGTATGGGCGTTATAATTAATCGAAATTAGTTGATTAATCGATTAAAAAAAAAAAACGATTAATTGAACATGAAAATTTTAATCAGTAACTGCCCTAATATAAATATATATATATCAAACATCTGAGGGGCCACTAGGAAAGCTTGTAGGCAGGGGCAGTTTGCCCTCCCCTCTGTAGGTAGCGCTGTGTTGGGAATGGAGGATGAGAGGAATGTTCCATCAGAATCTATAGCAAAAATTGTTGAACCCTGGGAGGGTAGATCTCCTCTAGTATTTACCAATAAGGGTCCATTCAAACTATGGGAGGAGATTTACTAAAAGTGGAGCACTCAGAATCTAGTGCAGTTGTGCGTGGTAGCCAATCAACTTCTAACTTCAGCTTGTTCATTTAACCGTCGATTCACACTGAGGCAGCACGACTTGCAGCGCGACTGCCTCAGGCGACCTGGACACGACAGCTGCGGCGACTTGCAAAACGACTTCTCTATAGAAGTCAATGCAAGTCGCCTCAAGTCGCCCCCAAAGTCGTACAGGAACCTTTTTCTAAGTAGGACCGACTTGTGTCGCTCCGATTAGAACGCTTCCATTGTACAGAACGGGATGCGACTTGTCAGGCGGCTAAGTCGCCTGACAAGTCGTCCCAGTGTGAACCGGCACTAAGTGTGTCCTAGGGAGTGATTCTAACTGTGGGGGGAGGGGCTTCAACACACACGACAGTGATAACTGCTTTCGATGACAGAGAGCAGTGATCTCTGTCCTGTCACTAGGCAGAACGGGGAAAGGCTTTGTTTACAAAAGCATCTCCCCGTTCTACCTCTCCATGACACAGTCATGGGCACCTGGCAGACATCGAGTCCGCGGGACCCGCGGTCACGGAGAACACGGCGGGCGTGCTCGTGCGCAGCGGGTGGCACGTGCCGCTTCTTAAAGGGGACGTACCTGTACGTCCTTTTGCCCACCAGTGCCATTCTGCCGAAGTAAATCGGCGTGCGCTGGTCGGCAAGCGGTTAAGTTTGACAATAAAACCTGGAAGCTGATTGGCTACCATGCACAGCTGCACCAGATTTTGAACTCTCCAACCTCATTCACTTTAAACAGGCTGGCAGCACACCAGAACGGACATGTTGGTGTGGTCTACAGTGCAGTTGCGTTGTTGGAATTGCATTCAAAATAACTGTCACCGCAACGCACTGCATTATGAAGACTTCCTGTCTCAGGCACATGCCATCTGAAGTGCTCTTATCTCGGTTTACAACATATCCTGGGGTAACCCAATTCACATGCGTATCAAATATTTTGATGACAATGCGTGAGCCTTTCTTCTCAACAAGACTTACAGAAATGAGTGTAAGCCCAGTATCCCTGGTGTTCCTGATCAAGCTGCTAAGCAAGAGGCCCTGACAGATGTTCACGATTAAATGTTTATGAACCACACCAAGCAGAAAAGTCCGAAATATCAAAGCAACCTCTAGGCAGTGCCTGCTTCAGATGACTGCACAATGGTTAAAAGCATATCCTGCATTGGTCTCACAAACTGAGGGTGCAATGTTTTTTCGGGGACCGCCCCAACTAGCTGCAGATGGGGAGTACCTGCTCAGTCCTCTACCTTATCCGCCAAAAACACAATTATTGACAGCTAGCCCACTGCCAACAAGGAACTTATTGGATGAATAACTTGTATTGCGCTACATATGCAAACAAAAACGCCTCAGGGCGCTTTTGCCACCAGTGTCCGTCTGGGTCTTCAGAAGAGATGGGTCTTGAGCTTCTTCCTGAAGGCCAGATGGGTTTCTTCCAAGCGGATGTCCGCAGGTAGAGCTTTCCATAGCCATGGTCCTTGGACTGCAAACCTTGTGACTGATAGGTATGAATGAATGCTACCAAACCTTCCTCAGAGTAGTTCCCTGGCTCTTTGGCAACTACATTTTGCCCAGAAGCTCCTCCTGTCATGAATGGTATAGACCAGGGTTTCCCAACCAGGGTTCCTTACAAGGTTGCATGGGGTCCCTTGAGCAATGAGCAATTCCTGGTTCTCACTGACACCATTGATCTTTTTAGCTATCTGTAGGGGGTAATTCTTTCCAAAGACCACAAGTGTAAGGAGCATTCTTCATACTGACCAGGAGCGGACTGACCATTCGGCCACTTCCCGAGGGCCCCGGGCCACTAGCGGGCCCCATCAGGGTTGCCAGCCTCAGTAAAACCAGGGACAGTATGTAAAAATCTGTGTTTTTTTTACATCTGTTTCTGAAATATCCCTTACCGACATCCTTTTGGTCTAAAAATCCAGAGATTATAGCTGCCCCACCTCTCCAGTACCTTCTCAGCCAATAGAAACATGTCTGTGTATACTGTGTGTACATGTATGTGTATACTGTGTGATTGTATACTGTGTGTGTGTATACTGTGTGGCCCCATAATCTCTGATTGTCTGGGGGCCCCATAATCTCCTATTGCCCGGGGGCCCCATGAGTTGTCAGTCCACCCCTGCCACTGACCATGACACCAATCTATCGTGAGTTGTAGATATAGTCATTTTTAGCAGGGGTTTCCTGAAGCCAGAAAGATATTTGAAGGGTTCCTCCATGTTGAAAAGGTTGAGAAAGGCAGACATAGAATGTGAAAGTGAGACTTCCAATAGATATTCCTCAAGAACTCTCTGTTTTTCTACAAGCTTTGTCTTTGTCTTATGCCCCATACACACGATCAGAAATTCTGACAGCAAATATCTGATGTGAGCTTTTGGTCAGAAATTCCGACCGTGTGTATGCTCCATCAGACTTTTGCTGGCAGAATTCCAGCCAGCAAAAGATTGGGAGCAGGTTCTCTATTTTTCGGTCGGAAAAAGTTCCTATCCGAAAATGCATTCATCTGTATGCAATTCGGACACGCAAAAAATCACGCATGCTCAGAAACAATTCGACGCATGCTCGGAAGCATTGAACTTCATTTTCTCGGCTCGTCGTAGTGTTGTACGTCACCGCGTTCTTGTCGGTCGAAAGTTCAGAGAACTTTTGTGTGACCGTGTGTATGCAAGGCAAGCTTGAGCGGAATTCCGTCGGAAAAAACATCCAAGATTTTTCTGACGGAATTTCTGATCGTGTGTACGGGGCATAACACCAGTATTGGGTTCAACCTGGAACATCTTGAAATGCCAGAGGAACACTTTCCTAAAACACTTGGCTACCAGTCTATTTTTTTTATTTTCCGCACTCATGATAAAAAAAAAAAAAATAAGCACTTTTTGCTACAAAATTACTTTAAACCTGCAGCAATTATATATTATATATTTTCTGAAAGAAGACACCCTAAGAATGAAATGGTGGCAGTTGCATTTTTTTATGTTGCACAATATTTGTACATACTTTCTGGAAATAATACACTAAAATTAAATTTAGTGCAAACACAATATTATACCCAATTTTTTGGTAAATAGTTACTAAACATGCCAAGCCATAAAAATGTTGTGAACCTATGAACCTGAAAAAAACACGGAAAAAAAAAACTAAAATTAAATTAGTGCAAACACAATATTATACCCTATTTTTGGTAAATAGTTACTAAACATGCCAAGCCATAAAATTGTTGTACATACTTTCTGGAAATAATAAACACAATATTATACCCAATTTTTTGGTAAATAGTTTTAATTAGGCCCCTTTCACACCAAGGGCCTTTTGCAGGCGCTATAGGGTTAGAAATAGCGCCTGCAATCCTCCCTAAGACAGCTGCACCATTGTCTGCAGTGTGAAAGCCCGAGGGGCTTTCACACTGCAGCGGTGTGCTGGCAGGGCGTCACAAAAAGTCCTGCCAGCAGCTTCTTTGGAGCGGTGAAGGAGCGGTGAACTCACTGCTCCTCCACCGCTCCTCCACCGCTCCTCCACCGCTGCTCCCCATTGAAATCAATGGGGCAGCGCTGTAATACCGCCGGCAATATCGGCGTTCTGCCGGGGGTTTTAACCCTTTCTCGGCCGCCAGCGGTGGGTAAAAGTGCCCCGCTAGCGGCCGAAATGCGCCGCTAATCCGACGGTAAAACGCCGCTAAAAATAGCGGCGTTTTACCGCCGATGCTATGGGGGGTGTGGTGTGAAAGGGGTCTTAGCCTTTGCAGGTTATCAGTCTAGAGTTAAGCTTAAATTATGACCCTAGAGTTATTGCTCTCACTCTAATCTTCATGGGGATATCTCATATGTCTAGCACAATTGATGTTTACATATACGTCCTACGCGGTACTGGAATATGTATTCAATTTATTTGCTATCACAAGAGGCCTAGAGACCCCCTATGTGTTAGCATTGGCAGGTGACAGGTCTTCTTTAAAAAGACATCAGGGGTCTATTATACCCCAATGCCTCCCCTGCCCTCCACTGTAGCTAATCAAGCCCATATAATGCTTGATTAGCTGGATTCTTGATTAGCTGTGAACTGTGATTAACTGCTTGCTTGGTTAGCTGTGAACCCGGAAGTGGCGTAATACACGACGTGTAAATAGTTGCCGGGGGGTTTGGGAACAGATGTTCCAGGATCACCATCTGCTCTCAATGGCACAGTCGTTTACCCTGGTCTGCATCTCCCTGAAGGAACAGGAGAGGCTGAGAACCACCATGGATGTTGCCAGCTGGGGGGGGGTTGCCTGCATCTTCAGAGCCCCATTAAAGTGATCTAGAACCACCCAGATAGCTTTTACCCGAAAGCCCTTCACTGGATCTAAAAAAACAATAGCGAGCTTCAACTCCTTGAATGCCAAGACATTTATAAACGTACCTTGATAGATATAGGGGGTTAAACACCCTGATAGGGGAAATAAACATGTCATCACCGCCTACCTTTTCTGTACCTACCCAGCAGGACCAGAACAAGGGGTGGACAGGAGGAGCTGCTGCCATGGGCACTGTGGTATCATATGAGGTGCGGGGGGGGGGCACCTCAAGAAGATTAGGGGGAGGGTTTGTGTTGAATTTGGAGGAAAGCAGGGGGTAAATATGTTTCTAAAGCCCCATACACACGGTCGGATTTTCTGATGGATTCCGACCGTGTGTAGGCACCATCGGACATTTTCCATCGGATTGTCCGACAGACAAAGTTTTATCTCCTGCTCTCAAATTTTCCGACAACAAAGTCCGATAATACTAATTCCGATCATGTGTAGCGAATTCCGACGGACAAAGTGCCACGCATGCTCAGATCACATTACAAGACCAAAGCTATTGGCTACTAGCCTCTACGTAGTCCCGTCGTAGGCAACAAACGTCACCATGTTCAGAATGATCGGATTTTCCGACAACTTTGTCCGACCGTGTGTATGCAACACCAGTGTCGGACTAAATCCGTCGGAAAAAATCCGATGGACTTTGTGGTCGGATTTTCCGACCGTGTGTACGGGGCATAAGAGGGGAAATTTGTGCTTGGGGGGTGCAAAGAGTGGTGATTTAAGGTATTTGTGTTGGGAAGGGGGGGGGGATTTTGTGCTAGGAGGGGGGATTTTGTGCGGGGGGGGCGATTTGAAGTGGGTGGAGAGATGTGTACTAGGAGGGTAAATGTTAGGGGTAGAGTATTTGTGCTAGGAGGGGTGAATTTTTTTTTCTGGGTGGGTGTGGGGCATTTGAGCTGGGAGCATTGGGGGGGATGAGGGGAGCAAAGATTTGTCTTGAGGGTGGGGATTTCAGTAAGGGGGGATTTGTACTGAGAGGAAGAGGAATATATGCTTAGGGAGTAAGCATGCAGATTAGTGCTCAGTGTTTTTCGTGGGGGGGATTTTTGCTAACACATAATGCTCATACATCTTTGGGGGAGTTGGGGGGGGGCACAGTTTTGCATGATTGCCCTGGGCTCCAGATGACTTTGTACTGGCACTGCTACCCAGATGGTCACGAAGGAAGGCATTTATACTGTTCTGGAAATTTCATTGATAGGCAACTCCTATCCTCGTATTGATTAGTAGTTCCAAATTAATAATAACTACTGCAGTAGGGAACAGACACAAAAAGATACACTTAGCATCTTTCCAAAATACCTGTTCTGATTTATTTGACACAATTGAAGGTTTTTATACACATGATTACTTAGGTATCACATTAATATTACAATTGTACCTTTATGGTAACAAGGGGCGTAACATAGGCAGGCTAATTCTAATCAGGACTCGAAAGAATGCAAACATGTAATGAAAACATTATTAGTGCCGTGTGTATAATGAGTGCAGTGTGCAATACATACAAAATAGAATACAATAATATACAGATCTTACAAATTTCCTTTACAATACACAAGAAGAAAAAAGGTTGATAAGTGTAATCAGAGACACCAGGAAATAAGAGAAAGGCAATGCTCTCCCAAGGATGATGGGACTTTAATTGGAGATATGTATGTCTGTTACCAGGTAATCAGAGACACAACAGGAAGTGAGATGAAATTTCTCCAAAGCTAAAGGAAATTCTCTTTTGTACAGGTGTCCCCAATGCAAGATTTCCTTTCGCCTCCTTTTCTGGTGACAACTGTGAAATTTTTCCCATCACTTTCTTTACCAGTGATAACTGCCCACGGTAAAAAAAATCTCAGGGCCCGGCCTTGCAACGCCCTTGAATGCCATTGTTTGAAATCAAACCATCTATTTCATTCACAAAGACATAAATGTTTAATACCAAGTTGTTCCGGGAGTCGGCACCAGGCCGGACAATTTACAATTTGTTTTAAACAAACAGCGTAATCTTAATTCAATAATGTAAGCGGCGTGGCTCTAAAAATACTCCAGGCCTCCGTCCAAAAAGGTGAGACTTACTGGAAATGGGTACAATTTGGCAAGGCGATAAAACAGAAAGGACGCAAGAGGTGACCGAGAAAACAAGGATAGAAAAGAACGGGGCGAATGCTTCGACTTTCCACCCCACACATGAAAAATGGAAACGCATTTCAAGTGTTGATATATGAAAACTGTATTTTTGGATACACAGGCTGTGTTTTGTTTAGGCCTTGTTTACAGTTCAGGGGGCGCTAAAACCGCAGGCGGCTCAAACTAAAAAAAAAAACGACTATTTTTACTGCCCCCTCCAGTCGCAAGTGTAAACATGCCCAACATGCGCCCGCGACCACCCACCTTAACATACCATTGAGGAAGAAAAATGCTGATTATGACCCTAAGTACACCATCCCTACAGTCGAGCACGGAGGTGGAAACATGATGCTTTGGGGCTGTTTCTCTGCTAAAGGTACGGGCCAAATTTGCTGCATTGAGGGGCCAATGGAGGGGGCCATGTATTGTAAAATCTTGGATGAGAACCTTCTTCCCTCAGCCAGAACACTGAAGATGGGTCGTGGATGGGTCTTCCAGCAAGACAATGACCCAAAACATACCGCCAAGGCAACAAATGAGTGGCTAAAGAGGAAGCACATTAAGGTCATGGGGTGGCCTTGCCAGTCTCCAGACCTTAATCCTATAGGAAATTTTCTGGAGGGAGCAAAAACTTCAAGTTGCCAAGCTACAGCCAAGAAACCTTAAGGGTTTAGAGAAGATCTGTAAAGAAGAGTGGACCGAAATCTCTCCTGAGATGTGTGCAAACCTGGTCACCAACTACAAGAAACGTCTCACCTCTCTGATCACCAACAAGGGTTTCTCCACCAAGTACTAAGTCATGTTTTGCTTGGGGATCAAATACTTATTTTATTCACTGAATTTATAACATTTATATCATATGTTTTTTTCTGGAGTTTTGATTGATATTCTGTCTCTGTCATTTAAAATACACCTATGATAAAAATTATAGACCCTTCATTTCTTTGTAAGTGGGCAAACTTACAAAATCTGCAGGGGATCAAATAATTATTTTCCCCACTGTAAATGGTTTGTTAAAGGAAGTTGAAAAAAAAAAAAACGAAGGCTCAGTTCACATATACAGTAAAACCTTGGTTTGAGAGTAACTTGGTTTGAGAGCGTTTTGCAAGACAAGCAACATTTTTTTGATACATTTTGACTTGATATACAAGTAGCGTCATGTCACAACTGAGTATAAAAGAGAGAAGAGAGGCACCTCTAAGTGTAGCAATATGGTTTCCCTTAACCACTTACCGACCGCTCACTGTATATATATACGTCATTTTTTTGAAGAGGGATATCTCGGTAACGGCAGCAGCTGCTGCCACAACCGAGGTATCCCTCTTCACAGTGAGCGGTCCCCTTTCCTATAATGGTGGTCTCTGCGGCGGGTTCACCGCAAGATCACCGTTATCGGCGGCGGGAGTGGTGCCCCCCCTCCCGCCGCTCTCCCGTGCCTTCCGCCGCTTACCGGAACAGTCGGCAGCGGCGGAGGCGATCGGGTCCTTTCCCTGCCTGTGTATAGAGATGAGTGAGGCTAAGATGGCCCCCACTCATCTCTATACCATAGGAGGGCGGAAGCAACGTCAAAACGTCACTTCTGCCCATACGTCTTAAAGGGGAATTTCCAAATGTCATTTTTTTAAATGACATTTTTTTTTTTTTTTTTTTGCATTTAAGTCCAAATATGAGATCTGAGGACTTTTTTGACCCCAGATCTCATATTTAAAGTGGAAGTAAACCCCCCTATCGTTTTCAGCCAAGGAAGCTGCCATCCAGGGGAGGGCTGGGCTGGGGGGCAGAGTGGCAATTGCCCCCCAGGCCGCCCTAACTTATGTTGAAAATGGCTGGCGCCCGCTGCTATTTTTACAGCTGCGGCGGTCGGCCACTGTTGCATTCCGGGAGTTGTAGTCCACACTCAAGCTCCCAAGCAGCGCAGAGGAAACTACCACCCTCAGAGACCAGGGTGCCTGTGACTGGCTCGGGCTGTGGGGCTGGGTGCTGGCTTGCGCTGGCCGTGGCATGCAACCTGAGCTGTCAAGTAAGAGACCCTGACACCCCCAGCTGACCCCCACATACACCACATTTACCCTGCCCCAGTGATCAGGCTGCATTGGATGGGCACTGGTGAGACTGCATTTATGGACACTGGTAAGGTTGCATTGATGGGCACTGATGAGGTGGCACTGATGAGTCGGCATTGATGGGCACAGCTCAGGCTGCATTGAGGGGCACTGGTGAGGCTGCATTGAAAAACCAGCTGGGCATGGATGGTGAGCTGATTCGGTAGTTCAATGGGCCACTTGACTGGACTTCCCCCCCAGGCCTAAGGCTGCCAGCCCTCCCCTGCTGCCATCTTTGCCTCTGTTTAATCTTCAACTGCCACGGTGCTGCACATGTGATCCATTATGACACCAGCTATTGGATGGTTTGACTGTTTGGTTGAGAGCACAGCAATGTGCAGTTAGCATTCCCCGGCATGCCTTTTTTTTTTTTAAAAACTGTTAAATCGATGGGTTTACTTCCGCTTTAAGAGGACCTGTCATGCTTTTTTCTATTACAAGGGATGTTTACATTCCTTGTAATAGGAATAAAAGTGATCCATTTTTTTTTTTAAAACAGTGTAAAAAATAATAAAATGAAGTAAAATAAATAAGAAAAACCCCCAAATTTTTTTTTAAAACACCCCGTCCCGACGAGCTTGCGCGCAGAAGCGAACGCATACGTGAGCAACGCCCGCATATGAAAACGGTAGTCAAACCACACATGTGATGTATTGCCACGATCGGCAGAGCGAGAGCAATAATTCTAGCCATAGACCTCCTCTGTAACTCAAAAATGCAACCTGTAGAATTTTTTTAAATGACGCTTATGGAGATTTTTAAGGGTAAAAGTTTGACGCCATTCCACGAGCGGCCGCAATTTTGAAGCAGGACATGTTGGGTATCAATTTACCGACGGTCTGTAACACAGCGGCATAAAACACGTTCGACAGCACTATAAAAGGGAAGTTTAATGCTTCCGAGCATGCGTCAAATTGTTTCCGAGCATGCGCGGAAAATCTGATAGAAAGGTTTTCCGTCGGAAATATTGAGAACAGGTTCTCAATCCAAAGTCCGTCGGAAATTCCGACAGAAAAAGACCAATGGGCGTACACACGGTCGGAAAATCCGATGAAAAGCTCCCATCGGACTGTTTTCCATCGGAAATTCCGACTGTGTGTACGCGGCATAAGTGTAGCAATATGGTTTAATTTAATGAAGGTACAACATTTAGCAACATATTGCTACAATTAGAGGCACCTCTCTCCTCTTTTATACTCTGGAGCTCCTGCTGGATTTTGCTTCTAATCCCCTTGTGGATGGACATTTTATGGTCACATTGCTATAATCTTTTTATATGGACTATAAACTGAAGGACCTATGAATAAATGGTTGTGGGACAAATCATTTGAGTTTCCATTATTTCTTATGGGGAAATTCGCTTTGATATACAAGTGCTTTGGATTACAAGCATGTTTCTGGAACTATTTACGCGTGGCTGTTGCCTACAAAGTCCCAACGAAGAGGGTTCTTCTTTTCTAATTACATTAGGGATGTGGAAACCTTGCAAAAAGATCTGAACACATAAATGGGGTGGGCAACTACATGGCAAATGAGGTTCAATGTAGAAAAATGTAAAATAATGCATTTGGGTGGCAAAAAATATCAATGCAATCTATACACTGGGGGTAATCTAGGATGGAAAAGGATTTGGGGGTCCTAGTAGATGATAGGCTCAGCAATGCCAAGCTTCTGCTAACAAAGCAAACAGAATATTGGCATGCATTAACCACTTCAGCCCCGGAAGGATTTACCCCCCTTTCCTGACCAAAGCACTTTTTGCGATTCGGCACTGCGTCGCTTTAACTGACAATTGCGCGGTCGTGTGCCGTGGCACCCAAACAAAATTGACGTCCTCTTTTTCCCACAAATAGAGCTTTCTTTTGATGGTATTTGATCACCCTTGCGGTTTTTATTTTTTTTTGCGCTATAAACAAAAAAAGCGACAATTTTGAAAAAAACACATTATTTTTTACTTTTTGCTATAATAAATATCCCCCCCCCAAAAAAAAAAGTTTAGGCCAATGCATATTTTTTTTTTTTTTTTTTTTTTTGGGGGGATATTTATTATAGCAAAAAGTAAAAAATATTGCATTTTTTTCAAAATTGTCGCTCTATTTTTGTTTATAGCGCAAAAAATAAAAACCACCGAGGTGATCAAATGCCACCAAAAGAAAGCTCTATTTGTGGGAAAAAAAGGACGGCAATTTTGTTTTGGAGCCACGTCGCACGACCGCGCAATTGTCAGTTAAAGCAACGCAGTGCCGAATTGCAAAAAGGGGCCTGGTCCTTTGGCTGCAAATTGGTCCGGGGCTTAAGTGGTTAACAAGACTCGTGGCCACTCATTAAAATTAGAAGAAAAGAGGTTTAACTGTAAAACTACGTAGAGAGTTCTCTACTGTTATGCCCCGTACACACGGTCGGAAATTCCGACCACAAAATCCGTCGGATTCTTTCCGACGGATTTTGTCCGACACTGGTGTTGCATACACACGGTCGGACAAAGTTGTTCGGAAAATCCGATCATCCTGAACGTGGTGACGTTCGTTGCATATGACGGGACTACGTAGAGGCTAGTAGCCAATAGCTTTGGTCTTGTAATGTGATCTGAGCATGCGTGGCACTTTGTCCGTTGGAATTCGCTACACATGATCGGAAAAAGTCCGATAGGACTTTGTTGTCGGAAAATTTGAGAGCAGGATCTCAAACTTTTTCCGTCGGAAATTCCGACGGAAAAAGTCCGATGGAGCCCCACACACGGTCGGAATTTCCGACAACATGGTCCGATAGGACATTTTCCGTCGGAAAATCCGACCGTGTGTACGGGGCATAAGAGTGGCAAGGATGTGGAATTCCCTTCCACAGGCGGAGGTCTCAGCGGGGGGCATCGATAGTTTCAAGAAACTGTTAGAGCACCTGAACGACCACAACATCCAGGGATATACAATGTAATACTGACATATAATCACACACATAGGTTGGACTTGATGGACTTGTATCTCAACCTCACCTACTATGTAACTATGTGGCAACAACACACTAGTGACTAGTCTGACACGGTGAAATCCCTTTTTTGTCATCCGAAGATTCTCTTTTCTGTGTTTTCTGCTGCAGTGGCAGGGCGTCCGCCCCACCTCACAGAAGCAACAGAAGCAACATTGGAGTGTTACCGATTGTATCACCTGTGAGCAGCCATCTCTTTTTCTCTATATGTGTGAACCCTGGCAGGATCACCAAGTGAAAATAAATAAAAAAAAAAAAAAAAATGAAAAATATATACCGTATATACTCAAGTATAAGCCGAGTTTTTCAGCAAATTTTTTTGTGCTGAAAGTGCCCCCCTCGGCTTATACTCGAGTCAATCATCATCAGCAATTAGAAAACTGCCTCACTCTGATAGACGACTGGATGACTGCCAGCTCTCTTAAACTCAACGAATCAAAAACAGAACTTCTTATTCTACATGCAAACCAAAACCCCCGAACCAAGATCCCTTGGACACCTCCTACCATCTTTGGACAGATCATCTCCCCAAGGACCAAGGCCAAGAGCCATCTTTGACTCAGAAATGTCAATGGATGCACAAATAGGATCAGTAGTCAGCGGATCTCACCATCTCCTTCGCCTGCTACGCAGACTCATCCCCTTCATTCCAAAGGAGGACAAAGCAGCGGTAGTTGGAACGGTCATTAATTCACGACTTGACTACGCAAACTCCCTCTACATAGGGTTACCCTAATATCAACGTGCGCGCTTACAACTCATCCAAAACACGGCGGCAAGGCTGATAACAGGAAAAAAACCTGGGAATCCATCTACCCTTCCCTGAGGAGCCTACATTGGCTAACCGTAAAGAATCGGGTCATATTCAAGACCCTCTGCCTCACCCACAAATGCACCCATGGATACGCTCCTCAATACCTTCTCGAGAAAATAAAACACTACACACCCAATCGCAGTCTTCGATCGTCCGACCAAAACCTCCTCCTCATCCCCAAGTCCCGCTACAAATCAAAAGGGGAACGAAGATTCGCTGTCCAAGGACCACGGCTATGGAATGCACTACCAACCTACATCCGCATGGAAGAAAACCATCAGGCCTTCAGGAAAAAACTCAAGACCCACCTCTTCTAAGAAGCCTGACAACAAAGCACTAATACAGCGCCTTGAGGCGATTTGGTTCGCATTGTAGCGCTATACAAATTATTCATTCATTCATTCAAGCACTTTTCTGCAGCAAAAAATTAAATTTTCCGACCCGACTCTGCGGCCCCGTATCTCAGTGCTAGGAACCCCATTTTGGTGTGCAAAACCAGTGGAACCAACACTATAACATATCCAAATTTGGGGTTCCTAGCATCAAGTGGCCCCGAGATACGGGGGGCCCAAAGTCGGTTCGGAAAATGTCATTCTCTGCTGCAGAAAAGTGCTTGACATTTTCTGACCCGACTTTGGGGCCTCGTATCTCGGAGGCCACTTGGTGCTAGGTACCCCGAGATACGGGGCCCCAAAGTCGGTCAACTGTGTCCATCTGCAGCAATGTCATTTCGGGACCCTTTGGGACCCTTTTGGCTGCAGCTAGGGGCATCTAGGAACCCTTAACTACAAAGTTTGAAGTTCAGGGGACCTATGGCTGCAAATGGGCACAGTGAGGCATGCAAATGGGCACAGTGAGGCTGCAAATGGGCATTGTTGACCCTCTTTTCCACTTACAGTAGCTGCACATTTCTCACCCTAGGCTTATACTCGAGTCAATACGTTTTCCCATTTTTTTGTGGTAAAATTAGGTGCCTCGGCTTATATTCGGGTCAGCTTATACTCGAGTATATACGGTATATAAAATTGTAGTTTCTGGGTTTAATAGCGCTTTTAAGCCTTTGCACCTTACAGGGATCTGGAGCTTTTTTTTTTTTTTTTTTTAAATATATGGTTAAATCTAGACACTCCTCGTTTTCTTCTGCCTTACAAAAAGAAAAAATTTCCATGCAGAAATGATTATTACTCAGTGGCAGGTCAGGGCTAACACTATAATTTGGCTCTGCAAAGTATTATTATTTTATGATGAAATAAACAGCGCATGAGAGGGGAGGGCGCGTTCTGCCTTTACAGATGGATTCTGTATGTACGAAATAAATAAATAAAATGAACATGAAAAGCCGGCCGATAGAGAGCCTGGCTTCCTGTGCGCCACGGCAAATGTAATTTAGGACGGATTCTATTCCCAGTAGTACGCTAAGCTGGCATGCAGATAGTGGCGTCCATTTCCTGTGTGGACAGGCTATGGGTTCTTTTTTTTTTTCTTTATAGCTATTTTTGAGCAGAAAAAAAGATCTAGTAACGCCCTAAGAAGTGTAAAAAGCATATCACTTTTAAAAAAAAAATATATATATATATATATGTTTTCTCTATGTTCCTGATATGTTTTATTAAAGTAGACCTAAACCCAATCCCATATAGGATTGAATATGTTAACGCTGCACTCCAGCCACTAAAACTTTCATTGAATTATATTCCTCAATTGCTACAAAGCATGTAAATCCACTTTGTGCGCACCAAATGCCTTTGCAAACCCAATTATTACCTTTTAAAAGCAGCAGTGACATCATCACTGTGCTGTACTGAGCCTGTGCAAAGCGCAGAGCTGTTGCCGCCCAATCCTTTTCTGGCACCTTTTGTATATAAATTAAAATCAGTATTATTTCTTGCAAGAAAATTACTTAGAACTCCCAAACATTGTATAATTTTTTCTTTTTTTTTTTTTAGCAGAGACCCTCGCCACTTGCTTACTGGGCACCTAAACCCCCCTCCTGCCCAAACCAATTTTCAGCTTTCAGTGCTGTCACTCTTTGAATGACAATTGCGCGGTCATACAACACTGTGCCCAAATTACATTTTTATCATTTTTTCCCCACAAATAGAGTTTTCTTTTGGTGGTATTTGATCACCTCTGAGTTTTTTTATTTTTGTTAAAAAAAATTAAAAAGCCAGAAATTTAAAAAAAATATACAAAACCGGTTTAAACTTTGTTAATACATTTTGCAAACAGGTAATTTTTTTCCTTCATTGATGTACGCTGATGAGGCTACACTGATGGGCACTGATAGGCTGCACTGATGGGCACCAATAGGCTGCATTGATGGGCACTGATGTTGTGGAAATTATATTGTATAATTTTTATGTGGACATTTTATTCTAGGATGTGTGTTTTTATAGATTGTCATCTGTCTCCCTGTGTCTGATTTAATCATGTGCACTTCCTTTTGTGAGTGCCCTACCGTTTTACTCCATGTCACTTCCTGTGATGTCATTTTGTATTGTGGGAGTACCTGGCTGTTTGTGAAAGCTTTTGTGATAATAAAAGGCCATGCTGGCGAGTGTGCCCAAGGATGGCTGGCTGACCAGGCAAAGATGAGGCTGTAAGAATACTTGCTGTTGATGGCTGTTTACTGGGGAATGGGAAACCAGGGGCTTAGATGGGAAGCAGCTCGGCTAAAAAGGTGATGTATGGAATGCTTGGCTGGTGAGGTTTGGATGCTATGCTGAGAGGATGACGTGAAGCTGCTGGTAATGTCTGTTTTTGGGAGCTGGGGAACCAGGGAGGCATATGATCAGAGGGCGCATTATATCATAAGATTGAAAGGCGCTTATTAGCGCAAGAGTGTGGCGAAATATCCACGACACTGATAAGGTGACACTGATGGGCACCGATGAGGTGGCACTGGTGGGCACTGATAGGTGGCATTGGTGGGCACTGAGAGGTGTCACTGATGGGCGGCACTGAAGAGCATTGATAGGTGGCACTGAAGGGCACTAATAGGTGGCACTGATAGCTGGCACTGATGGGTGGCAGTGATGGGCACAGATGGGTGGCAGTGATGGACACTGATCGGCACTGGTAGGTGACACTGATAGGCAGCACTGCTAGGTGGCACTGATGAGGCACTGATTGGCACCACTGGTGGGGTCTGTACTGAGGGATGAGGATCTATACTGCAGGAGGGGGGTCTGTACTGAGGGAGGAGGATCTATACTGCGGGAGGGGGGGTCTGTTCATAGTGGTGGCGTCTATACTGAGAGAGGGGGGTCTGTACTTAATGGAGGAGGTCTGTAGTTAGTGGAGGGGGGTCTGTACTGAGGGGGACTATAGTTGGTGGAGGGGGGGGTGACACCATGTTTTTCCAAACCCTAGTGACCCAACTGGCAACGCACAGTATTGCGGTTTGTTCAAAATTTAGTGGCACATTCAGTTTTTTGGACATTTTGGTGCATGGGTAGCCCATTATTTTCAATTGGCTGCCCTAATGCAACGCACATTAAGGAGTGGCATAACGCACACTAACGCCTGTGCCTTAACACCTTAGCTGGAATGTAAATAGGCTCTTAAAGCTATGCAGAAACATTTATCTCTAAAATATGGACGCTCCAATTTAAAAAAAAGGACGTAAAACAAGCCTCATGTTAATATTTGGGGCGGAGTGCCAGCCAATGACCGTTTCGAATGACTTTCCATTTACAGTATTTATTGGGATACGCCAATCGGGAATCGCTTTTGGCGCTCATCCTAATCACTTACGGAGGGTCTGACTTTGGAGATGCATAATAAAAATTGGATTTGCTGCGTGTCTAACACCAGCAGCTGCTCCTGGGTAGCGGCTGCAGATTTGCGCTCCACTTAGTTCTCCCTAAAGCGGAATATTTTCTGCATGATGTCCCAGCGCGGGTAACACTTGGTGTAATCAGTCGCTCGCCTTCACTCTCAACCTGATAATTGTTAATAGCAACCAGCTGCTCACGGCTCGCTGCCTCTTGTCTTCCATGCCTAATGGTGGCTCGCTGAGCAATACGCAGATAGGTGGGGGGGGGGGGGGGGCATCTGGAACTGAAAACCTGACTCTCGGGCTACGGCGGAGACATCATGCAGGAGGTGGTTTAAAGGGTTAGTTCACCTTTACTAAAAAAAAGTAAAAGGTGTCTGTAGATAAAAACAAGCTGTGCAGCTCTGACCAAAGTTGGATAATGCCCCTGCTATAGGTGTCGGTCATTTACGTACCTCCTGAAGCCTGACTGGAAAACTCCCAGGACGTTGCTAAAAGATGCCCAGCTGTTACTGATCACTTTTACCTTTACAGGAAGGAGCTCTCAAATGCTGAGCTCAGAGCCACTGCATGAAGGCAGAGAAAGTGCATGTGAGGGGGTTTGAATACAGAGAAAAAGCCCTGGGAAGCTAGTCGTGTCTTTGCAACGTCTCAGGAGTTTTCCAGCCTGGCTTCATCATGAGGTATATAAATGACCTACACTTATAGCAAGGGCATTATTTAACTTGGGTTAAAGCCACACAGTTTGTTTTTATCTACAGGTGCCCCTTCTTTGCATAGGCAGATTTTGATAAAGGTGAACTAACCCTTTAACCTCTCCCCGCACGTGCTATAGCCGAAAGACCGCCACAGCGTGGCTCTCCAGTTCTGGTTGATGTTCACGGACATCCTCCCATGTGTGCGCCTCCTGCGTACCCCTTGGGGCACTCATTGGGCATGCTCTGCGACTGATGTGTCTTTTGGACACAGCTGATCTAGGGTTGCCACCTGTCCGGTTTTGACCCGGACAGTACGGGTTTAGAATGCTGTGCCTGGGTTTCCCTCTCCCTGAGACCCGGACACTAGTACTGCCTCTGCAGGGGCCCCAGCACACAGGGGGACGGTCAGGGCTGGGCTCAGCCCTTCCTTCTCTGAGCTGGCCGCTCAGCTAATTACCAGCTCCTATCTCTCTACAGTTACTCAGCTGTTGATGATATCCTGCTCGTCAGTCCTGCCTACTTAAGGCGTCCACTTCAAAGGATCTCTAACTTTGCCTTGGTCAACATTAGAGAAACTATCTCCTGCAATCCTGTTCAAGACTTGCTTTGCTGACATCCCTGAAAGACCTGGGGGGGGGGGATTGGTGAGAGCTGGGGGGCATTGGTGAGAAAGCTGGGGGGGCAATGGTGAGAGAGCTGGGGGGCATTATTAAGTGAGGAGGGGGGCATCAGTGAGAGAGCTGGGGGGGGCATTAGTAAGAGAGGAGGGGGTCATCGGTGAGAGAGCTGGGGTCATTAGTAATAGAGGAGGGAGGGGGCATTAGTGAGAGAGCTGGGGACATTAGTAAGAGAGGAGGGGGCATTGGTAAGAGAGCTGGGGAGGCATTGCTCAGTGAGCTGGGGGGCATTGGTAAGAGAGCTGAGGGGCATTAGTAAGAGAGGAGGGGGCATTGGTGAGAGAGCTAGGGGGCATTGGTAAGAGAGCTGGGGGGCATTGGTAAGAGAGCTGGGGGGCATTAGTAAGAGAGGAGGGGGCATTGGTAAGAGAGCTGGGGGGGGCATTAGTGAGAGAGCTGGGGAGCATTGCTCAGTGAGCTGGGGGGCATTGGTGAAAGAGCTGGGGGGCATTGATGAGAGCTGGGGGGCATTGGTGAGAAAGCTGGGGGGGGGCAATCATGAGAGAGCTGGGGGACATTAGTAAGAGAGGAGCGGGGCATCGGTGAGAGAGCTGGGGTCATTAGTAATAGAGGGGTGGGGCATTGGTGAGAGAGCTGGGGTCATTAGTAAGAGAGGAGGGGGGCATTGGTGAGAGAGCTGGGGTCATTAGTAAGAGAGGAGGGGGGCATTGGTGAGAGAGCTGTGGGGCTGGGGGGGCATGCATTGGTGAGAGAGCAGGGGTGCATTAGTAAAAGAGGAAGGGCAGGGCATTGGTGAGAGAGCTAGGGGGTGGGGGGATGCATTGGTGAGAGAGCTAAGGGGCATTAGTAAGAGATGAGGGGGGCATTGGTGCGAGAGCTGGGGGCATTCATTGGTGAGAGAGCTGGGGGGGCATTAGTAAGAGAGGAGGGGGCATTGGTGAGAGAACTGGGGGTCATTAGTGAGAGAGGAGGGGGCATTGGTGAGAGCTATGGTGAGGGTAGGGGGGCATTGGTGAGAGAGCTGGGGGGGCATTAGTAAGAGAGGAGGGGGGCATTGGTAAGAGAGGGGGGGAATTGGTGAGGAAGCTGGGCAGGGAGCATTGGTCATAGAGCTGGGGGGGGGGGAGGCATTTGTGAGAGAGCTGGAGGGGGATTAGTGAGAACTGGAGGGGGCATTGGGGAGAGAGCTTTGGCCACACCCACATTTTGCTGTGGTACACTACGCAGCTCACTTCCTCCCTTGATTGTCCCTCATTCCGAAATTCAAAAGTTGTGAGGTACGCACACCCGCACACATGTGAATGTAGACTCAGGGCTCATTAATACCGCAATCAGTGTGCTACTCCGCATGCATTGTACTGGAGTCTGCACACTGGCAGGTCAAGGCAAGTACGCATCTGCTGAGGGGGATGGGGGGGTTAGGTTGGATCAGAGCAAAGGGGCACCCAACAAAGCTCATGCTCACTGCTAATTCCCGAAGACTAAGCTCTGCGGGGGTGAGGAGGGGGGCGGAGTGAAATTGATCAGAGGTGTGGCCTGGTCGGAGTATAGGCTGAGGTTGCCACTCCATTCATCGCCGTAGGACACCATAGATGTGCGACTTCCAGGGGGTCACCCTTCTTTCCTTGAGCTCATACTCCCTGCTGATTGGAGGGCTCTAGCTCTGTCTGACCTCTGCAGAGAGACCCCCTGCTTCCTCCACTGAGAGCAAGCATCCTTCTTGGCAGGGGACAGGCTTTTCTACTCAGGCTGTGGCTGCTTTCTAAGGAAAACACACTGTAAGACACGAGTGCCCAACCTGCTGCCCTCCAGCTGTTGCCAAACTACAATTCCCATCATGCCTCTGCCTTTTGGGAGTCACGCTTTGTAACTATCAGCTCTGCAATGGCTCATGGGACTTGTAGTTCCATGGCATCTGGAATAAGACTTTGCACATCTTCTGGTTGGAGATTATTTAGCTGTATGTAGTGCCTGGCATAGGGATGGGCGGTTCGGGGAAAGTGCGATTGATGTCAGATGGAAATACTGTTTATAGTACTTTTATATTGTTGGCGCTATATAAATCCGGTATAATAATAATAAAAATACTAAAATGGACAAAGCAGGCCAGATCCTTCAGCTAAAGTGAGATAAAAATATTTAATAGAGTATAATAAAAATATTCATAAAATATTTATGAATATAATAAAATTGCCATTGAAGTGACAGGTCCTCTTTACAGATCACTTCCTCTCTATAGAGAATGCTTACAGCAGATAAAAGACAGTATCCCTGAGCAACCAATCAGATCCCAGCTGTCATGAATCCTACTCATGACAGGGCAAGAAGCCACATTTCTGATTGGTTGCTACGGGCAACAGTGCCACTATCACGCTGCTTCATACGTCTCTACGTCGGCTCCCCCTCACGCCACGCCCACCACCCTCTCAATGCCAAATCTAGTAATGACGCATGGGAAGGGCGTGTCTAAACGTCTTGGCCTATTATTGGCCAAGCTTGAGTGGGCGAGGCGATTTCTAATTAATCTGTAACGCCCACTCACTAGACTTAGAAGGCCGCCCACCCTCCTGCAAAAGGGCGGGACCTTAGCTCATACACCACGCCCACGCGTGTCAGTGAAGGTCACACTGGGCGGCACATTTACTCCCACATTCGGGGGACCAAGCGTCAGGAAGGGGCGGTGCTTCCTGCAAAACGCTCCGCCGCCACACCCACTTTGTATAAATAATCGCTCGCGCGTGTGGGAGGGTCTGGTGTAAGAAGTCCTTGGCGGAGGCGGCCCGTGACGTCAGCGACGCGTCCCTCCTCCCTCTGGTCGTCCAATGGGCCGGCCCACTTCTTCCCGCCCCTCCCTCCGGGGTGCGCGCGCACGGCCGCTCCACCTCCCCGGTGTGTGAGGGATCAGTGCGCGCTGTGCCGGCTCGGTGGCGGTGTGTGTGTGTGTCAGTGTGTGAGGTGAAGACCGGAGCCGCCTCCTCCTCCTCAGCCCTCCCTGTCAGCGGTCCCGCTGTGTGTTCCCGGGGGGAGGGAGGGGGACAGACATCGCCTTGTCAGCGGGGAGAGAGCGGAGACCCCCCGGGGGACCATGAGCATCGAGATCCCGTCCGGCCTCACCGAGCTGCTTCAGGGCTACACGGTGGAGGTTCTGCGCCAGAGGCCGCCCGACCTGCTGGAGTTCGCCGTCCAATACTTCACCCGCCTGAGGGAGAAGAGGCTGCAGGATGGAGCCGGCCGGCCTCACACCCGAGGGGTCAACTTCGACGGCGAGCAACCCATGCAGATCGAGTCCAACGGGGACGACGAGGAGAACGACGACGAGGACGACGACTCCGACTTCGAACGTAAGAAGAGCACTGGGGGAGGGGAGGAGGAGGGGGACTACAACACCCAGCATTCCCGGAGGGGGACTACAACACCCAGCATTCCCGGAGGGGGACTACAACACCCAGCATTCCCGGAGGGGGACTACAACCCCCAGTGTGACCTGTCAGCTAAAGTGACTGCAACCCCCCCAGCATTCCTGGCGTGTGACCCCCCCCCAGCATGACCTGTCAGAAATGAAGTGACTACAACCCCCCCTCCCCCAGCATGACATGCCAGCAAAAGTGACTACAACCCCCAGCATTCCCAGAGTGGGACTACAACCCCCAGTGTGACATGTCAGCAATAAAGTGACTACAACCCCCAGCATGATCTGTCACCTAAAGTAACTACAACCCCCAGCGTTCCCCGCGTGTGACCCCCCCCCCCCCAGCATGACCTGTCACCTAAAGTAACTACAACCCCCAGTGTGACCTGTCGGCGCTAAAGTGACTACAACCCCCAGCATTCCCGGAGTGTGACTACAACCCCCAGCATTCCCGGAGTGTGACTACAACCCCCAGCATGACCTGTCAGCTAAAGTGACTACAACCCCCAGCATTCCTGGTGTGTGACCCCCCCCCCCCCCCAGCATGATCTGTCACCTAAAGTGATTACAACCCCCCCTCTCCCAGCATGACATGCCAGCAATCATGACTACAACCCCCAGCATGACCTGTCACCTAAAGTAACTACAACCCCCAGCATTCCCAGAGTTTGACTACAACCCCCAGTGTGACATGTCAGCAATAAAGTGACTACAACCCCCAGCATGATCTGTCACCTAAAGTAACTACAACCCCCAGCATTCCCCGCGTGTGACCCCCCCCCCCCCCCAGCATGACCTGTCACCTAAAGTAACTACAACCCCCAGTGTGACATGTCAGCGCTAAAGTGACTACAACCCCCAGCATTCCTGGCGTGTGACCCCCCCCCCCCCCCCCCCCCAGCATGACCTGTCAGCGCTAGAGTGACTACAACCCCCAGCATGACCTGTCAGCGCTAGAGTGACTACAACCCCCAGCATGACCTGTCAGCGCTAGAGTGACTACAACCCCCAGCATGACCTGTCAGCGCTAGAGTGACTACAACCCCCAGCATGACCTGTCAGCGCTAGAGTGACTACAACCCCCAGCATGACCTGTCAGCGCTAGAGTGACTACAACCCCCAGCATGACCTGTCAGCGCTAAAGTGACTACAACCCCCAGCATGACCTGTCAGCGCTAAAGTGACTACAACCCCCAGCACGACCTGTCGGTAAAAGTGTGCCTACAACCCCCAGTGTGCCCTGTGTTTAATGGGGAGGGAACTACAACTCCCAGTATGACGTCAGTAATAAGGTAACCAACTCCCAGCACGTCCTACCAGTAATGTGAAGGGAACTACAGTTCCCAGCATCCTCTGACTGTAATAGGAAGTGACTACAAACCCCAGTATTGCATGTCAGTAATGGGGAGGTGGCAACTCCCAACATGCCCGCCTGTAATAAGGTGACGACTCCCACAATGCTGTGTATATGGAAGGACACTACAACTCCCAGAAAGACATGTCGGTAATAAGGTGACCAACTCCCAGCATGACCTGTGAATAATGGGGACTGAACTCCAACTCCCGGCGTGCCCTGTCTGTAGAAGGGTCACCACACTTCCCAGCATGCTCTGTCTGTAATAGAAAGGAAACTATAACTCCCAGCATGCCATGTCAGTAATAAGGTGGCTACAATTTTGGTATACCTTGACCATAATAGAAGGGAACTACAACGTTCTGTATGCCCTTACAGTAATGGCAGGGTGACTACAATTCCCAGCATACCAGTCAATGGGAAGGCGACTACCTAAAGCTTACCTATAAATCCCATGAGCCTCTAGGGCATGGGTGCTGAACCTGTGGCCCTTCAGCTGTTGTAGAACTAAAAGTCCCATCATGCATCAGCCTTTGGGAGTCATGCTTGTAACTGTCAGCCATGCAATGCCTCATGGGACTTGTAGTTCTTTAACAGCTGGAGGGCCTGCTCTAGGGGTGAGGAGATGCTACAGGTCCCAGCATTCCCCTTCTCCAGCCAGCGGGCATCGGTCCATGCTGTGGAAACCTAATGCTGCAGTGACTTGAAAAGTCCCAGCATGGTCTGCCAGCCCAGGGGAGGAGGTGAAGCGACTACAACCCCCATCATGCCATATCGGGCAGTGTTGAGGAAATGCAACTACACATCCCAGTGTGGTCACCTATAGATCATTTATCCAAGAGCTACAGGGAGGTGACTACGTGTTCTAATATGGGGAATATGGAAGGGTGACTAAAGAGCTCTTCAATTTATGATGGCCAAGGGAAGCAAAATCCCGGTACAACTTCTGATCTATGATGGTGGTGGTCAGTCTGCTGGATGGGCATAAAAATCATTTTGGAGCTGCAACGTGCCCACCATACCCTGTAATTGCTGTTATTACAAACCATATAATGAGGTTTGACCCAGGGCTGTAAATTTGGTGCCGACTTACCTCCAAATAGTCTAGTGAAAAAATGTATTCATCTGGGTAAATGGGGATCTCTTCCCTCTCTTCCCTCTCTTCCCTCTCTTCCCTCTCTTCCCTCTCTTCCCTCTCTTCCCTCTCTTCCCTCTCTTCCCTCTCTTAAGGTGGCACTGTTCTTGAGGCACTGATTGTGGGCACTGACGGGTGGCGCCGGTAGGCAGCTCTGTTGCCTACTGCTAGATGGCACTTGTAGGAGGCACAGGTGGGCACTGAGAAGCTGGCAGCAGCTCACAGTGATCGGGGCTGATGTCCCCCTCACTGCCGCCGGTGATCAGCTTTTTTTTTTTTTTTCTCCTCGCGCTGTCAGCTACCGGCTAGTGGGTTACCGGCTGTGTTGACATCACATGACCAGCTGTCATTGGCTGACAGCTGATCACGTGGTAAGGGGTCGGGATCGACTCCCTACTCCGATCTGTGATCAGCCGAGTCTCATAGACTCGCTTATCACAGATCGCGTCGCGCGTGCCCTTCAGGGGGTGCGCAGGCCGCTCCGGCACGGGACGACGTCAATAGACTTAGTCCCGGCAATGCAGGTCTGCGCTGTAGCCGTCATTCGGCTATAGCGCGGATCTCAAGTGGTTAAAGTAATTTTTTCTAAAAAAAAAATTGTATTTGAAAGACCGCTGCGCAAATACAGTGTGACATAAAATATTGCAACAACCACCATTTTATTCTCTAGGGTGTCTACTAAAAAAAAAAAAAAAAAATATATAATATATATATATAATTTATTATTTTCACTTGCACACAGTCTATTCCATTGACAAATTGTTACAATGTTTATACTTCAACTGATAAAGAATGTTTTGATTCTTGGCAGACTGCCCGGTTTTTCTCTTCCTTTCTTTTGAGGGCTGTGGCTTCAGAAGAGCAGAGAGAATTCTCTGCATAGAAAGAATTGTGAAACACTTCAGTCAAGATCGCGATAACGATTCTTGACGATTAATTGTGCAGCTCTAGTGTGTGTATATATATATATATATATATATATATATATATATATATATATATATATATATTGCACTGGCTGTCAAAACACTAATGTCACCCATCTCTTGTATACAGATTCTCCATATTTCGTTGATTCAAATGTCTTGTAGGACTTTGTATCCATGAAAATGTCCAACTCTGTAAATTCACACCACATATGATGGGACTGCATTGGAGGGCTATTGAAGTGCAGTCCCACTGCATGGACAAGGTAAAGTGCCTTGTGTTTGGTGTGCCCAGTTCATACCACTGCATTGCAGCTGGCAATTGAACTTTGAGATGTCTGTGTAACATTTCAATAAAGTTTGTTTAAAAAAAAAAATGCAATGCTCAGTGCATCATCACTGCGCTTATCTCGGCCCACACTGCATCGCACGCCAGCCGCTGCGTTGCAGTGCCAGCTGTTGGTGTGAACAAGCCCTAGAAATTGGGAGCAGCAGCTGTGTCCATGCAGCTGCTTCTTCCCAGTTGACACGAATGGGACTTCCTGCACGGAACACCTGTGCATCCCCATGCAGGCAAATACGGCCTTGACATGGGCATATGCTTAAAGAGGAGCTCCGGTCGCTTTTCTAAAATTTAAGTCAGCAGCTACAAAAAACGTCTGACTTTAATAAAAAAAGAAACTTGCCTGTCCCGGGACCCAGCCCTGTACTCACCTGAGGGGGGCGCCAGGGATGGTCTTCAGTCCCCGGGGGCCAGCATCTTAACTGTAGGCACCTGGTTGTGACAGCTTGGGGGTTCACAACCAGCTGCCCACTGCGCATGCTTGAGCTGTGAATGGGCCCCCAGTCTGCTGGGACTAGTGATGTGGTCAGAAGACTGCGGATAGAACTTCCGCTCAGATCACCTAGGCGATCTGAGCGGAAGTGGAAGCCGAACCTGTCAAAAATGACATGCAAATATAAGGGGGGGTGAGATGAGTTAAAGCAGAACTTGCGCTTTAACCTCTCCTTCTCTCCCCCCACTTGCGCTTTAACCTCTCCTTCTTCTCTCCCCCCCACTTGCGCTTTAACCTCTCCTTCTTCTCTCCCCCCACTTGCGCTTTAACCTCTCCTTCTCTCCCCCCCCCCCCCCCCACTTGCGCTTTAACCTCTCCTTCTCCCCCCCCCCACTTGCGCTTTAACCTCTCCTTCTCTCTCCCCCCCACTTGCGCTTTAACCTCTCCTTCTCTCTCCCCCCCACTTGCGCTTTAACCTCTCCTTCTCTCTCCCCCCCACTTGCGCTTTAACCTCCTTCTCTCCCCCCCACTTGCGCTTTAACCTCTTCTTCTCCCCCCCCCACTTGCGCTTTAACCTCTTCTTCTCCCCCCCCCCCCCACTTGCGCTTTTAACCTCTTCTTCTCTCCCCCCCACTTGCGCTTTAACCTCCTTCTCTCCCCCCCACTTGCGCTTTAACCTCCTTCTCTCCCCCCCACTTGCGCTTTAACCTCCTTCTCTCCCCCCCCCACTTGCGCTTTAACCTCCTTCTCTCCCCCCCCCCACTTGCGCTTTAACCTCCTTCTCTCCCCCCCCACTTGCGCTTTAACCTCCTTCTCTCCCCCCCCACTTGCGCTTTAACCTCCTTCTCTCCCCCCCCACTTGCGCTTTAACCTCCTTCTCTCCCCCCACTTGCGCTTTAACCTCTTCTTCTTCTCTCTCTCCCCCCCCCCCCCCCACTTGCACTTTAACCTCCCCTTCCCTCTCCCCCCCTCCCTCTCCCCCCTGCGCTTTAACCTCTTCTATCCCCCTTCCTGTAAGCTCAGGCTTTCATGGACACATCATTACGGCATCTGGGTGCAGAGTACTATTGCGGGTGAGGACCCTCGTATCTAGTGCTGGGGTCAGGACTGCCCTCCACCAGACAAGAGGAAGGACCCATGATGTCACCAGATAAGCCAGAGTTTGAAAAGCTGGAGAAGATGCACGACATCTTATAGGTGACTTCTGTCTATTTGTAATGACCACGGTTGGGTGCTTTCTGGTTGAAGTGTGCCTATAAATACCATTTGGGCTGCTAGTCCATGTGAAGGATGTGTTGGATGTTTATTGTTCCCAGCTTTATTGAATCCAGGCAGGCCCTAGAAGGGGGTCTGTTTTCCTTGCTTTGCTACTCCTGGTTCCCAGCATATCATTTCATGTACTTCCTGATTTAGGTAAATGCGTTCATTGCCTTTTTATCTCCTAGGAGTCCCGTGTGGTCTGACAGCTCCGGGTCTTGCTTGATAAATTTGTTGCTTACCATCTGCTGTAGACTTGCTAATCCTATTGGATACGTTGTGCAGGGCTAACCTATTGGAAGATCAACAGGCTGCTTATATTTTTATTTTTTCTTTACTATCTTTTAGAAATGTGGTTATTTATGTGCCAGAGTTTTGGCTGAAGTGTCTTCAGCTCTGGATGTAGTATTTGGGTTCTGACCTTTTTTTGGAATGCTTTGGAACAAAGAGACTGTTTGGTTGCAGACCTTTCTTTGCATGTTGGAGAATTTGTTTCTCCAGTAGTTCTTCTTTTTTTTTATTTTTTTTTTTATTTTTTTACGTAAGTAGTAAATGACTAAATGATGGTTCAAATTTTCTGCTTGGAGCAAAGTTCAGAAAATTATATAAGCAGTTTATCTGCAGAATCATTCTTTTGATGCTGGTGGCCCCTCACAATAGACAAATGAGACCTTTTTTTCTCCAGTCGCCTTTCAGGACAACCCTGGAGAGAGCGCAGCTCCGCCCACTTTGAGGAAACACTTGCATTTTTCTTTAAAGCTCCTCCTCTTCCACCATGGCCTCAGTTATTGTGTTTCCTCCGCCATGGATGGAAGCACTTGTGGGAACCAGGGCTGCGTTCTCTCCAGGGGGAGGGGAGGTAGTCCTACCTTTTTGCAGGAGCCGCTGCAGAGACCATCCCAGCCCCCCCCCTAGTACGAACGGGGGGGGTTCCGGAGTCCCGGACCTTCTCCAGCTCACAGGAGCAGTGGCCGGCAGGAATGTCGAGGCGTCCATGCCCCCGGGAGCCGCCGGGTTTGAATTTCGCGCGCCGCGCGGTGAGGCTCCCGGGAGGTGTCACATGGCGGGCGGATGACGCGGCGGCCAGTGACGCGGCTTCCTGTTCGGGCGGGGCGGCGTTGGTTCCAGCCGCCCGGAACGCAAGGGTCAGGGGGCGGGTCCACAGACCGGTACTTCCGCTTCCGGCGTGCGTAGTGACGCCGTGCCCGGGAAGATTTAAAAACGGCTGTTTGTTCAAGCCCCGCTGCGCTCTCTGCAACATGGAGGAGAGATCTGCAGCAACGGTGGAGGCAGGCACCCCAAGCACCGGTCAGGCCCAGGTAAGAGGGGTACAAAGGTACTCTTTATTCTTCACCTTATGGGCTGTTTTTTTTTTCTGTGTCACTTGTTTATTCCTCCCTGTGGGGGGTCCTGTCACTACAGAGTCAAAGGTTACTGTCCTTGGACCTGTAGTTTGGTGGTTGCTGCACTCAGGTGGTCTGTTTTTTCTGGTGGTGGTATGTTTAGTCCAGACTCTGGTAGTAAGACAAGCTTTTGTTTTTTCCCTAGGAAACTGTGTCAGGGAAAGTAAAGAAAGCAAACCCGCCAGGAAGGAGATGCCCTGTGTGTAAGAACCCCTTACGGGAATCCTGGCAGAAGGCGTTATGTAGGTCCTGTATTAAGGAGATAGTGGAGGAGGAGTCCTCTCAGCAATATGGTGAACTGTATTCATCTGTGCGAGAAATAGCAAGCTCACTAAGCTCCGTCAAGACTCTGTTGGTTCAGAGCCCAGCAAGTCAGGGCGGTAGCCAGCAACCACCACCATCAAGTCCTAGAGCATCTACCTCCAGGCAGAGGGAGGTGTTAGATTCAGAGGACGAAGGGGCAAGTACTCTCCCTTCCCTCAGAGATTCAGAGGAGGAGGTAGAAGAGGAGGATGACAGCCGTGGTTCCAGGTACAAGCTGTCTTTAGAAGAGGTAGATGACCTCTTGAGGGCTATCTATACGACCCTGGACATCCAGGAGGAAAAGGTCCAGTTGTCTGTACATGACAGGATGTATCAGGGGCTGGATGAGGTTAAATCCAGAGTTTTCCCTGTTCATAAAGTTTTGTCAGACACGGTTAAAAAAGAATGGAAGGACCCAGAGAGGGGTCCTTTCCTTTCTAAGAGCCAGAAAAGACGCTTTCCCTTTGATGAAAAAGAGTCAGAGGTGTGGAACAAAAAACCACGTGTGGACGCAGCCTTTTCACAGGTATCGCGTAGGACAGACTTGGCCTTTGAGGACATGGGGGTACTCAAAGATGCCATGGATAAAAGAGCAGATACTCTTTTAAAGAGGGCATGGGATTCAGCATCTGCCAGCCTCAAACCAGCTATGGCATCCACGGTGGTGGCTAGGAATTTAGAGTGTTGGATAGATAAATTGCAGAGCCACGTGGAAGCAGGCACACCACGTAAGGACTTGATGGAATCCTTTCCACTAATCCTTAGAGCGGTGAAATACATGGCTGATGCCTCTGCGGAGTCCATCAAAATGGCAGCCAGATCTGCGGCCCTGGTGAATTCCGCCAGGAGAGCTGTCTGGCTTAAAACGTGGTCAGGTGACACAGCCTCCAAGGTTAGGTTGTGTGGTCTGCCCTTTTCAGGGGATCTGCTGTTTGGGCCAGAGCTGGAAACAGTGCTGGACAGAACGGCAGACAAAAAGAAGGCCTTTCCTGCAAAGAAAAAACAGGCAGGAAAGAGGAATTTTCGTCCTGTTCAACAGTCCCGTAAGGGTGGGGAAGACAGCAAAAGTCGCTGGAACCCCCAGAAGGGTAGAGGTAAAGGAGGAATTTTGTTCAAAACTCCCTCCAGTCAACCCCCTAAGGATAAGTGACTGCTCTGCTCCAGTGGGAGGAAGGTTGTCCGCCTTCCTTCCGCAATGGAGCCAGTGTTCCTCAAGTCAATTCGTGAGGAACATTGTGGCACAGGGATACAGCCTGGAATTTTCCAACATTCCCCCAAACAGATTTTATGTCACAACCCTTCCAAGGGATCAGGACAAAGCCTCTGCCATGAGGAGCCTTTTGGAGGATCTGATTCAACAAGAGGTGATCATTCAGGTTCCAAAGGAACAGGAAGGCCATGGGTTTTATTCTCACATCTTCCTAGTGAGAAAACCTTCGGGCAAATATCGATTGATACTGAATCTAAAAATTCTGAATCAATCGATACGATACAAGCACTTCCGCATGGATACAATCCATACAATAACAAGGTTGTTATCCAAAAATTGCTTCATGGCCTCCCTGGATCTGAGGGACGCCTATCTACATGTCCCGATCGCCCAATCCTCCCAGAAGTTCCTCAGGTTGGCAGTGAATCTAGGGTCGTCAGTCTGGCACCTACAATTCAGGGCCTTGCCGTTCGGGCTGTCGTCCTCCCCCAGGATCTTCACCAAGGTCATGGCGGAAGCCCTGGAACCACTGAGATTGAGGGGAATCTCAGTGGTCCCATATCTGGACGATCTCCTGTTTTTTGCGGACTCCAGGGAACAGGTGCTGTCGAATCTTCAGATAGCACAGGCTCACCTGGGGGACTTAGGGTGGCTTCTCAATCTGGAGAAGTCAAACCTGGTTCCAAGCCAGGAAGTAGTTTTTCTAGGGTACACCATCAATTCTACCCTGCAAAAAGTTTTTCTTCCGCAAGAAAAGGTGGAAAAGATCCTGACGGCAGTAAAACAAATTCAGACGAACCAGGTGGTTTCAGTCCGATCAGCCATGAGGGTGTTAGGTCTCCTTACAGCCTCTATCCCAGCTGTCCAGTGGGCCCGGTTTCATTCCAGACCTCTTCAGGCAGAAATCCTGCAGGTCTGGTCTCACCGGGTTCCACTAGAAAAGAAGTTCAGCCTCACCTCAAAAGTAAAACGAGCTCTGTGGTGGTGGCGAGACACAGCCAATCTCACAAAGGGCCTTCCCTGGTTCTGGCCGCTAGACAAGCGCCTGACGACGGACGCGAGTGCCTGGGGTTGGGGAGCCCACCTAGACGGGCTGACGGTCCAAGGGACTTGGTCCAAGGCAGAGTCTCGGAGATCCTCGAATTGGAGAGAACTCAAGGCTGTGTCGCTGGCCCTTCGGGCTTTTCAGCACGTAGTAGAGGGACAGCATGTACAGATCTTGTCGGACAATATGACAACGGTAGCATATGTCCTAAAACAAGGGGGGACCAGGAGCAGGGGTCTCATGGAATTAGCCAGGCATCTATTCGCATGGGCAGAAAAAAAGCGTGGCCTCCCTCTCAGCAGTCCATCTAAAGGGCTCTCTGAATCTCTGGGCAGATCTTCTCAGCAGGAAGAGACTGGTGGAAGCAGAATGGAGCCTAAATCAGGAAGTCTTCTTGATGATCGCCAGTACTTGGGGCTTCCCCCAGGTGGACCTGTTTGCAAATCAGCAAAACCACAAGGTCCAAAAATACTTTTCTCTTCACCGAGAAGATCAGGCCATAGGTCTAGATGCATTAGCCCATCCTTGGCATTACCGTCTGTGCTATGCCTTTCCCCCCTTTCCTCTGATACCGGTGGTCCTGAGGAAGTTCAGGGAAGAGAGGACCAGCATGATTCTCATCACGCCCTTCTGGCCAAAAAGACCCTGGTTCTCGGCTCTTCTAAATCTAGCCACAGAACCCCCGTGGAGGCTACCAGTCAGGCAGGACCTTCTGACACAAGGGTCAGTGGTCCATCCAGAGGCAGGCAGGCTGCAGTTAACCGCCTGGTTTCTGAAGAAGATCTCTTAAGAGCTAAGGGTTTGTCCGAGGGACTAGTAAGGACTTTACTCTCAAGCAGGAAAGAAGTGACTAGGGCCATCTACCTGAAAGTCTGGAAGAAGTACAACTCGTATTGTACTCTTAGAGGGTTCCAGGTGAAAAATACCAGTTCAATACTGGAATTTCTCCATGAAGGAATGGAGAAAGGTTTGGCAGCCAGCACCCTGAAAACTCAGGTGGCGGCCCTTTCTGTTTATTTAGAAAAAAACCCTTTCCAGGGAAGCTTTAATTTCCAGGTTTTTCAGGGCAATGGCACGGAATAGGCCAGTTCCCCTCAGGAATTTTCCCAGTTGGGATTTATCCATAGTCCTTCAGGGTTTAACGGGAGCTCCGTTTGAGCCTCTTAAGGACTCTTGTTTAAAAAATTTAGTTTTAAAAACAATTTTCCTAGTAGCCATTACGTCGGCTAGACGAGTGAGCGAATTACAGGCTCTGGCAGTTACAGAGCCTTTCCTAAAGATTTTTCCCGATAGGATAGTGCTGCAGATAGACCCAGCCTTTCTTCCCAAGGTATCTTCAGAGTTCCATCGTACCCAACAAATAGTGTTGCCTACCTTTTCCTCCAACCCTACCAACACAGGGGAGGAGGCCTTTCATACCTTAGATGTAAGGAGGTGTCTTCTCCATTTCCTAGCAGTTACTAGGGAATTCAGGAAGACGAATGCTCTGTTTGTAATCTTTTCAGGTACTAGAAAAGGGGAAAAAGCCTCCAAGAGTACTCTAGGTAGGTGGCTTAGAGAGGCAATTTCGGAGGCATACAAAGCTAGAGGGGAATCCCCTCCCTCCGGAATTGCTGCCCATTCCACTAGGGCAACAGCAGTGTCTTGGGCCGAGAGGGCCGGTGCTACGCCTGATCAAATCTGCAAGGCGGCCACGTGGTCAAGTTACTCAACTTTTCTTCGGCACTACAGACTGGACTTGCTGTCAGCTGCGGATCAAGCCTTCGGCAGGAAGGTACTGCAGGCAGTGGTCCCACCCTAGGGTAAGCTTCTCGTTTATCCTCTCCAGGGTTGTCCTGAAAGGCGACTGGAGAAAATACCTAGTTAGACTTACCGGTGACGGTATTTCTAAGAGCCTTTCAGGACAACGCCTAGTTCCCTCCCTTGTGTTCTATGTTTAAAGATGATACAAGTATCTGTCATGGTTTGTTTGTGTTCTCTGTGCTTTATCTTCCAGTATGCCGGAGGTAACAATAACTGAGGCCATGGTGGAAGAGGAGGAGCTTTAAAGAAAAATGCAAGTGTTTCCTCAAAGTGGGCGGAGCTGCGCTCTCTCCAGGGTTGTCCTGAAAGGCTCTTAGAAATACCGTCACCGGTAAGTCTAACTAGGTATTTTTTTTTTTATATATGTCGCCGCCCTTATACCAAATCAAGAGCAATAAAGTTTTTACACCATCCTAGTATTCCAGTAATGGAGAGCTTCATAATTTTTGTAATAGTCCTCTGCGCTACTAAGTAATAGACATGTGCACAACAAAAAAATTTGTTTATTTTCGTTTTTTTCATTTCCGGAAAAAATTAGTTTTTTTTTCGTTTCGTTTTTTTCGTTTCCGTTGGTTCGTAATGATTCGTACATTCGTAAGTCGTCGGTGTTCGGATTCGTACATTTGTAAGTCTGTTTTCGGATTCGTAACGATTCGTACATTCGTAAGTCGTCGGTGTTCATATTCGTAACGATTCGTAAGAGTTATTTTTTTCGTTGATTCGTTTTTTCGTAAGTTTAATTTTCGGGCGCATTCGTATTTATTCGTAGATTCGTAATCGGAGCATAATTCATAATTTTATGTAATGTGTATGCTATTACATTTTAATAATTTACGAATCGAAAAAAAAAAGTTACGAATCGAAAAAAAAACGAATGTACGAATTTTTTTGTTCAATAGAGACACGGAAAATTACAAATCGAAAAAAGAAAAAAAAAGGTTAAAAAAAAAAGTTACGAATGTACGAATTTTTTTGTTCAATCCATTCGAAGCACGTTTAGCAGCACCATTGTAAGGGACACGGAAAATTACCAATTCAACAAAAAAAAAAAGTTACGAATGTACAATTTTTTTTCGTTTTTCGGATCTTCTTCATTAGTACATTCGTTATTTCAAATTTTTTTTTTTTTTTTTTTGGATTTTAGTTGTTTTTCGGATTCGTTCGATTCGAATGATTCGTTAATCGGATTCGAACGATTCGTTCATGCGTACGAAAACGAACGAACGAACGAAAAAAAATGAAAAACGGAAAAAAAACGAAACGAATTGCACATGTCTACTAAGTAAACTGAATTAAATACAAATAATGATGATAAAATGGAAATGCTGCAAGACCGAATAGTGTTCACAAATACACCAATAAAACATATAAACATATAAGACATAAACATATAAGAAAAAAATGAAATGATCCTGTGCATAGCCTAGTGATCTGACATCCCAAAAGTGAAAGTATAGCAATGACATAAAATAATATTCAAAAATGTTCATAAACAATAGTGAAAAATAACGTATCTAATAAGTGCAAACAGAGTCCATAGACAAAAGTGATCTGATGCTTCAAAATATTGTGTAGATGAAAGTTGCAAAAAGTTGACGGTTAATCCAGTGACTTAAACCGCTGACACCACACCAATGTGCTCACCTTATGGGCATAAATGAAATGCCTTTGTAAATCCACTTGGAGCGGCCTTGATTCCAGGATCAACAGTAATTTGTTCTCGCTTAAAAAGATTACACCCCTCATGACCCATGTTACGATTCACATGCAAGGTAAATAAGCCTCCAATGTATTACCAAAATAACCACATTTTATTAAGTAAAATACCTGCTTGCATGAAAGCAGCAGCAAACGAGAAAAATGGCGTTTCAAGTTAAAAGATCAGGGGGCCTCCTGAGGAAGTCATGTGACGCAACGCGTAGGGAGTGGACGGAAGTACACCGCGGAACGGAAGTGACGTACGAGGTGGTGTGGGATGCCGTTTGTCTCGGTTTGGTGCGCTTGCTGCTGCTTTCATGTAAGCAGGTATTTTACTTAATAAATTTGGTAATGCACTATTGGAGGCTTATTTACCTTGCATGACCAAAATAACCAAATTTATTAAGTAAAATACCTGCCTACAAACAGCGTTTCATGCCACCTCGTACGACACTTCAGGTCCGCGGTGTACTTCTGGCCATGCCCTATGCATTACGTCACATGACTTCCTCAGGGGGGGGGCCCTGTTCCTTGATCTTGAAATGCAGTTTGTCTCTGTTTGGCGTGCCTGATGCTGCTTTCATGTAAGCAGTTATTTTGGTATTACACTATTGGAGGCTTATTTACCTTGCATGTGGATCGTAACATCCGTCATGAGGGGTGTAATCTTTTAATCGAGAACAAATTGCTGTTGATCTTGGAATCCAGGCCGCTCCCAGTGGATTTACAAAGGCATTTCATTTATGCCCATGAGGTGAGAGTTCTCTGAGCACATTGGTGTGGTGTCAGCGGTTTAATTCACTGGATTAACTGTTGAGCTTCACCAATTTGTTGAAACAAATCTTTTTAGGGTTTACACACACTAGATGAGCCGTACTTGAGCATGTGTGACCCCAAAAGTCCAGGTCGTTTGACTATCGCTCCCATACTGAGCCCTGGCCTGTTTGGAGAGGTGATGACATCAGCATGCTCTGCCCCAAAAACAATGGTGACCACAGGGGCCAGCAGGGTAGGATGGGTGAGGTCAGTGGGGGCAAACCTGTTTGGGTATAGTACATGGGTGCTCAACCCGTGGCCCTTCAGCTTTTACAGAACTACAAGTCCCATCATGCTTCAGCCTTTGGGAATCTTTTTTGAACTGTCAGCCTTGCAATGCCTCATGGGACTTGTAGTTCCACAAGGCTGACAGTTCAAAATGATCCCCAAAGGCTGAGGCATGATGGGACTTGTAGTTCTGGAACAGCTGGAGGGCCACATGTTGAGCACCCATGGTATAGTACAAGGCAACCGGTGTGAGTACGCCCTTAAAGCAGAAGTAAGCTGCATCTGGGCACCATGAACGTAAAATGCTGTTTATTTAATTTTTGGGGAACTCCCCCATTTATCCATTTCATTATTTTGTTGAGAAATCACTTTTGAAAAACGCCCCCCAGCATTTCTAGCAGCGGCCATCTTAATGAAGGGGAGATGATTCAGGGCTGGTTAACACTTATGCGATGTGGGAAACGCACCAAATCTTGTGCTTTTTCCTGCATCGCATTGCAATCGCACAGTGTCCATGCGATCTGCTGCGGGTGTCCAATGTTCTCTTAATGACACCCCCGAAACATTGCAAAACGCAGTGCGATTTGCCAGAATTGCTGTGAACACCCATGCGATTTAGGTGCGGGCGGGTGAAAAGGATCCTGCACCATTTTGGTGCGGTTGCGATGTGCTTTCAGCTATACAAAATGTATGGCTGAAATTGCACCACAGAATTGCATGCGGTGTCTACATCGCACAAGTGTGAACCCAGCCTCATATAGCATTTGCTTCCTGGAATCCATCTGCCCTAAGCCCAGGCAGGCAGGAGGGTGCGCTTAGCTGACGAGGGCCCTGGTTGCCCCCTCCAGATAAAAGAAAAACAAGACGACATGGGCGGCTTAACCCACATGTTTCACTTTCACTTATCTGTTCTGTCTAATAAGGATATGTCCCCCGTGTGTCTGTATAATTAAAAAAATAAAGGTATTTACCTTTTTATCTGCGACTGCTGATCGGCCGCCACGTGATGTGCCGCACCTTTCCTCTCTCTGTGTGACAAGCAGCGGGAGGGGCCGAGATGCTGACATCACTCTGGAGGAGGAGAGAGCCAGAGAGATGTGGCACGTCATGTGACCGCTTATTAGCGGTCACGGCTAAGGTATATACAGCTTTTTTTTATTACAGAAGACACAGGGGGACTTATCCTTATAAGACAGAACGGATTATAGAAAGTAAGACGTGTTAAGGCAGCAGCAGAAGGGGGCGGGGGTGGACCCGGACCCTGACACAAGAGCCGAAAGGCAGGGCAGGGATGAGAGGGGGATGACATAAGAGAGGAGATATACGAGAGAGCAGATGACGGAGGCACGCAAACTGACCACGGTGTCAGGGCTCAGCAGCCATAATTACCGTGGTCCGTTTACAGAGGGGAGGGGAGAAACTGGAAGGATCAGTCAGGTTTTTTATTTTTTTTAGGTGTTACAGGGGTCCAAATGACACAGGACAAGCACTGTGTCATAACATGCGTTTAACTGCTTCAGATCCACGCTAAAGCCGAATGGCGGCTACAGCGCGGATCTGCTGTGCCGGGAGTACGTCTATTGACATCCTCCCCTTTGCAGGCTTGCTACGCCCCCCCCCCCCTGAAGGGAGCGCTACGCCCCCCCCCCCCTGAAGGGAGCGCTACGCCCCCCCCCCCCCTGAAGGGAGCGCTACGCCCCCCCCCCCTGAAGGGAGCGCTACGCCCCCCCCCTGAAGGGAGCGCTACGCCCCCCCCCCCTGAAGGGAGCGCTACGCCCCACCCCCCCTGAAGGGAGCGCTACGCCCCACCCCCCCTGAAGGGAGCGCTACGCCCCACCCCCCCTGAAGGGAGCGCTACGCCCCACCCCCCCTGAAGGGAGCGCTACGCCCCACCCCCCCTGAAGGGAGCGCTACGCCCCCCCCCCCTGAAGGGAGCGCTACGCCCCACCCCCCCTGAAGGGATCGCTACGCCCCCCCCCCGCCTGAAGGGATCGCTACGCCCCCCCCCGCCTGAAGGGATCGCTACGCCCCCCCCGCCTGAAGGGAGCGCTACGCCCCCCCCCCCGCCTGAAGGGAGCGCTACGCCCCCCCGCCTGAAGGGAGCGGCTACGCCCCCCCCCCTGAAGGGAGCGGCTACGCCCCCCCCCCCCTGAAGGGAGCGGCTACGCCCCCCCCCCCCTGAAGGGAGCGGCTACGCCCCCCCCCCCCCTGAAGGGAGCGGCTACACCCCCCCCCCCCCTGAAGGGAGCGGCTACGCCCCCCCCCCCCGAAGGGAGCGCTACGCCCCCCCCCCCCGAAGGGAGCGCTACGCCCAATGAGACTCGGGTGATCACAGATCTGAGTAAGGGGCCGGCCACTTACCACGTGATCAGCTGTCCGCCAATGGCAGCTGATCACATGATGTAATCGGTTTCTTTTTTTTCTCTTTCTCATGCTGACAGCCTCATATGTGCCCATGGTTTAACATATGCTTTAACCTCCTTTGAGGGGCACAGCGTGCTCCCAGCACAGAGACTGAGCTCTCACTCTAACAATCCGGACTCGGGCCTCTCAGTTCCTGGTCACCTAATCGATGTGCCTTGGATTGGATATCGCAGTGATCAGTCACTTTATAGCTAGGCCCTGTATCTTCTTTCTCTTCTAAATGGAGAGAGATGTATTGTATTTTTGTATTTTTTTAAAATATAAAATTAACTAAATAAAGAACCTAATAAGCTAGATCAAAGTTTGATCTAGGTCCGTGCCAAGGTTAGTGATAGGGGGGGGGGGGGGGGGTCAGTGCAAGGTTCAAAGGTCGGGGTCAAAAGTAAGGGTCATATATTTATTTTAGGTTGGATTTATTTATTTTAAAAATCATTTTTTATATTTGCCTTGGGGTGTGTGTGCCAGGGTCAGTACAGTACCGTGTTTTTGCTGTGAGCCCAGCTCCACAGGGTGTAATGTGGCTGATGCTGCCCATAATATTCAGTAAACCCCCCTATGGGCAGGGCATTTTTTATTGTTTAGAGATGGTAGGGAATGGAAGGAAATGAATGCGTGCAAGTGTGTCAAGTGTGTCAAAGCATGTGAGTCAAGCTGTGTGTGTATAATAAATGTTCTACATCTCTGAAAACGCATTCATCCCCATATTTTGAGTTTTTAAAGTGGAATTGCACTGTATCTGAGCACCAAAAACGCCAAATTCATTTTTTAATATTTAAAACAAACTCTGTCATCCATCATCCATGTCTACATGCTTTATTTTGCTGACAAATCACTTTGAACCCCCCCCCCCCCCCAAACTAGCATTTTTTGCTGTGGCCATCTTGAGTGAGGGCAGATGATAAATATAGCATTTACTTCATAGAATCCATCTGTCCTTAGTTTAGGTGTTCTGTCAGAATAGCGAGCCTGCCAGATTAGGTAACGGAAGTAACGTTGCGTCAGCTGCGCATGCGTTCCACCCTCACACCTGCAGTCAGAAGGCGGCGGCACACATTTTACTACACACGGCTACGTCTTGAATTTCAGAGGAATTTTAGCAATAAAGTGAGAGTATATAAATAATTTTAGTATATTGACATCTGTGATGCTGTTTGGATGTTATATTTTGAAAGCTTAACCACTTGCCCACCGTCAATTGACGGCAGGGCAGTGTGGCTCTCGTTCTGGGATGCGCGGTGATCACAGCCGTGCCATGTTGCTAGGACATGGTGTGGCTCTTTAACCATGTGATTGGCTGTGTCCAATCACAGCCGGTCATATGTAAAAAAACGAAGACGCTGGTAATCGGCGCTCCTCGTCTCACACTGACAGAATGTAAGGAGAGCCGATCAGCGGCATCTCCTCACAGAGGACATCTGGGTATGTAATCGGGGCACTGATCATCAGTCCCCCAATTACAATAAAGCCCCACCAGTGCCAGCAATGAGTGACCATTAGTGGTGCCGGTCAGTGCTGGCTAGCAATGCCACATCAGTGCCCATAATTGTGGCATATCCGTGCCTCCTCATCAGAGCCACCTCGTGCTTATCAGTGCAGCCTATCGGTGCCGCCTCATCAGCGCCCATCAGTGAAGGGGAAAAAATTACTTATTTACAAAATGTACTGACAAACTAAAACTTTTTTAAAAAGCTTTTCTGCCTTTTTTTTTTTTTTTTTTTTTTTAAGGAAGTGATTAAATACCACCAACAGCTCTATTTGTGTGTAGAAAATTAAAAAAATGTCACATGGTTACAGTGTAGCATGACCGCGCAATTGTCATTCAAATTGTGACAGCGCTGAAAGCTGAAAATGGGCTGGGCAGGAAGGTGGGGGGGGGGGGGGGGGGGGTAAAGGTGCCCTGTATTGAGGTGGTTAAAGGTTTAGCACTGAAGTGAGGGGTGTACCAACATGGTCTCCGCCACCTTCCTACTGCTGGCATCCAGCTTCTTTCAAAATGTAAAATCCAAACGGCATCACAGATGTCAATATACTGTTTATATACGCTCATTTCTTTGCTAGAACTACTCTGAAATTCAAGACGTAGCTGGGTGTAGTAAGATGTCCGCCTTCTGACTGCAGGTAATCTGACAGATTAGCAAACCTGGTAGCGGTGGAATGAATCCGCAGGTGACGGAATGTCACTTCCGTTACCTAATCTAACGGGTTCGCTATTCTGACAGAACACAGGCATGCAGACAAGAGGGAGTGCTTAGCTGAGAGGACCCCTCCCCCCCTCCTGAAGACATTTGCCTAGGCCTGGAAACTAGGAAGTAACTGAAGAAATCTAAAAAAAAAAACGTTTTAAAACAAGTGACTGATATACTTTCTTATCTATTTTGTAATGCTAGCAGCGTGAGGATTAAAAATAGTCAGTGCATTGGAGCGACTTGTCATGTGATTTGGCAGGTCACATCCTATTGCTGGCAATCGCACTGTTCAAACCGACTTTGCGGTGCTGCATCAATTTGAAAAAGTAGCACATGTGCTACTTTTTAGTGATTTTTATTTTGTTTGGGTGCGCGACGTGCATAGACATCTGTACGTCAAGTCACACATGTCTTCAAAGTTGCACTGGCATGCAGCTTTGAAATCATGCGATTTCAGATGAAGTTGCACAGCTACTGAAGAAACGGCACCAGCGATACTGAATATCTCCTCAACTGTGCAGGTTTAGGAGATATTCGGGGTACCTACAGGTAAGCTTTGTTATAGGCTTACCTATAGGTTAAAATGGTGTAACGGGTTTTTAACCTGTTTAAGGCCTCATGTACACTGCTGCTGTTAACCTGACGTTTAGGAGCAGTTGGGCGTTTTTTTTTTTTTTCAGCTGCCCCCGAACCCCTGTTTTTAACATGGACTGTTGGACAGGCTACTTTGGTTGGTTGGCAGACTGGTTGGCGAGTTGAGCTATGGCATGTTCTGTTTTTGTCTTTCATGCCCCTAAACCCTCCTCTGTTATATTATCTGTACTTGTAGACAGTTGTTTATCGTCGTTTCTAGACAGTTGAGGTTAGAAGCATTTTTTTTGAAAAGCAAAAAAAATGGGTTCCAGATGGAAGTTCAGAGGCATTTGAAATGGCAAAGGGCCGAGGGCTTTCACACTGCAGTGGTGCTCTGGCAGGGCGTCGCATAAAGTCCTGCCAGCTGCTTCTTTGGAGTGGCGAACTCACCGCTCCTCCAGCGCTGCTCCCCATTGAAATCAATGGGGCAGCGCTGTAATGCCGCCGGCAAAATGGCGCTATTGCAGCGTTTTGCCGGGGGTTTTAACCCTTTCTCGGCCGCCAGCGGGGGTAAAAGTGACCTGCTAGCGGCCGAAATGCGCCGCAAATCCGACGGTATAACGCCGCTAAAAATATGCTATAGGCGGATCGGTGTGAAAGGGGAAATAAACCGATAGGAAGTAAAACCCATTTGTTACCCTGCAAAAGGTAAAGCATAATGGGCTACTATGCATCGCATAATAGCCCATTATGTGACCCTTGCCCGCAAGAGAAGCCCGCGATGTCCCCGTCTTCCTCGCTAGTAGCGAGCGTCCATTCTTCACCCCTCTTCCTTCCGGGGCTGCAAACTCCGGCTCTGTGACTGTCTGGAGTTGCGTGACATCACTCCCGGTCACGGTATGACCCGAGCTAGAAACGGCACAGCGTTTCCTTTCTAACTCCGGCGCATGCGCAGAAGAAATCGCTGTGCAGCGATTTGCAAATATCTCCTAGACCGTGTAGGTTTATGAGATATTTCAAGCACCTACAGGTAAGCCTTAATGTAGGCTTACCTGTAGGTTAAAGTGGTCTGTAAGGATTTACAACCACTTTAAAGGGGTTGTAAACCCTCATGTGTTTTTGCATTAAGGTGAAAAAACACCTTGCAGTCACCAGCCCCCCATTTTACTTACCTGAGCCCCAAATTTCCGTTGGCGTGTCCCTGCTGTCCCTCTCTCCACAAGTTCCTGGCTTTTGATTGGATAGATTGACATCAATCAAATCCAATAATGTGGGTGCTGGTGGGGGGGGGGGGGTTGCTCTGCCGCCGATTCCTGCATTCGGCCTCTATGGATGCTGAATGCTGGACTCAGGAGCGCGCCCACAAGGTAACCCCCCCTTGGGAGAGTGCTTCTCGATGGGGGAGGGTTATCTAATGCGGGGAGGAGCCGCCGAGGGACCCCAAAAATGGATGTTCGGGGCCACTCTGTGCAGCTCGTTTTGCACAGTGGAGTTAAGTATGACATGTTTGTTTTTATAAAAAAAAAAATCGATTCTTTAGTATCACTTTAATGGAGATACATTTTTGACAATTTGCAATGCAAAAAACGCTTCTAAATGCAAACGCAGGATGTAAAAGCGGCACAACTTATTTTTTTTCTAAACGTAGGATACGATCTGTCAAGTTACATTGTTCAGGAGAGGCTTTAAAACAGGGGTCTCAAACTGGCGGCCCTCCAGCTGTTGCAAAACTACAAGTCCCATCATGCCTCTGCCTGTGGGAGTCTTGCTTGTAACTGTCAGCCTTGCAATGCCTCCTGGGACTTGTAGTTTTGCAACAGCTGGAGGGCCACCAGTTTGAGACCCCTGCTTTAAAAGGTCCAATGTTCATGAAGCCTAACTCTTAAATGTACCTAAACGCGGCATTTAGGAGCGTTTGCGTTTTCAAATGTACATTGAAAAGGGGGGAATGTTTTGGGGGAAAAAAACACTTGTAAAAGCAAGTGCCCAAAAAACTTTCCTAAACTCTTGTTCTATATGAGATTTTTTTTTTCATCTGCTAGTGTGCAAAGATACAAAAAATGCTGCATGTGTCCTTACTAAAATCCAGCGAGTCCCAAGCATGCATATAGGTCTTCTTTTGCTGAACTACAAAACACCTCTCCCTTATGTTGGGATGAGGGAGAGGGTGAAGTGTTTTGTAGTCCAGAACTGAGCCGAGGCGACTGCGTTGCCAGAAATGAGGACCCCTCATTCATGACTTGTGTAGCTGCCATTTGTGCACATGAGTTGTGAAAGCAAAAGTTTCCTCATTTACTGCCCGAGTTCACACAGAATGAGGTCATTGATATTTGGTAAGGCTGGCCAATTTTTGTTTTTTGTACATTTTATGTAATCGCGGCCCATCTGCTGCGATCGGATCTCTTTCTCTCTGGGCGTGCAGGCTTGTTAGTTCTCGAAGTTGCCGTGCTGCTGGCTTGCTGCAAAAGCTGGTTTGAATTATACGGCAGTGGTGAGACTCATGACACAAACATGAAACTCTGTGGGAAGTGGAGGCTTCTCACATCTCGCTGCTTTTTTATTTTCATTGCAGGCGGACTGTTCTCTGTTGTACCGACACAATTGTTTATCCTTATTAGTACGTTTGCATCAGTGTTGGGTTATGTGGTTGTGTGCATACTGGCCCTATGTGTGTCAGAAATAGCAAGTAATTGCTCTGCGTCACCACCATGCTGTCACCAGTTATGAATGAGGGAGAGAGGGAGGACTTGTTCTGAAGAGGGGGGTCAAATCACTTTGCCACCAACTATGCTTTACATATTCATTAACTGCAGTTGTGACTAGCTAAGATTTATGAATGTGGGCAGAATTGTATTGATTTTGGTATGTTGTACTTCAACTAGAACTGAAGGCAATATCAAAAGTTGCATGCGTGATATAGTCTGTCAAAAGCATTAAAGTGTGGCTAAACCCAGGACCCTGTATTCACCATCTTTGGTCTCCCACAGTACATAGAACATGGAAATGCAATTATTTTATTAAATTATAAACTGATTTTCTCATAAGCAGTATATAGGAGTCTTGTGACTTGTATCCCTGTCTGCTTAAAGTGGATGTAAACCTGAATTTTGTTTATTAAATTAAGGCTTGCACCTTGTACAGTATAGGATTTTATGTTCTTTGTGCCCAGGCTTGCCACAAAGAGTTAAAGGGGTTGTGAACCTTTTGAGGTTTTTTACCTCCTGTAATGCAGCAGCCCCCCCCCCCCTGTGCCCCCGTTCTACTTACCTGTTCCCCCCTCTATCTCGGAGACGAGCTCACCAGCAAAACACCGGTGTCTCAGGTCCTGATTGGATAGATTGATAGCAGCGCAGGCATTGGCCCCCCGCTGCTGTCAATCTAGTCCAATGACCCGGGGCCGAGTCATACATTCGGCTAATATGGACAACGAATGAATGACTCGGGAGCGTTTCCGCAAGGTAACCCCCCCCCCCCCCCCAGGAAAGCGTTTCTCCCAGGGGGGTAGCCGCCGGGGGACCCCAGAAGAGGATGTTTGGGGCCATTCTGTGCAAAACGAGCTGCACAGTGGAGTTAAGTATGACATGTATGTTATTTTAAAAAAAACACAAAGCTTTAGAGCCGGTTCACACAATGGCAACCCAGGATCCGACTTCAGGTCGCCCCAAGTCGCGCTGTTGAGAAAATCAATGTTGGTTAATGGAGCCTTCTTAATGTACACTACAGCAGTCACTCCGACTTCAAAAAAGGTTCCTATCCGACTTCTAGGTGACTTGTACCCATAGAATTCAATGGAAGTCGCCTCCAAGTCAGCTCTCCATCTATATTGAAGCGACAATGCCGCCTCTCTATTAATAAAAATCGGCATGGATTCCCCCTCCAAGGGCAAACCAGGCCCTTAGGTCTGGTATGGATTTTAAGGGTAACCCTCCTACGCCAATAAAACGGCGTGGGGGTCCCCCCAAAATCCATACCAGACCTTATCCGAGCATGCAGCCCCGCCGGACAGGAAAGGGTGGTGACAAGCGCCTCTTCCCGACAACCCTGGTCGTTGGTTGTCGGGGTCTGCGGGCTTATCGGAATCCGGGAGCCACCTTTAATGAGGGGGCCCCCAGATCCCGGCCCCTCACCCTATGTGAATGAGTATGGGGTACATTGTACCCCTACCCATTCACCTGGGGAAAAAAGTGTCAATAAAAAACACCCTAGACAGGTTTTTAAAGTAATTTATTAGGCAGCTCCGGGGGTCTTCTTCCGACTTCGGGGGTCTTCTTCCGACTCTTTCGTGCTCTCAGGTTCTTCTCCGGCCTCTTCTGCCGGGCTCCTCTGCTGGGCTCCTCTGCTATCTTCTTCCAGCTCTTTTACTAGCGGTGGCCCGGGCTTCTCCGTCCTTCTCTCTGCTCTCTTCTTCCGACGTTGACCCGATGCTCTCTCCCGCTGAAATGCAGTGTGAGGTGCACGACCACTTATATAGGCATGGGGTGTGGTCACCGGGTAATGTCACATGGTGACCCCGGCCCTTATGACGTCAAGTCCCAGGGCCTGCTGGGACTGTGACTTCATAAGGGGCGGGTCACCATCACCCAGTGGCCCCGCCCCATGCCTATATAAGTCGCCGCGCACCTCGCACACGGCATTTCAGCGGGAGAGAGCGTCGTGTCAACATTGAAAGAAGAGGGAAGAAGGTCGGAGAAGCCCGGGCCACCGCTAGTAAAAGAGCTGGAAGAAGATAGCAGAGGAGCCCGGAAGAAGAACCGGAGAGCGCAAAAGTGTCAGAAGACCCCCGGAGCTGCCTAATAAATTACTTTAAAAACCTGTGTGTGTGTGTTGTTTTTTTTTCCCAGGTGAATGGGTATGGGGTACAATGTTCACACAGGGTGGGGTGCAGGGATCTGGGGGCCCCCTTATTAAAGGGGGCTCCCGGATTTCGATAAGCCCCCCCCCCCGCCCGCAGACCCCGACAACCAACGGCCAGGGTCGTCGGGAAGAGGCCCTTGTCCTCATCAACATGGGGACAAGGTGCTTTGGGGGGGGGGGGGGGGGGGCCCGCAGGAGAGGGCTGATTATTCTGTGATTGGCCACGGCCAAAGTCGCTTGGCCTTGGGGCGACTTAAAGTCGTGTTGTAAGTCGCGCTGTCATTCATACTCAAGTCGTGTCCAAGTTGCCTCCAAAAGTCGCGCTGGAAGCAGTGTTGCCCCTGTGTGACCCGACTCTTAGTGTCACTTTAATCCAGCTCTGAGCAGTCCTCCTTATAATTTTTTTTTTTTTTTTTGTGAGATAAAGTCAGAGAAATAGGAGTCAGTTTCTCCCCCTTGCTTTAAATGACGGGTGATTTACATATCTCGTGCAGGAGCCTGAGAGAGACATTCTATGTACTTCAGATCCCCTCCTCCTTCTCCAGCTCGCCCAGGATTGGCTGCTCCACACCTCGGCATGATTGGGCATGCTGAAATCATGTGGTGACCTTTCTGGGTTTTTCACTGGATGTTGGTGATCATAGCAGAAGTTCAGTGTAAGAAATGCACAGGAGAAAATGCATGTCGACAAGGGGAGTGTGGAGGTGGGCGGGGAGTCTCAAGACTCCACCCACGGAGCTCCGGACAACAGACCCACCCACAGAATCGACAGTTTTTCGGGTCTCATAACAGACAGAAGGACACATTTGAAGGCACATGGCTGTTGTATGAAGAGAGCCTTGTATTTACCAACACGGAGCTCTCTTCTGTCATTTGCTGAGCTGATCAGCGGGTGCTGGCCATTAATCATTGGCCAGGACCTGTTGATCAGCTTGTGCTGCAGCGAATCGCAGCAGTCCTGCGGGTCCGCAGGCACATGTGTGAGCCGACCCCGAATGAAAGCCACGATGTAGAGATGCGTGATTGTGTCTGTATGAGCCAACCTGCCGCTGTAAATGTACTGCGGCGGGTCGGCAAGCTGTTTAATGACACCTAAACGAGATGTGGCGTTGCTGCGATTGTCGCACGAGAAATCGCATCACTCTAAGCTTGTTGCCCAAAAATTGGCTTCATTTGGGTGTCGAGCCCTGCACAATGTGGTTTGCCATACGATTTCTCACGCGACAAATGCAAATCCGCACCATGTTTAAGTACCACTAAAAATGAATGGCACCTGCGTTTTGCCACTATTGCAATGCGATTTGGGATCTCAGGCAGAATTTCAGCGATTTCTGCTTGAACTCAAAATTGCGGATGTGAACAGGGCCTTAAAATCGCTTGAAGCTTGTTGCCCAAAAAGGAGCAGGAGCTTCTTTTCTGGCGTCAAACCCGATTGGGGGGCATCCCATTCAAGTGAATAGCTGTCCGTATGCGACATGCAGAATCATGTGCAAATTGCAAAAAAGAAAATAGCGAGCGGGACCCACGGGTTTCGGGTAAGAAATTTGCACGATTTCCCCCATCAACACAAACAGTGCTGACAGGGGAATCCCTCCTGCTCAGCCATTGTTTGCTCTCAGTGGGGTGTACTTGCTGAACCGGCCGAGATTTGATCGGTCCTATGTCCAGCCTGGTTTTTGCTTCATACCTGTGAAAACATTCACCTACAATGTATGTGTTGGTAATATTTTTAGACCCTGCAGTTCTCATCACAGCCGTTGGGCAAAGTCGTCCGCTTACTACTCGGATTCTTTGTAATTGTCTGTTCTCATTGGGAGTATTTTTTAATTAGAGTGGAGCTGCAATTTCATTACTTTAATGGGTGCCGCTTCATGCCGGCTGCATTTGTTGAGGGCAGTCTGGTGGGATCTGCTTGGTGAACAGCTTGTGTGTGTGTGTGTGTGTGTATATAATGATGAAGTGGTTCCTGTTTAGAAATACACTAAAATATTGATTATATTTTGTCGTATTGAACGATTTTCTGGCTGTAACATAATATACTCTATATGTGGGCATTTCGGTTTGCATGCTGTTTTATTGTGTTTTTAAAAGGTGGAACTGTGACACCACTGGATGCCTTTCATGTAGCGATTCATTATCCGTTTATTTGTTTTCAATAAAGATATTTTATTTATACCAGGGGGTAAAATTCATGGGGGTCCAGTTTGTAAAATTTTCTTCTGACAGAGGTCCGAATCACATGTTTGCGCTATAACACGTTGCTGCCCTCCCTGTGCGCCGCTGCCCTCCCTGTGCGCCGCTGCCCTCCCTGTGCGCCGCTGCCCTCCCTGTGCGCCGCTGCCCTCCCTGTGCGCCGCTGCCCTCCCTGTGCGCCGCTGCCCTCCCTGTGCGCCGCTGCCCTCCCTGTGCGCCGCTGCCCTCCCTGTGCGCCGCTGCCCTCCCTGTGCGCCGCTGCCCTCCCCTTTAAAGCAGTCCAGCCGTGTGTCCTCATTTCCTCTTTACACATCAGGGTGGTCCCTTGTCATAGCCACCCTCTTATCCTTTTACACTACAGTCCTACCAGGGCAAGTGCACAGCAGCTGGGTGTTCTCTCTCTGGTCTCCCGGGTTCTCCTATCATTCATTCAGCGGGGGGGGGGGGGGGGGGTTGGGGGTGCTGCATTTCAGGACAGAGGGCGCCTCCGCCCAACTTCTTACATTAAAAAAGAGGGTTTTTTTTTTGTTTTTTTTTTATTTTTGCTATTTAAATTTACCTAGATGGATCCAGCTTCAGAGCGATGCTGCATCTGTCCCCCGCCGCCTCTTCACTGAGAACTGAGCCACTGAACATCACCGATGGCTCGGTTCTCCCTCCTACCCGAGCAGAGAGATGCTGCCTGTCATTCAGCATCTCTCCTGCTCTGCTCCTCCATGCTCACTGGAGTGCTGAGCTGTGGTGGGGAGTGGCCGAGACTGCCCTCAGTCCAGGGAGCTGGTGGATCTTCTTCCTTCTTCCCCTCACGCTACAGAGAGGAGGGGGGAACCGGCATCTTGACATGACGCCGGTTTGTTTACAAGTCATCGCTCCGTCATTTGACTGAGCGATCACGTGGTAAACGGCCGCTACCAGCAGCCATTTACTGTGCTCCGGCGGTCACTGATTTTTTTTACGGGAGCGAGCCCCAGGGGGTGCGTGGGGAGCAAGATTCTGGGAGAACGTCCATGGACGCCCTTCCAGAATAACCCAACCGCGCTGTAGCCATCGTTCGGCTATGGCCCGGTCGGCAAGTGGTTAATTACCTCCTGCATGCGCTATAGCCGAATGACAGCTACAGCGTGGGTCATATGACGTCCTCCCGTGTATGAGCTGCATGATGAGCTCTGTGATTTGAGTCTGGGACTCGGCTGATCACAGATCGGAGTAAGGGACTGATACCCTCCCCTTACCATGTGATCAGCTGATCATGTGCTGTAAAGAAATTCGGTAATCAGGCTTTTTTTTTTTAAGGCTGTCGGCATGAGGGGTAAGCATCGGTCCCTCACACAGAGCCACGGCTGCCTTATTTTTGACACCTACCAGTGCCCAGAGTGCCACCTTACCAATGCCCACAAGTGCCAACTTTAGTGCCCATTAGTGCAGCCTCCTCAATGAAGGAGAAAAATTACATTTTCAAAATTTTATTTTCAAAATTTTTTAACAAAATTATTTATTTTTTTTTTTTTTTAGCAAAAAAAAATAAACCCAGCAGTGATTAAATACCACCAAAAGTAAACGCTATTTGTGTGAAAAAAATATAAATTTTTTATTTGGGTACAGCGTTGCATGACCGCGCAATTTTCATTCAAAGTGTGAAAGTACTGAAAGCCAAAAATTGGTCTGGACAGGAAGAGGGTTTTAAGTGTCCAGTCAGCAAGTGGTTAATAATATAGTACAAAGAGCAGAACCGTATAGTGACCTCTCCAGTATCTCTACGGCTGGCCTGTTTAAGCCCCTTTAGATATGTTGCCCAGGATCCCTCTTGACCCAACTTGAGCTGGTGTTAAATGAGACCTTAACCTGCATTATAGCGAAATATTTAGGGCTGAAACAACTAATCGATTAATCGATTACTATTTTCATAATCGATTAATCGGCCAGTAACATAATGGGGTTAAAAAAAAAAAACTAAAATGAGCCCTTTATAGTACAAAAAGAGAAAATTATCGCTACTGTAAATATTACTTTCACAGTTCTACAGTAAAAAACTAAACCCTTACAGTAGTGATTATATGCTTTTTTTATTTTTTTATTTTTTTGTACTATAAAGGGCTCATTTTCTTTTTTTTTTTTTTTTTTTTTAACCTCCATTATGTTACTAAACGTCTCAGGCCTGGTTCACATCTGTGTGTTTTTTGGTGCTTTTTGCAGAAACTCACTACAGTTCATTTACATGGTTTCCTATGGGACACGTTCACATCTATGCTTTTTTCAACCACTGCTGTTTGGAAAGGGTCAGGGACTTTTTTTTTTTTTTTTTTTTTATTAAATGCAAAACTGCTTTTTTGGTTCAATATAGTTCAATGGAGAAGCTGCAGAAAAGCATGTAATGCATTTTTGCAGCAATTTGTGTTTTTTAATCTGCCCAACAACTAATTGGACAAAAAAGTATATCTCTTCTGTCTGTTATTTTTAGAGTGGATTAAATATTTTGCTCCCTAACTATATAGTTGGTTATTTATATTTACCACTGCATATAGGAGATATTTAAAGCGGTTCTGCACTCTGAAAAAATTTTTTTTTTTTTTAAGGATGTAATATAAAGTGTGCTTACCTTTATTAGGGGACTCACCTGTTCCATCTTCCATCTCGATCGCCGCCGGTTTTCATCCGATGAAGTTCCTCGTCTTCTTCTTTAGTGCTGGGGGCCATCTTGCCTGTGGGCATGTGAAACACCCACAGGGACTTTAGATGGCCCACCATGCACTGCCGTTACTCGCGCGTGCGCAGTAACGGCTCATCTGCCGAGATCTCACGAGATTACGGCAGATGCGGCCGAAATCTCGGGAGATTTCGGAAGATGTGGCCGAAATCTCGCGAGATTTCGGAAGATGCCCGCACTGGCTCCTGGGATCAATGACACCAGATCCCAGGAGACAGTGCGGCGTGACGACGATCGACGCAAGACCCCGCCCGCCGCCGCAGAGGGAGAAGACCGGAAGTCTTCAATTACAAGGTAAGTAAAAAAAAAAAAAAAAAAAAAAAAAACATTTCATTTAGTACTCTTTGCCTGATTTGGAAGGCAAAGAGATTTACTAAATGAAATGGGTGTAGAACCGCTTTAAGAATAAATTGCCTTTTTTTTAAAAACTTTACATATTAACTAAATTATACACCACACACTTTTTTTTTTTTTTTTTTTTTTTTTTTAAAAGCGGTTCTGCACTGCTTTTTTTTTTTTTTTTTTTGGGGGGGGGGGGGGGGGGGGGGGGGGGATATGCCAAGGCCATCTAGCTAAATTGGGGGACTTACCTGTTCCATCTTCCATCTCGATCGCAGCCGGTTTTCCTCCGATAAAAATTCTTCATCTTCTTCTTTTGTGCTGGGGGCCATCTTGCCTGTGGGCATGTGAAACCCCACAGGCACTTTAGATGGCCCAGCATGCACCACCGTTACTCGCGCGTGCGCAGTAACGGCACATCTGCCGACATCTCACGAGATTTCGGAAGATGTGGCCGAAATCTCGCGAAGATGCCCGCACAGACTCCTGGGATCAATGACACCAGATCCCAGGAGACAGTGCGGCGTGACGAGGATCCCCACACAGACCCCGCCCACCCCCGAAGAGACAGAAGACAGGAAGTCATCGATTACAAGGTAAGTGGGAAAAAAAAAAAAAAAAAAACACATTTCATTTAGTACTCTTTGCCTGATTTGGAAGGCAAAGAGATTTACTAAATGAAATGTGTGCAGAACCGCTTTAAGGTTATTAATCTATTATTCGAAACAATAATCGGCCAACTAATCGATTATGAAAATAATCGTTAGTTGCAGCCCTAGAAATATTATGTGGTGTAATTATATGAAAATATCAGTTTTGTAATTTATTTGATTAGATATGTATCTTATGGTAACCATGGTATTTTTTTATTTTTTTATTCAAGCTTTATTTGTAGTATGCATGTCTTTATCAAACATAAGATTCCCTGCTTGGTGAAATGACCAGCACTATGTAGCTCTAAAGGGATTTTTTGCACTCCTACACTTACTGATAGATTGCTCTGACTTTCCCTGCTTGATGTATTAGCGGTATTTCCAACGCTTGTGGGGAAAGTAGCCGAGACTGGGCACCCTGATGTGTCCTGGGCACCATCAAACTGATCTGCATCAGCACGAGGTGCTAATGAGTTCTTCTAAAAGGCTATTTGACATTTTCAGGGATAAAGGCAAGGGCAGCTGGCATATGGTTACCGCGGCAAAACATTACTGTATGGCGTTCTTTAACCACTTCAGTACATTTCCTGTATATGCCGCTTCATTTCCAGGCCGTTATGTCCGTTTTCAGTGCTGTGATGACAATTACTCGGTCATGTAACACTGTACACAAATGAATGTTCTATCATTTATTTTGAGACCAGCGGCGCTTTCCTTTGGTATTTAATATCTGTTGGGGGTTTTTATTTTTTACTATTGAACAGAAAAAGAACTACAACTTTGAAAGTTTCCCTCATCTCAAAAAGAGTGGACAGTATGAACACTCCAAAAATGATCCCTTTTTGGAAAGTGGACACCCCAAGGTGCTATTTTTTCCCACAGTTTTTTGGGGAAATAAAAAAAAATATGCTGGTATTGAGGGCGTTAAAACATGGAGCTTTGGTATTGGTACACTAGACACTGCACATCATTAACTGCTTCAGCCCCGGAAGATTTTACCCCCCCCCCCTTCCTGACCAGAGCATTTTTTGCGATTCGGCACTGCGTTGCTTTAACTGACAATTGCGCGGTCGTGTGAAGTTGCACCCAAACAAAATTGACGTCCTTTTTTTTTTTTTTTTTTACCCCCACAAATAGATCTTTCTTTTGGTGGTATTTGATCGCCTCTGCGGTTTTAATTTTTTGCGCTATAAACAAAGAGCGACAATTTTGAAAAAAAAAAAAAAAAAACTCAATATTTTTTATTTTTTGTTATAATAAATATCCCCCAAAAATTTAAAAAAACGTTTTTTTTTTTTTTTCCCTCAGTTTAGGCCGATATGTATTCTTCTACATATTTTTGGTATAAAAAAAAAATAGCAATAAGCGTTTATTGATTGGTTTGCACAAAAGTTATAGTGTCTACAAACTAAAATAGTTTTATGACATTTTTATAAAAAAAAAAATTTCATTTAGTAATGGCGACTATTTGCGACATTATGACAGATGCATCGGACACTTTTGACACTATTGGCATTTATACAGTCATCAGTGCTATAAAAAGCAATGATTACTGTGTAAATGACACTGGCAGGGGGAAGGGGTTAAACACTAAGGGGCGTTGAAGGGGTTGTGTGTCCTAGGGAGTGATTCTAACTGTGGGGGGGGGGGCTACAACTCGCATGACATCGAACACTGCTCTCGATGATGGGGAGCAGTGATCTCTGACATGACACAAGGCAGAACAGGGAAATGCCTTGTTTACATAGGCACTAGAGCTGGGCGATTATTATTTTTTTTTTTGGACACTGCGCCGGTCCTGAGGTGCTGCGGACAGGCATTTTTAGGCGAGGCCGCGGCTTTTGCCTAGTCCGCGAGACCGGAAGCCGCAGACTAGGCCGAAGCCGTGGCCTCGCCTAAAAGCTCCTGCCCACAGCTCCTCAGGACTGGCGTGGTGTCGGCGCCGGTCCTGGTGGGGAAAAAAAAAAATCGATTTGCTGAAATTTTGAATCAATTTGACCTCAACTGTTTTTTTTTTTCCCCAGCCCTAATAGGCAATTCCCCGTTCTGAGGCTCCATGACACGATCGCCGGGAGACCAGCAGGCATAGAGTCTGGCTATCCTTGCCTCTTGAAGGGGGACGTACAGGTACACCCATTTGCCCACTGCTGCCATTGTGCCGACGTATATCACTGTGCAGCGGTCGGCAAGTGGTTAATGCCAAAAATAAAATCCCGGCATCTATAGCCACCAACATTCTAACACTTTTTTTTTTTATTTTTTATTTTTTTGTTTAATACCGTTGTCAACCAATCAATGCAGAGGGTTTCTTTTACTCTTCATTGTCTGGTAGGTTGTAATCTGTAACTGAGGTCAGTGAGTGGCGGTAGATGGAAGGACGGTCCTGTGGTGTGTATATCATAATGTTTACAGAATGGCAGCCGGTGATTACCGTGTCAGAGAACTCGTCTTCTGACGTCATTGGTGTATTATTGCATTGAGGCCGGGAATGGCCCTTGTCAGGATGATGGATTTGTTGAAATACCTGTGTGGCAGAACTCCTGTTCACAAAACAAAGCTGTTTGAGTAGTAAACCTTTTTATTGTTGGGAAAATTTAGTCTAATCTGATAACCAACTCGCAGTTCATGCAGTTGGTACTATTTTTTTTATTTTATTTATTTTTTTCAGGCCTTTTTACTTCTGTGCATTTTAAGGCAATACATTACAACAATCCTGCTTGCTGAATCTTAGATACACTTTAATGAAAATACATGTTCTATAGAGTTCAGTAGTAACACACCGCACAGATATGAACCATTCCTATGTGTAAAGTTGTTCCAAAGTCTAAACTTTTTTACATTAATGTTGTATTGGGCTGCAGTCACACCTGAGCATTTTTCAGTTTTTTTTCTCATGTTTTTATGCACGATTTGCAAATTTTTATATTGGCCAATAGAGAAAACTATCATCTGTTGCTAGGTTTTTCAGCCTTATTAGCTCTTCCATCGTCTTTTATTTATTTTAATTTATTTTATTTTTTTTTATTACAAATTTTTTTTTTTTTTTCAGGTAAGAGGCTAGGATTAGGGGTTATTTTATTTATTTTTAGGGTGTTACTACTTCTACTAATACTAGAGGTGTGCCGAAAATGCAGGATGCACTTTGCCGAAACCGACAGTTAAAACAAAAATATATAGATCTAGAGAGAGTTGTATTGTATTCAAATTTTTAATATCATGAATATGAATTTGTCGGCCATTGGCACCTTTTAGACCCCTTTCACACTGGGGCGTTTTTCAGGCCTTTTAGACCCCTTTCACACTGGGGCGGTTTTCAGGCGTTACAGCGCTAAAAATAGCGCCTGTACACCGCCTGAAAAAACCGGCCCCATTCACTCCAGTGCTAAAGCTACGGCGGCGCTTTGCGGGGGATTTTAACCCTTTTTCGGCCGCTCGCGGGGGGTAAAACCGCCCCGTGAATACCACGGCTAAAACGACGGTAAAGCAGCGCTAAATATAGCGCTGCTTTACCGTCGCTGCGGCTCCCGCCCCAGTGTGAAAGGGGCCTTAAAGCGCATGTAAAGCGCTTGAAAGAAGCCTCATCTGCAATCCCTATATGAAAGCCCAAGTGCTTTAAGAGCCCTTTCACACTGCCAGCGCCCGAAAAACGCGTGTAAAGCGCCGCTTAAACTAGCGGCGCTTTAACATTGTTTTTCGATCGCTAGTGGGGCACTTTTAATGGGAAGGAGCGCTGTATTCACCGCTCTAAAAGTGCTGCGAAGAAGCTGCTTGCAGGACTTTTTTTTGACACCCTGCCAGAGCAGCGCCTCAGTGAGAAAGCATTGGGATTGCAGATGCGGCTTTTTACAGGCGCTTTTTAACGCTAAAGCGCCTAAAAACGCCCAGTGTGAAAGGGGTCTTGGGGCATCCCTTTTTTTTTTATTTTTTTTTATTCTATATACAGTGAGGGGGGGGGAGTATTTGATCCCCCTGCTGATTTTGTACGCTGACAAAAAAAAAAGAATCGGTCTGTAATTTTAATGGTAGGTTTATTTTAACAGCGACTCAGAATAACAAAAATATCCAGAAAAAACGCATTTCAAAAAGTTATTGATTTGCATTTTAATAAGTGAAAAAAGTTCTCAGATTTTTTTTTTTTATATTGAAAGTGTAAAAAAAAAGTAAGGTGAACGCATAAGTCAAGCCCACATATGTTAACGCCGTTCAAATCACACATGTGAGGTATCACTGCGTGCGTTAGAGTAACAATTCTATCCCAGGCCCTCCCCCTGTAACTCTAAACCGGTAACCTGTAAATATTTTTAAAGCGTTGCCTGTGGAGATTTCCAAGTACCAAATTTTGCGCAGACTTGTGGAATGGTGCCAATTTTAAAGCGTGACACGTTGGGCATCTATTTACTCGGCGTAACATCATCTTTCACATTCTACAAAATAATTGGGATAACTACGGTTTTGTTTTTTAAATCATGAAACTTTTTTTTTTTTATTTTTTCCAAAAAAAAAACGCGTTTGAAAAATCGCTGCGCAAATACCTTGTGACATAAAAAGTTGCAACGACAGCCATTTTATTCCCTAGGGTCTCTACAGAAAAAAAAAATGCTTTGTTTGGGGGTTCTAAATAAATTTCTAGAAAAAAAATATATATATTGTTACATGTAGGAGTGAAGTGCCAGAATTTGGCCCGGATGGGAAGTGGTTAAGATAAAAAAAAAAAAAAAAAAAACCTTCTACCTTTACAACAAGATCGTGAGGGTTTTTTTTTATTTTTTTTAAACGACTAATCCTGCAGCTCTACAGTAGTGACAGGATTTTGCATGTATTGTGGATGTTTAATGCACTTACAAATGCGCAATTAACCTTCTTTTTTTTTTTTTCCCAATATTCAGTTGGTTCGTCTTTGAAAAATAAATGCAATTTCTGCAATGAAATGCCGGGTTGTAGCTTTTCATCCCATTGAAAATCTTTGTTTTTAGAAAATCTTCCAGCAGTGTCAGTGCTTATTTATTGAATTTTTTTTTTTCTTTTTTTTTTTCCTCTGTCTTGCCTTTGCTGACCGCAGTGCATTCAAAATGCTGATTACCTTGGCAACATTGTAGTTTTGGAGCCGATTTGGTGGCGTAGACATTTCTTCGCTGCTTTCTTCTCTTATGTCTTATTTTTCTTCTGGAGTACTGTGATCTAGATTTTAGAAATGGACAGTTGTTGGAAATTGATATTTATGGACAGTAAGCTTTTTATTTTATTTTTATTTTTTTCTCCCTCATGGCAAATGGCTGTGCAAAGAGAGCCAAGTGAATGTGTCTAGTTTGTTCTTTTTTTTTTCAGTGCTCATTAAGACCCCTTTCACACCACACCGCCCATAGCGTCCGCGGTAAAACACCGCTATTTTTAGCGGCGTTTTACCATCGGATTTGCTGCGCATTTCGTCCGCTAGCGGGGCGCTTTTACCCCCTGCTGGCGGCCGAGAGAGGGTTAAAATTCCCGGCAAAACGCTGCAATAGCGGCATTTTGCCGGCGGTATTACAGCGCTGTCCCATTGATTTCAATGGGGAGGAGCGGTGAGTTCACCGCTCCAAGGAAGCTGCTGGCAGGGCTTTTTGTGACGCCCTGCCAGCGCACCGCTGCAGAGGGCTTTCACACTACAGACGATGGAGCAGCTGTTTTAGGGCGGATTGCAGGCGCTATTTCTAACGCTATAGCGCCTGCAAAACGCCCTTGTGTGAAAGGGCTCTTAATCTGAACGTCTGGGAATTGGAAAACCTCTTCCCTTGCAGTGGGCCCTCTAATTCCTCCTGTATTGTAACTGTACTGTCTGCCCTCATGTTGTAAAGCGCTGCACAAACTGTTGGCGCTATATAAATCATATAACAATCGGCTGATTTCAGGCTCTCTAAGGTGTTCCCTGCGGCGGTCACATTCTCACGTTCTCTACGTGCAATGCACCGGTTAAAGTTGTAAAGACTAAAGGTTTTTTTTTTTTTATCTTCATGCATTCTATCCATGAAGATACAAAAACTGTGTGCAGCAGCCCCCCCCCCCCCCCCAAATACTTACCTGAGCCCCATCTCTATCCAGCGAGTTGCACGAGTGCTTCGGCCGGCCTGGACTTTCCCTCCTGATTGGCTACCGTAGAAGACCGGTGTATTCTGTGGCATTTACAGTACTGGATTAGCGGTCCCCCCAGCAGCTGCAAATGGTTGTGGTTTATGATCTGGAAGGTGGATTTAGGTGAATAGAACTTGCTCCACCAGGTAAGGAAAAACAAGCCTTGCAGGATGGATTAGAGGGGGGGAGTTTATTCTTTTGCTGAAGTGGGGCTTTAAAGTGATTGTAAAGGCTTAAAGTGATATTAAAGCCGAGTTCCTGTTCCACCCAAAAGTGGAACTTCCACTCCTTTGTCTCCTCTCCCCCTCCGGTGCCACAATTGGCACCTTTCGGGGGGGGGGGGGGATCTTTGACAGGTTTCCAGTTCCCACTTCTAGAAGTCCGGGCCATGGCCCGTGACATCACCACAGGGCTCCCTCCAATGCACTGATTACTGTATAAATGTCACTGACAGGGAAGGGGGTAACACTAAGGGTTGATAAAGGGGTTAACTGTGGGGGGGGGGGGGGGGTGACTGACTAAGAGGAGAAAGATCAGTGTTCATACTTGGTATGAACACACAATCTGTCTCTACTCCCCTGAAAGAACCGGGATCTGTGTGCTTTGATCATGGTTCTTGCTCTGTCACGAGCTATTGCGGGTGCGCATCGGTCATCGCACTAGTGGCCAAAAGGAAAAGTGGCGTAGGGTTATGTCGATTTGCCGAGCCAACCTGCCGCAGTAAAACTGTGGCGGCTGGTCCAGAAGTGGTTAAAGCTTGTCTGAGCGTTCAGAAAAAAAGTTGGCGGAGAGCTTAAAGGGGTTGTAAACCCTCGTGTCTTTTCATCCTATGCATTACGGTGAAAAAACTTCTGGCAGTGAGCAGCCCCTCCAACCCCATGGTTTCCCGATGCGGGGAGGCGCTTCAAGCACCGGCGTAGGGACCCCAGAAGACGAGGAACAGGGGGCCACTCTGTGCAGTTCGTTTTGCAGAGTGGAGGTATGTATATGTTTGTTTAAAAAAGAGGGTTTAGTAACCCTTTAAGTTACACACTGGAGAGCTCTGTGACCTGATTGGAGGGAACACCCCCCCCCCCCCCCCACAGCACACAATCAGGTTAACCTGTTAATCAGGTGGAGATCCCTCCACCATCCCCATTCCTCTGCTATCAGTGACTCCTGATAGCAGAGGAATGAAGAGGCAGACAGAAATGACACTTAGTGCTCTGGATTGAGACAAGTACACACTATAAAGCAGTGCTTCTCAACTCCTGTCCTCAGGACCCACTAACAGGCCAGGTTTGCAAGATAACTGAAATACCCCTCCCCTCCCTCAGTGAACTCCTCTAGCTCAGCTTGTTGATCTCTGCTGAGCAGGTGGATGACAGGTCCGCTCGCTGTGCAGGGACAGACCTGTCAGGGCCCTGCTGTTCTCTATGGGAAGATTGGATGAAAATGGACAACATGTCTGTTTTCAGCAGATCTTGACACATACGGACATCCGCCTGCCCATACAAGTCAATGGGTGACCCGCTCAGATCCGCCTGAAAAACGGACAGGTGGAACTTTGCAGGCCATTTGTGTGAAAAGGGCCTAAAGCGTAAGTTCACCTTTACTGGACCCCCCCCCCCCCCCGTACCTCTGGAGAGCGGCAATCACCCGCTAGGAGACATCGGGTCGCTGCCTCACCGGTCTGGGGCTTAGAAATCCCCCCGCAGCTTAATCTCCAAAACGTACCTCGTCAGGAGGTACATTTAGGAGCATTCTAATTGTTCGGCGCCGACAAATCCGAACCTGAGTAGCCTGTCCTGTCACCGCATTTCAAACCCCCGAACCGGTACATCGGCGATACGATATGTCAGTGCGGGGGATTGCGGGACTCCAGGTTGGTGGGGAAGGGGGGGTGGAGGGGTCCAGTGTAAGTTCACCACAGATTTTCAGTAAAGGTGAACTTGCACTTTAACGTAAAGTTTTGTAATCGCTTTTACGGTACATCATACCTCTATTACTTGCTGTGTACATACCGAGCCTGGATTGAGAGTCCCAACATGAACTGTTTGACTGGATATGATTGTTTGCAGAGTTCACACTTGGTTGACAATGTGTATCTTATTTTCTGTCAAATGATGCATAGAGAATACGTTTAGTCACAGTGCGTTAAATCCTACATTTAAAGGGATGTAAAAAGGAAAGTTACATATGATTTATGAGTTCATAAATAAACTCGTCATAGTTGATTATTTTTTTTTTGGTCATCGCAAGTTTAAGTGCGATGACAGGAGGTTCTCTCTGAACTATAATGAAAAGAGTTCTCTAAGACCGCGCTATGTTATCTGCAAGTGGATATTTTATTCCTCAAGGTTTTGTTAATTTAATTTTTGTTTTTAAAGTGGTGGGACACCCTGAAAACAAAAACTTAAAAAAAATGTTAGTAACAATTTAAAATGAAAAAAAAATAAAAAATTCTTTTTTTTTTACTTACCAGAAATGGCTGTTGCTAGGCAGATCGCCCTAATCTGCCTCCTCCAGCGCTGCGGTGATCTTCTCTCCTTCCGTCTTCTAGTGAATGGGGCGCGGTGTGTTATGGGAACTGTGTCCCACAACACGCCGCGTTCCCCATTCACAAATTAGACTCGCGCATGCGTAGTAGGCCGCGCGACGACTCGCGCATGCGCTGTAGGAAACGGGAAGCGGTGCTGGAACCGGATCGCCGAGGGACAGCTCGTCCTCCACGACCGACATCGCGGGCACCCTGGGAGGGTAAGTGTACTTATTAAAAGTCAGCAGCTACTTTTTTTTTTTAGCTGCTGACTTTTAAAAAAAATTTTTGTAAGGTGAAACACCACTTTAATGTTGATATGAAATGCATTGTTTTGGTGTTGCAGTTCTTTACATTCTCCCTTTATCATTTGTCACGCTCGAGCTGGCAGTTCTTTAGTTGTGTGATTTAAAATTGTTCTAAAGGCTCAACGGTGTCCTACCTTCATGCATTCTATGCATTTACCGTATATACTCGAGTATAGGCCGACCCGAATATAAGCCGAGGCACCTAATTTTACCACAAACAACTGGGAATACTTATTGACTCGAGTATAAGCCTAGGGTGAGAAATGCGCAGCTAATGTAAGTGGAAAAGAGGGTCAACGATGCCCATTTGCAGCCTCACTGTGCCCATGCAGATGGACACAGTTGACCGATTTGGGGCCCTGTATCTCAGGGTCACTTAGTGCTAGGAACCCCATCTTTAGATATGTTGTAGTGCTAATTCCACTGGGTTGGAATACAACATTTGGGGTTCCTATCACCAAGTGTCCCCGAGATATGGGGCCCCAAATTCGGGTCAGAAAATGTCAATCACTTTTCTGCAGCAGAGAATGACATTTTCCGAACCGACTTTGGGGCCCCGTATCCCATATTTGGATATGTTATACTGCTAGGTCCACTGGGTTGTCACACCAAATTTGGGACTCCTAGACCCAAGTGGCCCGAGATACGGGGCCCCAAAGTCGGGTCGGAATTTTTGTTTTTGCTGCAGAAAAGTGCTTGACTCGAGTATAAGCCGAGGGGGGCATTTTCAGCACAAAAAAAATGTGCTGAAAAACTCGGCTTATACTCGAGTATATACAGTAGTTCGCCTGTACGTGCCATTCTGCCGCAGTGTATCTGCGTGAGGCGGTCAGCAAACGGTTAATATGGGATACCCACGATCGTCTCATGGAGAGGAAGAACAGGGAGATGCTGATCTAAACAAGCTCCCTGTTCCGCCTAGTGACAGTGTCACTGATCTCTGCTCCCTGTGATCGGGAGCAGAGATCAGTGACTTGCCACACGTAGCCCCTCCCCCCTAAAGTTAGAATCACTCCCTAGGACACACTTAACCCCTACAGCGCCACCTAGTGGTTAACCCCTTCACTGCCAGTGTCATTTACACAGGAATCGGTGCATTTGTATAGCACTGATTGCTGTATAAATGACAATGGTCCCAAGAATGTGTCAAAAATGTCCGATGTGTCCGCCATAATGTCGCAGTCACGATATAAATTGCTGATCGCCACCATTACTAGTAAAAGAAAAAAATATTAATAAAAATGCCATACAACTATCCCCTATTTTGTAAACACTTATTGCGATTTTTTTTTTATTTATTTATTTTTTTTTAAAACCAAATGTATGTAGAAGAATACGTATTGGCCTAAACTGAGGAAGAAATTATTTTTTTTTTTATATATTTTGGGGGATATTTATTATAGCAAAATTTAAAAGTTTTTTTTTTTTTCTCCCCCAAAATTGTCGCTCTGTCCCATGCGTCTGTCATAATGTCGCAGTCCCGATAAAAATAAATAAAATTTGCAGATCGCTGCCATTACTAATGAAAACTTTTTGTGTTTTTGTGTTTTTTTATGGCATTTTTATTAAAAAAAATCCCTTAATTTGTAGACGCTATAACTTTTGTGCAAAACAATCAATAATCGCTTATTGCGAATTTTTTTTTTTTTTTTTTTTACCAAAAATATGTAGAATACATATCGGCCTAAACTGAGAAAAACATTTTTTTTTTTTTTTTTTTATATATTTTTAGGGGATTTATTAAAGTAAAAAGCTCTTTTTGTTTATAGCGCAACAAATAAAAACCGCAGAGGTGATCAAATACCACCAATCTACAAATCTCTATTTGTGGGGGGAAAAAAAAGTAAATTTTGTTTGGGAGCCACGTTGCACGACCACGCAATTGTCAGTTAAAGCGACGCAGTGCCGATTTGCAAAAAGTGCTCTGGTCTTTGGCCAGCAAAATGGTCCGGGGCTTAAAGTGGTTAAAAAAAAAAAATATATACATAATATATATATTCCAACTTTTAGAACCACTTTTGTCTTGCAGTGTTTCGTCAGTCTAACACGGGGAGGTTGCTGGCTGGTGAAGGTAGTGAAGTGAGGACGTCTTTTAAGTTATTCTGCTTCTTCAATGTCCAGTCAGTAGGCTGGGGGAAGGGGCCCTAAAAGAAGCAATATTTTTTAGTGCTAGTGAAGAAAGTGGTCCGGGGCCTTTTTTTTTTATTTGGCAGGAGTGCTTTGATCTGAAGACGGCCTAAACAAAGAAAATCTGCCGAAGCGGTTATGATATTTGAACTGTGCATTTAGCAGCAGGACATGATTTCAGGAATAAGATGTTGGTGTGCAATTACCCCAATACTAGTGAAATGGAAGGAATAATATACAATTTGTATATTACAAACATTTAATTTCACTCTATTGTTCCATTAAAAAATAAATATACTGCATTTGCAGAGCCCCTACTGCATTATATCATCTGACATGGCTCGGTAAGCTCTGTGTGTGCCTTGCGTTGTCAGATTTTTATTGTTAGTTTTTATGCTTTGGTAAAATGCATTTTTCCTTCCCAGAGGCTGCTGTTCTAAGACCACCCTTTTCCTTCTGTATATGTAGACGTGTTTATTTCTTGGCGTGTATGTAATATAAGAAAAAAAAAAATCAGGTTGCGGTCTTCCCTCATCCCAAGTGACTACAGCGGGCCGCACTTTTGACCCCCGCTAGCGGGTGAAGAAAGGGTTAAATGCGCCAGAAAAGCGGCGCTGCCGGAGTACTTTGCAGACGCTTCGGCAGCGGTGCCCATTCATTTCAATGGGCAGGGGTGGTGGAGGAGCGGTGTATACACAGCTCCTCCACCGCCCTAAAGACGCTTTTTTTTTGTTTTGTTTTTTTAACAGCACGGTTTCAGTGTGAAAGCACTCGGGATCTCACACCGGGGTTGCAGGGGAGGCGCCAATTGTGAATTTCAATTATTTTTTCAATTACTTCCATTCTCACGTTTACACGATGTGATAGAATAGGCCTCCTTCCTATAGTCTTCTGCTTACAATACGGCCTGAAGATCAGCGAGTATAGTAGAAGTACTTGCAGTCATTTCGCTAAGGCTCAGTATACAATGTTGTGCTGTGGATACTGTTGGAGTGTTTTGTGCATTGGTGTGCTGTGGTGCCATCCATCTCAAAAGGCTCCCCCAACACACCTTGCTAGTGGGCATGTGCTGGGTGTCATCACAATGCACAGTAATGCTCTATTGTGGTGCACTGCATTACAAAAAATACATGCACCGTGTAGGTGCATATGAGCATTAAGCCTCATTCTTTCTATATATGAGTTGTACACAAGGCAGCCTCCAGCAAAGTACCGTATAACTGGCTAAAACATGGTGAAGGACACTCCAAGCACAACTGAATCTACTAGATTTACAGTATGTATGTATGGTAATAAATAGGTTGCCCTTTTAGCTTTTTTTTTAATTTATTTATTTTTATTTTTTTTCCTTCTAGTTACTAAAAAGGCAAAAAAAATATTTAAAATAAACATATTATACTCTCACCTGCTCTGTACAATGATAATGCAGCACATTGGTGTAGTGGTTAGCACTTTCACCTAGCAGTAATAGGGTCGCTGGTTCAAATCCCGACCATGACACCTTCTGCCTGGAGTTTGCATGTTCTCCCTGCGCTTGCGTGGGTTTCCTCCGGGTACTCTGGTTTCCTCCCACACTCCAAAGACATGCTGGTATGTTAATTAGATCCTGTCGATAAAATTGGCCAAATATGTTGTATGTGTTTGTAAGCGTGTCGGGACCCCACAGGGCTAGGACCACACTATACCACAGATGGACACCAGTGGCAAAAAGCGCCCTGAGGCGATTCAGTTCGCATAGGTAGCACTATACAAGTCATTCATTCATTCAGCGGCCCCACATCTCCTCTTAGGTAAGTCTTCCAGAGGTGAAGTGGTTAAAATTAGGGTTGTCCCGATACCACTTTTTTAAGACCGAGTACAAGTACCGATACTTTTTTTCAAGTACTCGCCGATACTTTTTTTTTAATGTCATGTGACAGTTTGATGGGCACTGACTGGTGACTGATAGATGGCATTGATAGGCAGCATTTATGGGCACTGATAGATGGCATGGATAGGCAGCACTTATGGGCACTGATGGATAGCACCGATGGCTGGCACTGACTGAAGGGCACTGACTGATCAGCACTGATAGGCAGCACATTTGGGCACTGATAGGCATTTATGGGCACTGATAGGCATTTATGGGCACTGATAGGCATTTATGGGCACTGATAGGCACTTATGGGCACTGATAGGCAGCACTTATGGGCACTGATAGGCAGCACTTATGGGCACTGATAGGCAGCACTTATGGGCACTGATAGGCAGCACTTATGGGCAGGCACTGATGAGCACTAAAATGCAGCATTGATTTGCAACTGCATAATAAATGACATGAATGATGAGGCAAGGAAGGATTTTGCAATGCTATATGGCATATAGCATTGCAAAATCCTTCCTTGCCCCCTCATCATTCATGTCATTTAACATTTAGTATGCTGCAACGCCCATTTTGGTACACCTTTCACTCAGCTGCAGTAAACCAGCAGCAGACATCTTGTTACACCCAGCCCAAACTATATGGGCTGGGTGTCACAAGATGTCCGCTGCTGGCTTACTGCAGCCGAGTAAAAAGGTGTACCAAGATGGGCGCCGTGATGTTTATCCTCCGAAGACACGGAGCCGTCACTTCCTGTTCCGAATGGGACGGCTCCGGGCACCGCTTTTGAACACAATATATACGGCGGCACCCTTCATCCCTGCCCTGGCGAGCTTACCCCCCTGTTCCACTGCTACCAGATCGATCTCCGCTCCGCCCTCTGCGCCCGCCGACTTCCGGTTACAAGTATCGGATTAGGCATCGGGAGCATTTGTGCGAGTACAAGTACTCGCACAAATGCTCGGTACCGATACTAGTATCGGTATCGGGACAACCCTAGTTAAAATGAACTACCGTATATACTCGAGTATAAGCCGACCCGAATATAAGCCGAGGCACCTAATTTTACCCCAAAAAACTGGGAAACTTGCTGACCCGAGTATAAGCCTAGGGTGAGAAATGTGCAGCTACTGTAAGTGGAAAAGAGGGCCAAAGGGTCCCGAAATGACATTGCTGCAGATGGACACAGTTGACCGACTTTGGGGTCCTGTATCCCGGGGCCACTTGGTGCTGGGAACCCCTAAATTTGCTGTTTTGGGGGGGGGGGGGGGTCACTGTACACTATATTTTTTACTCAAACTAGAGTTTACAAGGGGACGTTTATATGCACTGGGTCCGGAAGGAATACTATGCAATAACTGCCACTTGTACAACATTTCTTGCTTTGTAAATTCTTACCTGTTCTCACATTTTAAAGGGGTTTCCCCACCTTTTGGCTTTGAAATGAAAAACCCCACCACTTGCTGAGCATTGATAGAAGGGTTGCGCCCAGTCATCTGTTTTCAGTATGTGGCTCTGAAAGGGCCAGCATGCATATAAGGCTGCTTTGGCATCCTAATAAAAAACAGCAGGCTAGCCATACACATGAATAGATTTCCCTTGTTCATCACTACTGAATATCCTAACCAAATCTGGCACGGTTGCGGTCAGTGTTTCAGACAAATTTTACACCTAGCTCGGTAATTTAAAAATGTTTTATTTTTTTTTTAATCAAATTTTTGTAGAGCCAGGCGATTCTTGCAGGACCAAAAAACTCTCACGTTTTAGCCAATTCAACAGCATTCAGACAAAATTTGAGTCATGTATGGCCAGTTTTAGAGATTGTGTCAGATTACCAGGGGTCTCAAACTGGCGGCCCTCCAGCTGTTGCGCAACTACAAGTCCCATCATGCCTCTGCCTATGGAAGTCATGCTTGTAACTGTCAGCCTTGCAATGCCTCATGGGAATTGTAGTTCTGCAACAGCTGGAGGGCTGACCGTTTGAGACCTCTGGATTAGACCAATATTTCCATCAGAGACCTGTAGTTGACTTTAGAAGATGGCTTTGCAAAAGCCTGAAAGACTTTTATTTTCTAAATTAGACAGCACAGATGGGATGGGACTATAGTGGCGCAATAGAAATCATCAAACCAAAGAAATATTATAAAATCTTCAATATTTATTAACAATTTTGTCAAAAAGTCATATTTAAAAACATAGGCTTTATAACCCATAAATATGACCCGTGAACTGTTTAGAGCGGCATAGGCGTGGATCCCAACAGGTTTCGACCTAATATTGGGCTTCCTCAGGGCCTGCTCTCGGCTTGGTGTCTCAGCCCTGTATTCCCTGGCCGGAGGCATGCAGGGACACACGCAGACCCCAGTATATGACGCAGTTTAACATATGAATAACCTGCACTCTGGATCCTGCCCCCGCTGTCATTTACTTACCCAGCTTAACTTCCTCTGGCCTGTGTCTGCCTCTTGTGGTTAAATGCCGCTCTGAATACATTTGTGATCATTGTTCCAAGTGTTATCTCAGGAATACAGGGCTAAGACCCCAAGTGTATAGCATCCCCTGAGGAAGTCCAATATTGGGTCGAGATCCATACCTATGACGCTCTAAACAGTCCACGGACTAGATTGCCTATGTTTTTTAAATTACTTTTTTTTTTATTAAATTTTTTTTTTTGGACAAAATTGTTAATAAAAATTGAAGATTTTGTAATATTTCTTTGGTTTGATCTCTATTGTACTGCTATAGTCCCATCTTATCTGTTCTATTTTAAAAAATCAGGGATGAGGTGCTCTTTATTGTGATAATCTATCCACATTAGCTCATATTCTTTCATTTTCTAGTAAACCGTTTCAGTGGCTTGATGAGTAGGCATAATAACTTTCATACTTAGAATTTCTCCTCTGCTTGGTCAAAAAATAAATATTTGAGGCTTAACGTATTCCTTAACAAGAAAAGAAAACAAGAAAAACATATTCCTTAAAGTGATATTAAAGGGTCACCTTTTTTGAATGTGTTCTACTTGCCTGCTCTGTGAAATGGCTTTGCATAGAGAGCAGTCCTGGTCCTCCTCTTCTCGGGTCCCCCCACCAGCGCTCCTGGCTTCTCCACCTTTTAAGAACCCGACACCCCCCCCAGCAAGCTGCTTGTTATGGAGGATAATCTTTCTGGCTCGATTAACCCCCATCACACTGTATTGACACACCCAGTACGATTATTCTGGCCCCACCCACTCCCTCACTGGATTTGATTGACAAAATGATAAATGTTTGCTTTTGGGTTTAAAGTGATAAAGGCTTTAAGTTTTTGCACAGAGCAGCCCACATTCTCCACTTATCGGGTCCCCCGCTGGCGCTCCTGGCCCCTTCCTCCGTGCCAAATGCCCCCCAGATCAGGCAGCTTGCAATGGGAGGCACCCAAAACCTTATAGCAGGCTCGTTCCCGAGCTGCGGCTCTGTGTGTCCATTCACAAACCGCTGCGGCTCGGCCCCGCCCCTGTCTCCTCACTGGCTGTGATTGTCTCAGCCAATGAGGAAGAAGAGTCCTGGAGAGCCGAGGCTCTCATGCACATCGAGAGAGGGGCTCTTTGTCCCGTGTTTTTGGATGCAGGTCTATTTCAGACTTCTGGTATAAAAGATGGCAATAAAAAAAAAAAATTGTGGGTCGAAATTTAGAATGTTTGCTTTAGTTCTCACAATAACTATTGTTTTGATATTAGTGACTTACCTATCTTTTTATTTTTTTTTTTCTTGCAGCTCCTGTCATAAACAGATACTGCAGAAGAGTATCAGGTACGTTTCTACTATATCATATGATGTGGGGGTTTGATGTCATTGTTTGTCACATACTGTCTCTATGCAAAAATGTTTACACTGGATATAAAGAATGACTAAAATAACCAAATGGGGAAAAAATGTAAACCTACCGTATATACTCGAATATAAGCCGAGATTTTCAACCCTTTTTTTAGGGTTGATAGTCCCCCCCTCGGCTTATATTCGAGTCACCGCCGTCTGTCTACATGAACAGCGTGTCATGCAGACAGACGGCAGTTTTCAAAAGCCGCGCCGCCTCCTCCTCCTCGTCCGTGATAGGAGGAACACTTTTTTTTTTTTTTTTTTTTTCCCAGCAGTGTGCAGTGTTCCGCCTATCACGGATGTTCTGTCATTCTCATCTCATGGACGAGGATGAGAGGACGTCCGTGATAGGCGGAACACTGCACACTGACTGCTGGGAAAAGTGTTCCTCCTATCACGGACGAGGAGGAGGCGCGGTTTTTGTATCATTGGAATGGGGCCTTCCACGGGGGACAGAGCGGGACTGCATCTGCTGCCAGATCGTACAGGGAGGGACCGAGGACCCAGAACCGACGGATCGGCGCAGGTAGGCTGTACAGGGGACACGGGGGTCTGTACAGGGGACATGCAGCTGCAGATGGGCATTGCTGACTCTTTTCCACTTACAGTAGCTGCTGCATTTTTGCCCCTCGGCTTATACACGGGTCAATGCGTTTTTCCCTTTTTTTTTTTTGGTGGTGGATTAGGGGCCTCGGCTTATACTCGGGACGGCCTATACTCAAGTATATACAGTAAATTAAAAATTATAATCGCAAATCACTATGCATTTAAAGTTTTTATTGGCGTCATGAACTTTCCAAATTTTGGATAAATTTGGCTCACTGTAGACCCAGTTTTTAAACTGAACTATATGCAGATATAAATGACACAAATAATGTAGTTCTGTATTCATGAACAAAAAAAATCATTACATTTTTATTTATTTTTTTCTAAATTGCATGCACTGTAAGATCCCTTTTCACAATGGGGCGTTTTCAGGCGCTTTAGCGTTTAAAAAAAAAAAAGCGCCTGAAAGAAGCCTCATATGCAATCCCAATGTGAAAGCCCAAGTGCTTTCACACTGAGACCCCTTTCACACTATGGCGTTTTTCAGGTGCTTTAGTGTTGTGAAAGATGCCACAACTGCAATCCCAATGTGAAAGCCCGAGTGCTTTCACACTGAGGCGCTGCGCTGGCAGGGCGTCAAAAAAAATCCTGCAAGCAGTTTCTTTGCAGCGCTTTTGGAGCGGTGAATAAAGTGTCCCTTCCCATTGAAATCAATGGGAAGCACCTGCAAAATGCCTGAAAAGCGCTTTGTGGGCGCTTTTAACCCTTTATTTGGCCACTAGCAGGGGTTAAAAGCGCCCCACTAGCGCTCGAAAAACGCTGGTAAAGCTTTACAAGTGTTTTTCGGGCGCTGGCAGTGTGAAAGGGCTCTTAAAGCACTTGGGTTTTCACATTGGGATTGCAGATGAGGCTTTCAAGCGCTTTTACAGGTGCTTTTTTTTTAACGCTAAAGCGCCTGAAAAATGCCCCAGTGTGAAAGGGGTCTAAGTGCCTGACTCTCACTTGATCTCAGCCTCCTGCAGTACCTGAGGCGATTTTAGTTCGCATATGTAGTGCTATACAAGTTATTCATTCATTCTGTACTTAAAGATTAACGCCACTTTTTGTTGAGGAAAAGACATTCCCCTCTGGGTGATCTCTGTACATTGCAGGGATTTTAGCAGACTTTGTTGCAGATTCCTCCTTTTTGTTCTGAAGCAATCCCTGTTTGTTCCTCTGTGTCGCTGTGCGTATAATGGTTGTGGTTTCATAAATATCAACCAGCTGCTGCAGCTGTAGGGCTCTAATGAGCAAACCTGCTGGGTCTGCATCCCTTGACCCGGTTCACACTGGTGCGACATACGCTCTGACTTTGGGAGCTCATGTCGCATGATGTGTACAAATCAATGGTTCCCTATGAGAGCCGTCTTAACTGGTCTGACACAAGTCGGTCAGACTTTAGAAAAGGTTCTTGTACTACTTTGGTTCGTTTTCAGCCCAGTCATTATCATTGAAGTCTGATCCTCGTCCTAACCATCCGACACCTGACATGGTGATTACAGCAGCAGGAAAAGGTTGTTGTTTTGATTGGTCAAAGGACAAGTTGGACTATCTCAAAGTCGGCGCAAAATCGCATCCTGTTCATTCAAGTTGGATGGAAGTAGGACCGATGGACAGTTGTACAACAGTCGTGTCATACCTGTGTGAACTGGGCCATAGACATAATTTCCTATTGGGAGTATGTCACCAAAAAAATGACGATTTTGTTGCAGGGGATGCCAACAATCTGACTTGTATCTTAGGCAGCATTCACACCTCAGTGTATCTTTTTCAGGCAGAATGTTGCGCATTTTTTTGCCGTGTTTTGTACAGGTCAAAAGGTCACCAATGTAAAAAGCAGAAAAACGCCCAAATCTGCCCGAATTGAGCTACAAAACCTTTTTGAGCTTCAGGCGTCAAGGAGTGGAGATGTGAACTATCTCCGTACAGAATAATATATATATTTTTTTTCTCCTCCAGCGTTTTGGAGCTTCAAGCTACAAAACGCTGAGGTGTGAATAGGGCCTTAGTGCAGACCTCTGGGGAAAATCGGTGAGCCAATCACACAAGCAGGAAATTGTTTCTGGGGGACATTTTGTACCCCATCTGTGTACAGGACACCTCCAGGTAGCCATATTGCATTTTTACTGAAAATTGCAGCGGCTGCAGAGTGAAAAGGAAAGGTCATTTTTAATAACTTTCAATAACAATGACTTGTGTTGCAATTTTATATGCTATGTTTTTTTATTTGCCATTTTTTTTTTTTTTTTTACATGAAAGTGGATTTAACCTTTAAGCCTAGAACACACAGGCACGAATGTTGGGCGACGCTGGCTGGTTCAATAAATACCGCCCGACAACTGGCCCATGTGTATGGCGGCTGGCTTCTGTCGAATGAGCATGCTGGAAAACCAGTGACAGGAGTGTTCTGGGGGGGCGGGGGGTGCGTCCCTCTGTCAGAACATAATAGCTCAGGGGAGGGAAATCGCTGTACTAACATTGCTTTGTTGAATGAAAAAAAAAACGGATAGTGTGTTTAGGCTTTAGGAAGGGGAAAATAGAAGCCGGAGGAGACGCTCACGTGTCTTGCAGGGTGAGGAGGGGGAGGGACAAGACCTGTAGGCTAGGGCTGAAACAACTAATCGATTTAATCGTCAACTAATCTATTATGAAATTAATCGATTACCATTTTCATAATCGATTAATCGGCCAGTAACATAATGGGGTTAAAAACTAAATGTAGCCCTTTATAGTACAAAAAGAGCAAATAATCACTACTGTAAATAATACTTTTCCTGTTGCACAGTAAAAAAAAAACCCTTAGGCCCCTTTCACACTGGGGCGGGGAGCCGCGGTGACGGTAAAGCAAGCGGCCGAAAAAGGGTTAAACACCCCCGCAGAGCGCCGCCGTATCGGGGCTTTGCGGCGGTTTTACCGCGGTTTCCCATTCAAATCAATGGGAAGGAGCGGTATAGGAGCGGCGAACACACCGCTCCTATACCGCTCCAAAGATGCTGCTAGCAGGACTTTTTTTGCCGTCCTGCTAGCGCACCGCTCCAGTGTGAAAGCCCGCCGGCTTTCACACTGGAGTTAAAGGGGCCGGATTTTTTCAGGTGGTGAACAGGCGCTATTTTTAGCGCTGCACCGCATGAAAAACGCCCCGGTGTGAAAGGGGCCTTACTGTAGCAATTATTTGCTCCTTTTTGTACTATGAAGAGCTGATAATTTATTTTTATTTATTTTATTTTTTAACTCCATTTTGTTACTAAATGTCTCAGGCCTGGTTCCCACCCATGTGTTTTTTTGGTGCTTTTTGCAGAAACGCACTACAGTTGATTTAATGTTCACATCTATGCTTTTTTCAGCTGCTGCGTATTTGAAAAAGGTCCTTGACCCTTTCCAACGCAAAGCGGTGCTTTTTTGGTTCAATATACTTCAATGGAGAAGCTGCAGAGAAGCATGCAGTGCATTTTTGTAGCAATTTGTTTTTTATTAATCTGCCGAACAATAAACTAACCCAAAAAAAGGCATAAAAAAAAAGCAAAAAACAGCAAATCGCAGCAAAATCTCATGCGCAAAAAGCACTGCATAAACTGATCACTGAAACGCAAACTGCATAGGTGTGTACCGAGCCTTATGCTGGTCACACGGATCAATTTTCAGATGAGAATATTCACGTGAAAAAAGTCTGCTATTTACCAGATTCAATCTCTAATAGTATATACAGTATATCTCTTCTGTCTGTTCTCAGAGTGGATTAAAGATTTTGCTCCCTAACCATACAGTTGGTTATTTATATTTACCCCTGCGTATAGAGTTATTTAGGAATAAAATTACTTTTTTTAAACTTTACATATTAACTAAATTATACACTACACTTTTTTTTTTTTTTTTTTTAAGGTTATTAATCGAAACCATAATCAGCCAACTAATCGATTATGAAAATAATCGTTAGTTGCAGCCCTACTGTAGGCGTTTAAACTGCAAAAGTGAAAATTCAGGTCTTTTGCCTTGCCCACAGAACTGTACTGTGTGGCAGTGGCCGGACTAAATGCACAAATAAAAATTTTTGGTAGAACAGTCCTTGTATATGAACTTCATCTGTGTATTTAGTGGTTTGCATGGAAATGAGCTTTTAATGTAAAGAGAAAAAAAAAACTGTCATTGGTATAGTCAGTAATGAATTATGAATTTAATAATCTGACAGCTCCTGTATAAAGTCATGTTGCACGTGTCGGTGCGAATACTCTGCTACACCGGCTTCAATGAAACTTCATTCAGTCCATTGTCCCCATTATGTGATCGCACTAAGCAGAGTGATTATAGTCGTATAAATCAGAATGCAAACTGCGAATATAACCACCCTGAGCTTTTCACAGCTGCACTAGAGACCTCTCCTGTTTAAAGCGGAACCCCCCCCCCCCCCCCCCCCCCGGCAGACGTTTTAATGTTAGAAAGGGGCTTTTATACCTTGTTTCCATACATAGTGGTCCGGGCAGTTCAAAATCAAGACGTCTTTGATTCATGAAATGCTCTCTGTCCCCTTCACATCTGGTTTATAAGACCTGTGGCCGCTATGCCCTCTGTTACCCTGGCCTCCCGTCTTAACTTTTTGCAGTGGCTTTGATGTAATTATGTCGCTGCTCAATGTAATGGGCTATTCTGGGAGTCTGCGTTGTTTGACAGGCCAGGAGACTCGGGGTCTGTTAAACAACGCAGGTATACAGCAATGACGTCACCGGCAATTTCTGAGGAAACTGCAAGGTTAGGAAAAAAAAAATGTGTGTGTGTGTGTGTGTATATATATATATATATATATATATATATATATATATATATATATATATATATATATATATATATATATATATATATATATATATATATATATATATAAATAAATATAAATGTGTGTATATATTAGGGCTGAAACAACTAATCGATTAATCGGCCAGTAACATAATGGGGTTAAAAAAAACGAAATTGAGCCCTATAGTACAAAAAAAGCAAATTTCTACTGTAAATATTACTTTCACAGTTCTACAGTAAAAAAAAAAAAAGAATGAACCCCTACAGTAGTGATTAGCTGCTTTTTTTTTTTTTTTTGTACTATAAAGCAGTGGTCATCAACTCCTGTCCTCAGGACCTACTAACAGGCCAGGTTTGCAAGATAACTGAAATACATCACAGGTGATATAATTTGCTGCTCAGTGATTGCAGTATTCTAGTCTGCATCTCCTCCAAGGTAATACATAAAACCTGGCCTGTTAGTGGGTCCTGAGGACAGGGTTGATGACCACTGCTATAAAGGACTAATTTTCTTTTTTTTTTTAAACCCCCATTTATGTTACTAAACGTCTTAGGCCTGGTTCACATCTTTGTGTTTTTTGGTGCTTTTTGCAGAAACCCACTACAGTTCATTTACATGGTTTCCTATGGGAGATGTTCACATCGTAGCTTTTTTTCAGCCACTGCTGTTTGGAAAGGGTCAGGGACTTTTTTTTTTTTTTAACGCAAAATTGTGCTTTTTTGGTTCAATATACTTCAATAGAGAAGCTGCAGAAAAGCATGTAATGCGTTTTTGCAGCAATTTGTGTTTTTTTTTTAAATCTGCCCAACAACAAATTGGCCAAAAAAAGTCTCTTCTGTCTGTTGTTCTCAGAGTGGATTAAATATTTTGCTCCCTAACCATATACCGTAGTTGGTTATTTATATTTACCACTGCATAGAGATATATTTAAGAATAAATTGCCTTTTTTTAAAACTTTACCTATTGACTAAATTATACACAACACTTTTTTTTTTTTTTTTTTTAAGGTTATTAATCGGAACAATAAATCGGCCAACTAATAGATTATGAAAATAATCGTTAGTTGCAGCCCTAGTATTTTTTATTTAAATTTTTTTCTTAGAACCCCCAAACATATATATTTTTTAGCAAAGACTCGAGTATAAATTGGCGGTCAATGCAATATTTAATGTCAAGCGGTATTTGCGCAACGGTCTTTCAAATGCAATGTTTTTGGAAAAAATACACTTCACTGAATTAAAAATAAAAAAAAATAATAAATAATTTTTTAAGGTTATTAATCGATTATTCGAAACAATCTGCCAACTAATCGATTATGAAAATAATCGTTAGTTGCAGCCCTAGTATATACATATGGTCAAGTCAAACTGGGATGTTTGAGATTATATTATAAAAGAACAAGTTTCAAGGAGTGGAAACTGCATTTATTTTGTGACCTACTCACCTGTTGCATTTATACACTCATCCCAGTTTATATATATATATATATATATATATATATATATATATATATATATATATATATATATATATATATATATATATATATATATATATATATATATATATATATATATATATCTCTATCTCTTTTGGTAAAAGAAAAAACTGTTGGATGGATTTTACTATCCCGGAGTTCACCTGTATTGATAACCGAAAGTGGAATCCTGTGCTGAATGCCTAGCAGGTGTACAGCGCTTGTATTTTATAATCCTGGATCTCCCCGACACTTGTCATGTGACAGGATTAGTGTTGAGTTTAGCCCCGTACATATGTTGCCTTTAGCGGATTGTGATTTTAGTGCCTTAGGGGTATCTGTTGCTTTTCTGAGAGGCTCTGGGTGTGATTTATGAAAACGGGAGCTAACAAAAGCGGTTTCTTTTAGCTGCCAATTGGATGTTGGCCTTTGTGTCGTGTGTGTGTGTGTTTTTGTTTTGTTTTTTTCTTTTACTCCACATTATGAATCCCATTTGATTTACAGTAGTAACTGCCTGTTTTTTGCGGATTCAAAAACATTTTAAAAGTGGATTGGGGCATGTTAAAGCATCCCTTCACTCAAATACATCCACTTATACTCAAGTATATACGGTATATCGCAAAAAAAAAAATAGATTTGTGAATAAATACCACCAAAATAAAGCTCTATTTGTGGGAACAAAATGATAATTTAATTTGGGTAGAGTGTTGACCATGCAATTCATATTGAAAATGCAAGAGCGTTAAAAATTGGCCTGGGAAGGAAAGGGGCTAAAGTGCCCGGTATTGAAGGGTTAATAGGCTCTTATATTTTCTACATATAGGCTACAATCTGGTTTAGAACCATTTCACCCCATAAGGCTGGCCTTGGTTATAAGGAGGGTGAGCTGATGGCCTTATACGACCTTTTATAACGGGAACATGGTAACACGATCAGTGGCTTTTAGCAGGTTATCTGATAATTAGACATTATCTTTTACAGGTCAGTGCAATTATTTCTATTATCAGATCAACAATTGGTGGTTGAGGTCATGGCAGGTAACGATGTGTCCTGATGCTTTTGAAGATTTGCGTTTTTTTTTTTTTTTTTTTTTCTTTCATGCTAGTGGTTGTGTGTTTAAGCTGTCGGGTATAACGGAATCTGTCATGTAATGCAGTGCAGGCGCAAGATGACCCGTGAGCTGTACTAAAGGCAATTACTCTACTGCTGGTTTTGGTACCATTTGTAAAATGTTATATTTACCATCACTTTTTGTCTTGGTGATAACATTCTCCTCCAGGACACATCAGCGGAGATTTACTAAAACTGGTGCAGCTCTGCATAGAAACCAATCGGCTTCCAGGTTTTATTGTCAAAGCTTAATTGAACAAGCTGAAGTTAGAAGCTGATTGGTTACTATGTAAAGCTTCACCAGATTCTGTATGCTACCAGTTTTAGTAAATCTCCCCCATTGGGTAAATTTTATCATAGCAATAAAAGCTGACAAACATTCTAATGTTGTCTTTAGATACAATTTGGATTGAAGACCTAATTGCGAGCTGAACGTTGTGGGGGGGGGGGGGTCTGCTTTCTAAGCTCTTAGATTGGAGGTGGATTTGCATTGTTTATCTGGCCTTGTCTGGAGACATTTCTCAAACTGGCGGGGATGTTAAAGGCTAAAGCCGGTCCTAGATGGATTTAAATATTCATCGTGTGTAGTTCCTGTTTGACAGAAGTCTATCGGGAATGTTGGAACACTTTGTCGATCAGCAGCTGCAGCCACTGTATTCTAATGAAATAAAATCTCCTAGTGGTGGTGGGGTGAGGGTGTATTGCTCCAGCCACCTTTCTTTTGTGGAAGGGGGAATCTGTGTCCCCCCCCCCCCCCCCCATTCCTTGTTTTCAGACCAGTGTTTTTTTTTACCTTTTGAGGAACCCCTGGGGAAAAAAGTGAGATCTTGGGGAACCCCTGATATTGTCGTATCTCCATCTTGTGGAACATTGATGTTATCGGCGAGCCGTAGATATAGTAATTCTTAGAAATGGCATTAAACAATAGAATAAATATTAAAACTTACCACAGTACTTGGGGGGGGGGGGGGTTTCAGGAGAGCACAGTATAGTACTCGGGGGCGCGGAGGGTAACAGTATGGGGTGGCAGGAGAGTACATCACTGGGAGGGTTATTATCAGATTCTCTGAGATTTCCCTTCACTTCCTGATGGATTATATCCCTCCCTTGCTCTATCCTAAATGAAAATAAAAAATGTGCCCATAGTTACACTTTACAGCATTTTTTATTTTGGATAGAGTAAGAGGGCTATAACCCCTATCTTTTTTTTTTTTTGCAATATGTCTCATTGAGGAGATTTCCCTTCACTTCCTGTCCCAACAGGAAGTGAGAGGAAATCCCTGCAAATTAAGGGAATTCCTAGTGTCCCCATTGGAAGATTTCTCCTATTACTTTTCTGGGCACAACCCAAAATTTGGGGCTTTTTTACTTTCACTTTCAATGATAATGGTAAACGGGACAAATGGCGAGGGTGAATCTCCCTAATAGGGAGCACAGACAGCGATAAAATCTGATGGGTTTTTAATTGGGGGTGCAACGGATCGTCACCGATCTGTGACCCACCGAACGGGTCACCCTGTTGGGATCGGCACACGCCGCGATCCGCGGAGTGCCCTGCAGCCTCGGCCTTAGGAAAGGCCGCGGCTTCGGACTAGTTCCGGAGCGGCGACCGTCTTGGTGCACCCGTCAAATGACAGAGCAATCACTTGTTCCTCTCTCCCCTCTGTGTACAGATCTGTACAGTGGAGGGGAGAGATCGGATGGCAGCCGCGCTGTGGGCTGGATCTGTAGTGCCCACAGCGCTGCTCTGTTACAATTGCAGTCACAGCCATCCCTCCATACTCTGCCAATACTCTGCCAATATTACAGTGGGGACTATATGGTGGTGGAATTTTCACAGGTTTTTGCAAATTCAATTATTTGCTGATCCGAAAAATTATCAGATCCGTGACTTCGATTCGAGGATCGATCCAATCCGTGAGTTTTTTTTGCTTTTTTGCTTTTTTTTGCTTTTTTTGCACCCCTAGTTCTAATCCATCTCCACTCTATTCCAAACTGAAAAATAATTGTTTTGCCTTGTTACTATACTTTTATCTAAGGGTGCTTCTTGATGTAGTGGGATTGTTTGAAATCAGCCCCCCTCTCTATCAGCGGCTTCCTATGAGGTTTAGAGCGCCGGCGGAGGGACCCAAGATGAGGTTTGCGACCTCATAGTGCAATACTATTGTACAGAGTAAGTATAACATAACATGTTTAACCTCTTCCCGCCCAAGGTACGTCATATGACGTTCTTGACTTTGTGAGGGTATATCTGAATGATGGGTGCAGCTACAGGCATCATCCCTACACTATAAGAACAATCATAACGGCTTGATCGTTCTTACGGGTGGCGAGAGGGGACACCCCTCCCAACGCCCTCCGATACTTCTACCGACTCACCAGATGTTTACCATAGAGATTTCCAGCAGACCAGATGGTCGCCGGAGTCTCTATGATCGTTCGGAGGCCGAGCGCGATGTTATGACATCATGCACGGCTTCTGGAGCCAAACAAACGGCGAGAAGCCGAGATCTTTATTTATTTGATTTCAGGCTTCCCAGCCTAGAGGTGAGATGTGGGGTCTTATTGTCCCCATATCTCGCTGTAAAGGGGACCTGTCATGCCACATTCCTATTACAAGGGATGTTTACACTCCTTGTAATAGGAATAAAAGTGATCAAAAAATATTTTTTTTTAAAGTGTCAAACTAAAAAGAGAAATTTTAATTTAACAATTTTTAATTTTTTTTTTAAAGCGCCTCTGTCCCCGTCTGCTCACATACAGAAGCGCGTGCATACGCAAGTCCTGCCTACATATGAAAACAGTGTTCAAACCACACATCTGAGGTATTGCTGTGAACGTTGGAGCTAGAGCACTAATTCTAGCCTTCTGCCCTATACACACGGTCGTATATTCCGACGGAAAAGGTCTGATTGTATTATGTTGTCGGGAAAATCCGATCGTGTGTGGGCTCTAGCGGGCTTTTTCCATTTGGAATTTCCGCCGGAAAAAATTTGAGAGCAGGATCTAAAATTTTCTGACAACAAAATCCGATCGGACCTTTTCCGATCGTTTGTAGAGAATTCCGACGCACAATGTGGCAGGCATGCTCAGAAGAAATTTGGAGATATAAGCTAATGGCTACTGGCCTCTACGTAGTGCCGTCGTACGTTTTGCACGTCACCTCGTTCGGAACGATCGGATTTTCCCACAACTTTGTCCGACCGTGTGTGTGTGTGTGTGTGTGTGTGTGTGTGTGTGTGTGTGTGTGTGTGTGTGTGTGTGTGTGTGTGTGTGTGTGTGTGTGTTTCGGACAAAATCCGTCGGAAAGATGATTTTGTGGTCGGAATGTCCGACCGTGTGTACAAGGCATTAAACCTCTGTAACACAAAACATGTAACCAGTAAAAAAAATTTAAAGCGTCGCCTATGGGGATTTAAGTACCTAAGTTTGGCGCCGTTCCACGAGCGTGTGCAATTTTGAAGTGTAACTTCATCTTTCAAATTTTGCAAAAAAAATTGGGCTAACTTTCATTTATTTATTTTTTGTTAGCATGAAACTTTTTTTTTTTTTTTTTCTCTCCAAAAAAAAGTGTTAGAAAAATTGCTGCACAAATACCGTGCAAGATAAAGTTTTAACGACCGCCATTGTATTCTCTAAGGTCTTTTCTAAAAACACATATATAATGTTTGGGGGTTCTATGTAGACATGTGCACAATAGAAAAATTTGTTTAGTTTCGTTTCTGTTCGTTTCCGTTGATTCGTAATTTCGTAAGTCGTCGGTGTTCATATTCGGACTCGTTCGTATTTTCGTAAGAGTTATTTTTTCGTTGATTCGAAATTCGTATTTTTGTATTTTCGTTATATTTTGTATTCGGACACATTCGTATTTTCGTAGAATTGGTTACATTCGTACTTTCGTGAGATTGATTTATTCGTACTTTCGTAACATTGTTTTCGTAGATTCGTAATCGGAGCACAATTCATAATTTTATGTAATGTGTATGCTATTACATGTTTAAGAAACAAAGAATTTCTCTCACAAGTCAGAACTTAACTCAAAAATCCACCAAAACCCAGTGCCTCTGACCCAACCACGTTTATCAACTAACAAAAAAAGTAACGAATTTTACGAATCGATTCGAAGCACGTTAAGCAGCGCCATTGTAAGAGACACGGAAAATTACAAATCAACAAAAAAAAAGTTACGAATGTACGAATTTTTTCGTAATTTTTGAATCTTTGTTCGGTATTTTCGTTGTTTCTGTTTTCGTTTTCGGATTTTCATTCATTCGTAGTTTCGTTGTTTCTAATTTAATTATTTAGTTTTTTTGTTTTTCATATTCGTTCGATTCGATTATTCGTTACTAAATCGGTCGTTCATTCGTACGATACGAATGAACGAATATAACGAATTTTGACGAATACGTAATTAAACGAATTGCACATGTCTAGTTCTATGTAATTTTCAAGCAAGAAAATTGTAGGAGAGAAATGTCAGAATTGGCCTGGATGGGAAGTGGTTAAAAAAAACATTATTTACAACTGCTCCAAATAAGTTTGTGTGTTTTTTTTTTTTTTTTTTATTTATTTTTTTTTTTTTTCTACAATTTCACAATTTTCATTTATTTCTATGCACTGCAGCAGAGCTGTGGTGTGTTGATACATAGCTCAAGTGCAGGATGAGTAAATGCAGACTTTCTGACAGGTACAGATTTCCATACTCCGTCCAGCTCACCCGTAGGCTGTGTTTTTTTACATGTGAACAGGTTGCATGAAAAAGTTATTTTTTTTTTTTTCTGTGTGCCCTAGCAGTGGTTGGCTTTTTTTCCAAAACAGAAAAAAACGTAGATCCACGCACAAGTATGAACAAGCCCAAAGCTTGGGTTCTTTGTGAACACATTCACATAAACATCGGCCTCTTTTTAGGTATAGATTATAAACGCAACACTTTTTGCCCAGCCTGGTAGTTAAAAAAATAAATAAAAATTCTTCCAGTGGAGATTTACTAAACTTTTTTTCTATTTTGACCTTGCTGCAGGAATCCCAAGGCTAATACAAAAGAAAAACATCCAATTTATTCTTTAGCTGTAGAATCCTGAGGTTGTGATAACAGCTGCTGTGACCTTCTATTCCAGCAAGGCCTCTGATAAAGGGAGGAATCTGTGAAAAATCGCAAGCCTGCTACCAAAATGGAGACATTTTTTCAGGAGTTCAGGAAAGGAGAACTATTTTTACTGCGACCTTCCTTAAAGGGGTCTCGGAAGGAACTTTATAGAGAATTTTCATTAACGGCAGAGCGCGGTACTTTTCAGATAACGTCGTCTTCCATTTAAAGCTGACTCTAGAAAAGATAGGCGGTAATCGGCTCTCCGCTTCTTTTGGGATTGAAGTTGGTAATGCCGATTTTTACTTGTAGTTAAACAGTTGATGGGGGAAACCAGACGTGACATGTTTTTCATCGTTCTGTGGTGTTGATGCCACTAGGCAGGTCACCCGTTGGCGCTGGCTCGTAAAGGAATTGCCAAAGGCAACTGTTAGATTTGAAAGGAAACCTGATGAGAAATCGTAATTGCTTACCTCCTTCAGTAAATTATATTTGCCCGGCAGCAATACTAAACTTTGGCTTCAATGTTAAAGGAGAAGTACAGCCAAAGCTCCTGTGGATCACAGGTGTGTAGTTCGTTCTGTGACCTGTTTTCAGCAGACAGCGGGCTAAATCCCGCTATCGGCTGATGTCGTGGAGTCTGCCCAGGCTGAGGAAAGATTGTGACCATATGGTCAGGATCCACCCACATGCATGGACTTTTTTGGCATTTTTTTTTTACACAAGTTAATTCTTCTAGAACATTTATATACTAGACAACTGTCACTATTTTTTATGTCCTTTTTATCTCTACTAGATAACTGCCACTTTATTCTGCCCATTATATCCTTCCTCATCACTTAGTCTAGCGCCCCCTGTGGGATCTAGCTAATATTGCACTTTATCCATTATTTTACAAATATTTTATTTGTATTATTTTGAATCAGTTTGCGCAAAATCTTTTACTATGTTTATTCCTGTATGTGCTTTTGTGATCACTATTCATTTTGCTGCAAACATTTCTAGTCAACATCCCTATCTTGACCTACACAAGTAGCGCAAGGGATTCACCTATACACATGCATGGACTGACAGCCTTCTCCCACCCCCTCCACAGCCCAGCACTCCAGTGAGCGCGGGGGAGATGGGGGGCAGAGCAGAGAGCCAGTGGCTGAGGGTCACCAGCACTCTGCTCAGGGAGCTGTGAGAACCGAGTGATCGGCGGTGTTTGATCGCTCGGTCTTAGAGACCAATGCTGCACCCACCTAGATAAGTATCATTCTATACTTTTAACCACTTAAGGGCCAAGCCAATTTTTTTTTATATTGTGAAAGATAATGTTACGCCGAGTAAATTGATACCCAACATGTCATGCTTCAAAATTGCGCCCGCTCGTGGAATGGCGTCAAACGTTTACCCTCAAAAATCTCCATCAGCGACATTTAAAAAATTCTACAGGTTGCAGGTTTTGAGTTACAGAGGAGGTCTATGGCTAGAATTATTGTTCTCGCTCTACCGATCGCGGCGATACCTCGCATGTGTGGTTTGACTACCGGTTTCATATGCGGGCGCTACACCCGTATGTGTTCGCTTCTGCGTGCGAGCTTGTCGAGCGTGCGAGCAAACTGAAAAATACTGTAACAAAAACATCATATGCAGCCGCACTGCCCCCCACCCCCCTACCCTTTCGCTGTCTGACTGGCACTTACCCCATCTTGGTGGCGGGTCAGGCAACGAGCTGTGGGACGGGGAGTGTGGGTCAGGCGATGGCTCCTGTGTTCTCCGTGCGTCTCTTCTTTGCTTCTGCTAGCTAGCCAATGGGATTTACTGTGCCTTCAGCCAATGAGTTGACCGGTATTGGCTTTTCTAACACGCCTGGGTGGACTGCAAACGCAATGCTCTGCACTCCAAGTCCACATTTTTTGTAGTCTATTTGAGTCTATGGCTCTAGATTTTGGCGTTTTGAATACGTTTAAGTGCAAAGAATGGATTTTGGGGTCTTTTAGACCCCAGCTCCCTCCATAAAGAGTACCGGTCACCACCTATTACTGTCACTAGGGATGTTTTACATTCCTTGTAACAGCAATAAGTGATCGGATTTTTTTTTTTATTTTTTTTTTTTTTTTAAGAGACGGTGTAAAAAAAATAAAACAAAAAATAAAACAAAAAATAAAACAAATAAGAAAAAATGTAAAGTGCCCCAACACATATGTAAGTCGCGCGTGCAAATGTAAACGGAGATCAAATCACACGTAAGGTTTCGCCACGTTCTTCAGACTGATAACTGTTTAAAAAAATAAATAAATTCAGGCGTTGCCTATGGAGATTTGCAAGTACCGTAGTTTGTCGCCATTCCACGAGTGTGTAATTTTAAACCGCAACATGTTGGGTATCTATTTACTCATCAAATTTTTTAAATTTTTTTTTTTTTAAATCAGTGAAGTGTATTTTTTCCAAAAACATTGCATTTGAAAGACCGTTGCGCAAATACCGCTTGACGTTGAATATTGCATTGACCGCCAATTTATTCTCGAGTCTTTGCTAAAAAATGTTTGGGGGTTCTAAGAAAAAAAAAATACTAAAGCTGCAACTAACGATTATTTTCATAATCGATTAGTTGGCTGATTTATTGTTTTGATTAATCGGTTAATAACCTTAAAAAAAAAAAAGTGTGGTGTATAATTTAGTTAATACGTAAAGTTTAAAAAAAGGCAATTTATTCTTAAATATCTCTATGCAGTGATAAATATAAACAACCAACTATATGGTTAGGGAGCAAAATATCGAATCCACTCTGAGAATAGCAGACAGAAGAGATATACTGTATATACTATTAGAGGAGATATGCTGTATATACTATTAGACGAGACATACTGTTTTTTTGGCCAATTTGTTGTTGGGCAGATTAAAAAAACACAAATTGCTGCAAAAACGTATTGTATGCTTTTCTGCAGCTTCTCCATTGAAGAATATTGAACCAAAAAAAAAACTCAGTTTTGCGTTAAAAAAAAAAGTCCCTGACCCTTTCCAAATACGCAGCAGCTGAAAAAAGCGTAGATGTGAACGTGTCCCATAGGAAACCATGTTAATGAACTGTAGTACGTTTCGGCAAAAAGCACCAAAAAACACATAGATGTGAACCAGGTCTAAGACGTTTAGTAACATAATGGGGTTAAAAAAAACTAAAATGAGCCCTTTATAGTACAAAAAACGCAGCTAATCACTACTGTAATTTTTTTTTTTTACTGTAGAACTGTAACAGTAATATTTACAGTAGCGATTATTTTCTATTTTTACTATAAAGGGCTCATTTTAGTTTTTTTTTTTTTTTAACCCCATTATGTTACTGGCCGATTAATCGATTATGAAAATAGTAATCGATTAATTTCATAATCAATTACTGTATTTATTGGCGTATAGCACTCACTTTTTCGCCATGAAAATCGAGTGCAAATAGAGTGTGCGTGTTATACGCCAATACTTCAATTTTAGCTGCCTCGGAGGGGACAGGGAGGGGGGTGGGGACGAGCGCCGTCAGATTACATACGGGAGAATCTCCTGTTTACTCTGCAGCCTCTGTAATAGGAAGTCCCATCTCCTGGGCCGCCATTGGACCACTGTTCTGTCTATCATAGGATATTCTCACTGTATGTAATCTGTCGGCGCTCGTCCCGCCCCCCTCCCTGTCCTGGCATTGAGGCTTCTGCATTGATGGCAATGGTGAGGCTTCTGCATTGATGGCAATGGTGAGGCTTCTGCATTGATGGCAATGGTGAGGCTTCTGCATTGATGGCAATGGTGAGGCTTCTGCATTGATGGCAATGGTGAGGCTTCTGCATTGATGGCAATGGTGAGGCTGCAGATGGGCACTGACCCTTATTTTGATTCAAAGTTCCTTATTTAAATTAAATTTTAAGTTTTTTTTTTTTCCTGAAACTTCCCTCTTAAAATTTAATATGCGTGTTATATGCCGATTAAATACGGTAGTTGTTTCAGCCCTAAAAAATACAGATTTTTTTTTTTAACAACTGTCAAAAACAGGCTTGGTTCAGAAGTGGTTAAAGGGCAAACTTGATAAGTTGAACCACGACGATCCCATCCTGATGCAAATGACAGTCCTCTGCCCGCTGCGATCAATGACCAAATAATATGGTTGCAATTTGAAACAAGCCGGTGGGGGTCCAGTTAGTCCTCCTGTCTTCACACAATAGATCAGTGAGGGAGATCGCGGCACTAACCTTGGATTGTTGGCACAGGATCTCCTCCCGAGCTCTTTAGTGTGTTTTTTTTTTTTTTTTTTTTTTTCTCTTTTTTTGTTCAACCCGCTGGTTTGAATGAAAAAAAAAATTGAGTCTGACTTCTGGTCCCAGGTGGGCTGTCAGTCTACAAATCTATCTTGCTGCTTGATAGTAAATAGCCTAAAAAAATAACCCTATGGCCCCTTTCACACTGGGGCGGGGAGCCGCGGTGACGGTAAAGCAGCACTATATTTAGCGCTGCTTTACCGTCGTTTTGCCCGCGGGATTCGGCCACTCGCGGTGCGGTTTTACCCCCTGTGAGAGGCCGAAAAAGGGTTACAATCCCCCGCAGAGCGGCGCTTTGCGGAGGTATTGCCGCGGTGTCCCAATGGGAAGGAGCGGTATAGGAGTAGTGAATACACCGCTCCTATACCGCTCCAAAGATGCTGTTTGCAGGACTTTTTTTACCGTCCTGCTAGCGCACCGCTCCAGTGTGAAAGCCCGCCGGCTTTCACACTGGAGTAAATGAGGCCGGTTTTTTCAGGCGGTGTACAGGCGCTATTTTTAGCGCTGTACCGCCTGAAAACCGCCCCAGTGTGAAAGGGGCCTATTTGTTGACCAAACTTTGCTCACCTCCATGAAATCCATAGTGCAGCTCGGAGGAGAATCCCCCCCCGCTCTCCCGCTTGGATATGGTGTAATCTAGAACTTTGCGCTTTAAAAAGGAAGCGGTTAGAACCGTTACTAGTGACAGATGAGATTTGGCAGTTCTTTATTATCAATAAGCAGATCTTTCAGAAAACAAATGGAGATAAATCTGACTGAGCCAAGGACTTGCTCATATTTTTTTTTTTTTTTTGCCTGACGGAGATGGCAGCCATTCTTTCCTCCTTGACTTTTCTATTAAGAATTGCAAAAGCTGGGCCCGCTCGCAGGGATGTTTTCCAGCAAGTTAAAAGATCTTCAGTGAGATAATCATCATTTCTAACAGCTTGAGGTCCTCGCTGGCACCCCCTAGAAGATTTATCGCAAGCATTGCTCAAAATGAGCGTGGTTTGCTAGTATCCTGCCAGCAATGCCCAGACTTAAAGTGATGATGCAAATTAAGAAATTAAAGGCCCAGTCCAAAAAAAAAATGCACATCTTTTTGCAGAAAATAACACGCACCCCAAGTTTAGGAGGGTATTTTTAAGGAAAAAAATCTTTTAGGAGGGAAGTTTAATGAAAAGAACTTGTATTTAAATGCCCATCGATGCAGCCTTGCCCAGTCTCCCTCATTGCAGCCTTGCCCAGTCTCCCTCATTGCAGCCTGATCATTTTTAAAATGACCGCCGCCAAGATACAGAGCCAAATATCCTGTGTATCTCGGCTCCTATTGGCTCCTCTCGCGGCCCCGCCCCCTCTCGCGGCCCCGCCCCTTTGCCCGGCTCCTCTGATGGACATAACACAGGTCCAATGGCGGGACTGAGAGCTGGGCCAAGCCTAGCCCGGTACACTCGGCTGTGTGTATTTTGGCAGCACTCGCTTCTCTCACCCTCATGCGGATCGGCGCATAACACACACCCACGATTCCCCCCTGATTTTAAAGGGGAAAAAAAGTGTGTGTTATAAGCCGATTTAAATACAGTATTTGAAATTAAATCTTCATCATTTTTGGAGCAATAACATGGTGTGGTCGGATTTCTGCCAGTCACAGGCTGTGTCACACCCCTCCAGCCTGTGTTTTGGAATAAGAGGGAGGTGAAGCCTCCATCACTCTACATGTAATATATCCCACCCTCCATTGTGTTTAGCTGGTTAGTGGGTGTGGAGGAGGGAGTGGGCTGTCATTTCCCACTGTGTATGCATCCACATGTGTCTCTATAGCAGGGGCCTCAAACTGGCGGCCCTCCAGCTGTTGCAAAGCTACAAGTCCCATGAGGCATTGCTAGGCTGACAGTTACAAGCATGACTCCCACAGGCAGAGGCATGATGGGACTTGTAGTATCACAACAGCTCGAGGGCCACCAGTTTGAGACCCCTGCTCCTATAGTCATATGGGGGCTGCTCAGATGTGATGGGGAGGAAATGCTCAGCATAGAAACTCACTGAAAACTGAGCATGTGCAGAGCTGCCACCACTGCTCTAGAAATTTCCTAGCTTTGAGGACATGGACAGAAGGGGGAGATAGAGCTGCAGAAAACAAATCTTACTGAGTATGAACAACATGTAATAAAACATTTATTGATGGTTTTTATGTCGGTTTAGTGACTTTAACACTGCAGTTTTTGTTTGCGTCAACCTGTAACAATTTACCTGTTGATCTTTATAGTATATTTATTTTCCACTTCCTTTACCAGAGTGACAACGCTGTATGATCTCCAGTGAATGTCACAGCAGTGTTGGTGGTTTTGTCTCAGCCCTGGAACCAATACTTGTGGTAAACGGCTCGGCCTTCTACAGGACGTGACGATCAGCACATCATCTATTAGCGAGATCAGCTGGTAACAATACTATTACTGTTACTTTGGGGACTCGGAAATGCAACTGCTTTGTTAAACCAAGCGAAGAGCTGCATAGTTTAAATTTTTTATTTTGCCAAGAATTTCGTTTTAAAGCCAAACTCAAGCGGCTTTTAAATTTATGTGTATAATAAGTGATGCTGCGCTGTTGGTTACCCTTCAGTTTAAACAGCGCAGCATCACTTATTATACACTTATTGGTCACGGATTCACCCATCTGTGTTTTCAGCAGTTGTCCTACATATTGTTCCCACTTCCAGTGATGGCTCAGGATTGTCCCTCTACCAGTCTGGCTTTTAAATTTAGCCATGCTGTGGGGTTCCCCCTGCACTTGCATGGGTTAAACCAGGGGTCTCAAACTGGCGGCCCTCCAGATGTTGTGAAACTACAAGTCCCATCATGCCTCTGAGATTCATGCTTGTAACTGTCAGCCTTCCAATGCTCATGGGACTTGTAGTTTCGCAACAGCTGGAGGGCCACCAGTTTGAGACCCCTGGGTTAAACCATCCATTGGCTAGGGGTGGGGGTGGGGCAGGAAGAATAAGTACAGATACGTGGTCCTGTTACTTCCCCCTTTTTGGTGTGACCGGTTCCCTGTTCACTTTGCTGCGACTTGTCTGGAGCAGTCTAATGTAGTAATACAATGCAGGACCAGGATGACCGCAAAGACCTGCCCACATTCCGGAGCATTGGATAAGAGCCCAAACACTCACCCACTTGGACTTTAAATGGCATAAAATTTAAAGTAAGTGTAGTCTAGTTTTTTTTTTTTTTTTTTTAATAAACCAACATGTTAATACTTACCTGCTCTGTGCAGATGTTTTGCACAGAGCAGCCCGGATCCTCCTCTTATCGGGTCCCTCTTTGCTGCAGCTCTGTGTCCATTCGGAATCGGAGCTGCTGTTTGGCCCCGCCCCATCTATCTCCTGATTGGCTAACTGACTTTGACACCTGCAGGAGCTAATAGCGCTGCTGCTGTTTCGGCTAATCAGGAGGCAGGGTCTCAGACTAAGGGACTCGTGGACAATGCTCTATGGGGTTCAGGTAAGTATTTGGGGAGGCTGCTGCACACAAGGCTTTTTATTTTAATGCATAGAATGCATTAAGACAAACCTTCTGCCTTAAGTATTGCATTTATAGTTGTGGCACAAGCCGTACTGTTATTGAATGTTAAAAATTACCCTTCATTTTCAATCTGCAGTGCTGTAATTTTCTGTAACATGCAATATGGCAACCTGGGTGCTTTCTATACACAGTTGGCGTGCAGACCGCCCCCCCCCCCCCCCCCCCCCCGGTATGACATTTTCATGCTTGTGTGATCGGCTCTCTGATTTTGCACTAAGATACAAGTGAAATTTTGTGCAACCTTTGCAGCAAAAGTCCTTTAGTGAGATGCTCTCAAAAGGATGTTGCATCTAACGTGATGCTGACCCTGCCTCTTTCCTCATTAGAGCCCTTCAGGTGCAGCAGATGATTGATAATGATAAAATTACTCCCATACAGGTTAACTCTACACATGAACTCAGACCAACAAATGGCTATTTCTTTAGAACAGTGGTTCTTAACCTCAGTCCTCATTACCCCCCACCAGGCCATGTTTTGGGAATTTCCCTTAGATAAAATAGCTGTCCAAAATACCAAGCCATTGACTTAGATTTAAAGCACCTGTGCAAGATAAAAGGAAAGCCTGCAAACATGGCCTGGTGGGGGGTAATGAGGACTGAGGTTAAGAACCACTGCTTTAGAATAACAAAAGGTCGCAATCTGCAACAAACTTTGTTAAAAATCCCTGAAATGTACATGGTACACCCAGAGGGGAAGTTACCTTTAAAATTTACACTTCTTCTTTACATATGCATTAAGCATAATCTGGACACCATATGTTGGGTTTCCTTTTTGTTCTATGCTTTTCTGTTTTTTTTTTTCCCCCTCCCTTTGGTAATTTTGTGAGCATGGAGTATTGAACACGGCTTGTCCTATCGTTCTTTAAAACTTTCAGTAAATGCCTTTAGGATATTCACGTGTTTTAAGGTAATGCTGGATATTAACGTAAATTAAAGGCGCTTTGTTTTTTTTTCTTTTTATTAGTGTGTGCGGAAGCCTTTAATCCCGATGAGGAGGATGACGACACAGAACCTCGGGTAAATGAACATCTATTCATAATGTAGCATAAGCCTACGGCTTTATCACACTTTGTTCACACCTAAAAACAATGAATGTTTTATGTAGGTTTGTTTTCTATTTTCTTTTTTTTCTTGTCCTAGAACAGCGGGACAATGCTTATGATAGTCTAGCAAAAAATGAGTGTGTGCCAAAGAGCCTAAGAATTGGTGTGGCCAAAGCATGGGTGTGGTTATTAAAATAACTACTAAAAGATAGAATGTATATAATTGCTGTATAATATTACTTTAGTGTGCCCCAGAGTCAAATGCTGCAAACCCAAAAGCAGTAAAATTAAAATAACATTTTGCTCCATTCCAGACCAAACTTCACTACTTATGTGCTTAAAGGATAAGATCACCTTTAGGAAACTGTTACATCTTCCATTCGTTTTTAGGGTGGAACATATAAGCATGTTGCAGCTCTGCCCCTCCCATCTCTGACAGGGGACTGGGGATCTTCTCCCCACACCTGCTGTCAGTTTTAAAAACAGTATGGCTGTGCATAGCTCCACCCACACGGCCGCATTATTCATTCAGAGTTCTGTGTATGAATAGACTACAAGTACCGACAGCCTTTGTGGCGATGGCTTGTAGTTTTTAATGAACTACAAGGGTGCTGATCAACATCCTCGTAGTTCATTGATTCTTCCTGGACTGATTATTGGTGCGGCCGATTATCAGGAGGCCGATATTCACTTTTTTTAAAGTATTGGTATCGGTCACAAACTTACCAATATTACATATTTTGGTCTCCCCCTGCCGCTGTGTCCTATTTTGGTGGCCCACTATGTCATTGGCCCAGGTAGAAGAAACCAGAACCCGGAAGGTTTTGCACTGCTGACCCAGTGTGCGGAGGCAAACGTTGGTGCAAACGTTCCGACAGTCTGAGTCTGGGCTTCTACTACCCGGATAGGGCAAAGGCTGCCATCTCCCTTGCCTCGGACAGTGCACACCATGGAACACCTGGACTAGAGAGGACATGCCACCCACCCCCCAGCAGGGTACCAGTCGCCATCCGCCCAAAGCAGGGTGCCAGTCACTCACCCACAGCAGTTTTCAAAACTTTAAATGTACAGAATATCAGCACCTGATATCGGCTATCGACCTGAAAGACGGCCAAAAAATCGGCATTGGCCCTGAAAAACTATCCTTTGACCCCCTAGACCGACGTAACAGCCTGCCTGTATCGAAAAGTATGGGCAGACATCTACACTGACAGTCTGCAGGAGCCTGACATATAACAAAAAGAAAACCCAGTGGTGATTGAATACCACCAAAAGAAAGCTCTATATCTGTCTATAGAAAATTATAAAAATTTTTGTTTGGGTACAGCGTTGCATGACCACGCAATTGTCATTCAAGGTGCGACCGCTCTGAAAGCGTGACAATTGACCTGGGCAGAAAGGGGGTAAAAGTGCCCAGTAGTTAAGATGCTGTGTGCCCTTAGGTTTGTGTCCTATCGAAGTGTTGGCCAGTGTATTCCTCGAACCTCTAAGACATGATCTTCAGAGTTTAGGTAGGTGTATCTTGAAATGATTCTATTAACATAAGCAATTGTGTGTTCAGGAGGAGGTTTGCTGCACTTTTTATGACATGTGCTTTGAACCCTGCGCTCTCCTCCACCCCCTCTGTACCTTGCACCTTTTTATAATTCCAGCTGTAGCCTTTTGCATTGCAATAGAGCTATTGGCCTTATGCAGAGATTGTCTCCCTCCCACCTTAATAATGCAGAATCATTCCTGGCTGCTCATAGTCACACTTCATACAAAGTGCTTGTCTGTCTTGTCAGGCATCGGGGAGCATAGATATGTGTGTGGCATTTGCCAATCCTGCAATATGAAGATGTATTGTGTTGCCCAAATGTGAAATCCTCTACAGATTGAGGTCAGATGTTTCCAGTGAAAGGTTTTCGTGCCGCGTTTAGCCGCGTTTTACCGCGTTTGCGTCTATAAGCCTTTGTAAAGTTAACATCATATAGACCAGGGGTCTCAAACTGGTGGCCCTCCAGCTGTTGCAAAACTACAAGTCCCATGAGGCATTGCAAGGCTGACAGCCCATGAGACATTGCATACATGACTCCCACAGGCAGAGGCATGCTGGGACCTGTAGTTTTGCAACAGCTGGAGGGTCGTCAGTTTGAGACACCTGATATAGACCCTCCCCAAGCTCAGAAAGCATGTATTAACTATTTCTGCCATTTTGATCAGAGAGAGCAGTTGTACACTTGCCTCTTTCTGTGTTTTTTTTTTTTGGAAATGGATCCCATATTGAATGCATGTCATGAAATGCTCCTGATGAGGCAGCAACGTCGTCGCAAATTGTGTGAGGTCCAGAGTCCGAGCTCGTCGATATTGGACCCATCCGTTGATGGCACAGCGAAAGTTCCGTTGGATATTTCACAAACATGGTGGGGGGTTGGTATGCAGGTTTTTCTTTGTGAAAAAAAGACATTGCTATGCTTTGGTCAGACTAGGTGGAGTCACTGATTAGATTAGAAATTGGATGAAGGGTTGGGGCAAAGAAGTGGAGGCATGCACACTTTAGAAACGGCACAATCTGCCCTTTCTAAAGGGGTCATGCCGTGACTGGCAGCTCTCATGCGCGGTGAGTGAAATCACGCGGTTCCGGCCAGTCACAGAGCCGGAGTTCGCGGTCCCGGAAGGAAGAGGGGTGAAGATGGGCGCTCGCTGCAAGTGGGGACATCGGTGACGTTGCAGGCTTCAGTTTCAGATAAGGGACACATTATGGGCTACTATGTGATGCATAGTAGCCCATTCATTATGCTTTACCTTTGCAGGGAAATAAAACCCATCAGGATTTACTTCCTCTTTAATACTACATCGTACAAAGACATTTTTACAAAGGTGTGTGCTTTCAAATGTATAGCAACATTTTGGGGGAAGGCCCTTCTGTGTTCCATGACTGTGCTGCTGTGCACAAACCCAGTTCCACAAAGACAAATGGGGTTGATTTACTAACACTGGAGAGTGCAAAATTTGGTGCCGCTCTGCATAGTAACCAATCAGCTTCCAGTTTTTTTTTTTTTTGTCAAAGCAGAATTGAACAAGCTGAAGTTAGAAACTGATTGGCTAACATGCTCGGCTGCACCAGATTTTGCACTCTCCAGTTCTAGTAAATGAACTGCATGGTTTGCCCAGTATGGTGTTGGAGGAACTCAAGTCATATTCAGAGCCCCCCTGATCTCAGTACTGTTGAGCACCTTTTTAGAATGAGTTCAGATGCCAATTGTGAGCCAGGTCTTTTAGGCCAACGTTGGTACCTGACCTCAAAAATGTTTCATCTGAATACCACATCCTCCGGAATCTTGTGGAATGCTTTTCCAGAAGAGGGGGGGGGGGGGTGATGGAATATTAATATTAACTCTTGTAGGGACATCACATTCCAACAGCACAAGTTCCTGTAGGTTGAGTGGATGGAGATCCACAAGCGTTGGCCATATAGTGTGTTGGAGTGTTGTGGGTGACCAGATGGGGTGGGAATGGATGAGAGCCCTGGAGACAGGTTATAACTGTATTCCTAATGTAGAGGGATAGCGAAGAAGATCATTTATAAGGTTGGACAGGCTGCACAAAATCCTACAATAACTGAACCTCTGCCTATGGACTTCGTCTTACACCCTTGGTACAGAAATGGCTTTTAAATTTCCTGAATTTTTCATTCATTTTACACCTGCTAATTATGCATCTCTTCTTCTAGGTAGTTCACCCGAAAACAGACGAGCAGAGATGTAGGCTACAGGAATCCTGCAAAGATATTCTAATCTTTAAAAACCTTGACCAGGTAAGTTTTTTTATTTTTTTAGAAATTCCTAGGAGGAAGATGTTTAGAGTGGTGTGTGTATAGCTCAGGGTTTCATTGTGCTAGTATTTTTTTATTTTTATTTTTTCCAGGAAGATTTTTGTTGCGTATCTGTAAGGCCTTATGTACACTGCAGCTGATAAATGGACGTTTTAGGAGCAGTTCTGCGTTTTTTTTTTTTTTCCAGCTGCCCCTGAACTCTCCTCTGTTATCTTATCAGTACATGTTCACCGAGTCATTTATAGTAGTTTCTAGGCAGTTGAGCTTAGAAGCATTTTTTGGAAAGCAAAAAAATGTGTTCAGGACGGATGTTCGGAGGCATTTGAAACGCCAAATGCCTGTAACAGCCTGTAAACGCAGTAACTCGTGTTTAGCCCTGTTTTTTTTACAGCTGTTTTTAATGGAGATCCATTTTTGACTATCAGAAAAAAAGAACGCTTCTAAATGCAAATGCGGCACAACAGACATTTTTAAACGTCTGTTACTATCTGTCAAGTTAAAGGGTCACTAAAGGAAACATTTTTTTTTTTTTTTTTTAAATAACAAACATGCTATACTTCCACTGTGCAGCTCGTTTTGCACAGAGTGGCCACGATCCTCGTCTTCTGGGGTCCTTCGGCGGCTGTCTCGGCCCCCCCCCCGCAAGGACTCCACAACTTTATGCAAGCTCCCTCGCATAGTGTGGAGTGCTTGCAGGCGCGCTCCCGTCATACAGCTGGCGGCCGTAGCCGCTCACTGTATCACTCGACCCCGCCCCCCCCCCCCCGGCGCGCCGCGTCATTGGATGTGATTGACAGCAGCACGAGCCAATGGCTGCGCTGCTTTCAATCCAGCTAGCCAATCAACAGCCAGGGTGAGCGGTAAAGAGGACGTCGGGGGCGAGCGCTGGCATTTTCGTGGGGTCAGGTAAGTATAACGAGGGGGGGCGGCATTGTCGGATGTTTTTTTCACCTTAATGCATAGAATGCATTAAGGTGAGAAAACTTTTACCTTTACAACCCCTTTAAACCATTCAGGAGAGGTTTTAAAATGCCTCATGTACATTAAGCCTAAACCAGCAGTTTTACATGTATGATCAGCTAAAACCTTTTCTGATGGCAATTAAAGTTCTTCAGGTGTAAAAATGGCCTAAGGCTGGGTTCACATTTCTTGCGACTTGGATGTGGGTTTCTCCGCATCGAATTCACATGACCGGAGAGTGCGAGTCTCTCTCAATGGAGCCAGTTGACGCATCTCCAGGGCGGCCGCAGAGCGCACAGCAGAAGGGTCCTGTGCGTCTTTTGTTTCCGTTTCCACTTCTGAGTTCAGGCACAAATTCGGACCTGATTCGCTCCTGAAACAGAGAACAGGAACACACCGGACCCTGTTGCTGCGAGCCGCTCTGCACATAGTATGAACCCAGCCTTAGACCTTGTTCACACTGGGGCGGTTTTCAGGTGCTTTAGCGCTGGGAATAGCATTTGTTATGCGCCTGAAAACCGCCTCCCATTCATTCCAGTGTGACTTTTCATACTCTGGAGGTGTGCTTGTGGGACTTTATGAAAAGTCCTGCAAGCAGCAACTTTTGGGGCAGGTTGGGAGCTCTGTATACAGTGCTCCCAAAACGCCCCTGCCCATTGGAATGAATGGGCAGCACTTTCAAAGTGCCTTGAAAGCGCTGCAAAACAGGAGTTTTTAACCCCCTTTTTTTGGGGTTAAAAAGCACCCCACTAGTGGCAGAAAACTGCTGCTTAACCAGCGTTAAAGTGCTGCTAAAACGAGTGGCACTTTAGCGCTAACGCGGCCGATGTATTTTTTATTTTTTTTTTGTACTCTATTTTGACCGTGTGTACTAGGCTTTGGCTTCTTAAAGTTGTTCTGAAGGTGGAAGGTTTATTACCTTAATGCATTCTAATGACCTTCTGTGTGCAGCTCCCCTCCCAGGCCCCCTTATACTTACCTGAGCCTGACCTTGTTCCTGCACTGTGCCCGAGAGCAGCGTCTCTCTATCCTCACTGGAGTTTGAGGTAGCAGCAGGAGCCATTGGCAATCACAGCTAGTGGGGGGGGGTGGGAGTTGAGTGACATTGTGTACATCAGTGAAAACACAGAGCGGCTCAGGATCAGGAGTGAGCCTACACGAGTGCCCCCAAAGCAAGCAGATTTTTTTTTCTTTGAAATCCTTTAGAATCGCTTTCATGTACTATACCGTAAATCCATTAATATACATTGAGATGGGAAGGGTAATCTGGAACATCGGGGTGGGTGTTAAGGGAAAGGAGACCTTAGAAGGGAAGAGGTATGGATAGGAAGGTGGTGATGGGAAAAGATGCAGTTTGGTGTTCTGCAGGTGGGGATGCAGGGCAATGAATAAAGTCCACATGTAAAAAATGAAACTAGCCGATGCGCAGGTCTTCACATACCCTCAAGGCTTAATGGTAAAGATGGAAGTTTTTTTTTTTTTCTTCTCATGTTAGGATTAGTCACTCAACATAGCGCTGCTGCTCTCTATTATTCGCAATGGATAGGATTTCTAACAACATAAAAGGAGTGCACATAACTTGCCCTAGTGTAATCTTATTTATTAGAGGAAATGTTAAAAATCTTTAATAAATGCACTCCCAAGGTTCCAGAAAGTAATCGGTATGTCCACATAAACTACAGCTCTCCTCAATGGCCGCTGCCAGGTCTGGGTGGATTAGACCTCCAATGGAGACTACTGACAGCTGGGAGCCACAGAAGCCGTTCCTCTGCGTCTGGTCCATGTGTTAGCCTCGCTACCTAACAGAGACCGTGACGGAGAAGGAAAGGCTGCGTGATCGAGGTCAAACGTCAGTTGACAAGTTTCGGAGGCATGGCCTCCTTTATCAAGTCGCGCCCATCATACGGATACACTAGAGCAGTTGTGTACTCTCTCTTCCTTTTACGTAGATGGATAAGTATTTCCCAGAAGGAGGGCTTTACCTTCCTCTGATATATGAAATTGATTCAGTAAATCCATTTTCAGTATGTGTTGTGTCTGTTTTGAGAGTCGAGAATAAAGTCCTCTGTTTTCCTGATATCTTCTACTCAATCTGACCACAAGAAGAGGAAAAAGAGGGGGGTCTTTTCAGGGTGGTCAAAGATTTGGCAGCATTCAGGAGTTGGCAAAGGATGGATTTCATAATGCATACTTCCAAGCATGCAAAATCCTTTTGGGGATATTGTCATTGATTCTTCAGCCAGGAAGATCTCTAAATCCTAATCTTCCTTCTCCTGAGAATCCGTTGGAGGATGAGTGTTGAAATTTCCCCTAAGTATCTTCAAAATTTGAGAACTAGTATTCCAAAGGGCTGCAAAGCTGTAATTGCTGTAAATTGAGGATTTTTAGATGAATGTAAAGTTTGAAGAACTGAACAGTTGCACAACATGTTAGGACGTTGTCCATTTATGGACTATAATTTTTATTTTATTTTTTAATTTATTTTCCTTGCTGCCTGGCCTCGGCAGTAATGTGTACATCCAGATGTGGGGAGGATGGGGTACGAAGACATACATGTTTTTCACTGAGGCCTTAGTACAAGAGAAGCAGCCTTTGCTCGCTCTACACTGTGTAGCTTCTTTCCTTGTTCTGTGAGCAGTAAATGGAGCGTTTTAATGATTCTAAGTTAGGATACAATACTGTTTCATTCCAAACTGAATAAAATTATGGATCTACACGCAGTAAATGGTATGTCTGTGTTCATGTGCCCTTAAATGCATTACCTCATGGTAACTGGAACTCACCTTGCCCAGTATGATTTCAGAGACTGGAATTTGGTTGCCATGGCTTACCGCGCTTTCCACATCGCTGTTTAATTAGAACCTGCTTGATTGCCTTTTAGTTGTCCATATCTTTTTCTATAATTTATGAAGATGTTTCAGCAATATTGCATAAATTGACACTAAAGTATGTTGTTAGGTGTTAGAAGAAACAGGTGGGACAAGTTAATTGCAAGAATAATTTAGCACAACAGCTGAGTTATGCTTAAAGTGGTATTAAACCAAAAAGCTAATTTTTTATAGTGGAACTTATGTCCTAGATCATGGGTGCCCAATCTGTGGCCATCCAGCTGTTGTAAAGCTACAAGTCCCCTCATGCTTTGCCTTTTTGGAGAGTCTTGCTTTGCCTTTTTGGAGAGTCTTGCTTTGCCTTTTTGGAGAGTCTTGCTTTGCCTTTTTGGAGAGTCTTGCTTTGCCTTTTTGGAGAGTCTTGCTTTGCCTTTTTGGAGAGTCTTGCTTTGCCTTTTTGGAGAGTCTTGCTTTGCCTTTTTGGAGAGTCTTGCTTTGCCTTTTTGGAGAGTCTTGCTTTGCCTTTTTGGAGAGTCTTGCTTTGCCTTTTTGGAGAGTCTTGCTTTGCCTTTTTGGAGAGTCTTGCTTTGCCTTTTTGGAGAGTCTTGCTTTGCCTTTTTGGAGAGTCTTGCTTTGCCTTTTTGGAGAGTCTTGCTTTGCCTTTTTGGAGAGTCTTGCTTTGCCTTTTTGGAGAGTCTTGCTTTGCCTTTTTGGAGAGTCTTGCTTTGCCTTTTTGGAGAGTCTTGCTTTGCCTTTTTGGAGAGTCTTGCTTTGCCTTTTTGGAGAGTCTTGCTTTGCCTTTTTGGAGAGTCTTGCTTTGCCTTTTTGGAGAGTCTTGCTTTGCCTTTTTGGAGAGTCTTGCTTTGCCTTTTTGGAGAGTCTTGCTTTGCCTTTTTGGAGAGTCTTGCTTTGCCTTTTTGGAGAGTCTTGCTTTGCCTTTTTGGAGAGTCTTGCTTTGCCTTTTTGGAGAGTCTTGCTTTGCCTTTTTGGAGAGTCTTGCTTTGCCTTTTTGGAGAGTCTTGCTTTGCCTTTTTGGAGAGTCTTGCTTTGCCTTTTTGGAGAGTCTTGCTTTGCCTTTTTGGAGAGTCTTGCTTTGCCTTTTTGGAGAGTCTTGCTTTGCCTTTTTGGAGAGTCTTGCTTTGCCTTTTTGGAGAGTCTTGCTTTGCCTTTTTGGAGAGTCTTGCTTTGCCTTTTTGGAGAGTCTTGCTTTGCCTTTTTGGAGAGTCTTGCTTTGCCTTTTTGGAGAGTCTTGCTTTGCCTTTTTGGAGAGTCTTGCTTGTAAATAAGGTTGCACCAATACTGGTATCGGTGCCGATGCTAAGCATTTACATTGGTATCGGTACTCGTACAAATACTCCAATACCTGAAACCAATGCTTTCAGGCTCGGTTCTTTTATCGGTCAGCAGTATTCCCCCACTGACAGCTGAAATGTAAAAAAAATAAAAGCAAATTATTGGTTGAGTGGGGTGCCACATCCTTAACACTTCAACGCTTTCCCCTCTCCCTGCCCAGGCCAATTTTCAGCTTTCAGTGCTTTCGCATTTTAAATGACATTTGCGCGATCGTACAACACTGTACCCAAACTCAATTTTTATAATTTTGTTCCCACAAATAGAGCTTTCTTTTGGTGGCATTTGATCACCTCTGGGGGTTTTTAATTTTTTTTGCTAAACAAATAAATAAAGACCGAAAATTTTGAACAAAATTTTTTATTTTATTTTCTTTTTTCTGTCAAACTTTTTTTAAATAAGTAAGTTTTCTCCTTCACTGATGGGGCGGCACTGATGGGCACTGACTAGCAACCTGGTGGTACTGGGTGAGCATCCTCAGAGGGGCTGTCAGCGCGAGTGGAATAAAAGCTGATACACGGCTCTGTTTACCCTGTGATCAGATGTGATTGGACACAGCTGGTCACATGGTAAAGCGCCTATGTCAGAGGCTCTTTACCTAGATCGGTGACAATTGTGCGCTGCACGCCCCCCCCCCCCCGCTTATCCTGCTGGACGTCATATGACGCTGAGTCCGGATAACGTAACCAATTTGCGCACGTCATTCTGTTATATGGCGGGTGGGAAGTGGTTAAAAACCAATGACTCATTCAGCTGTCAGTGGGGTTCTCCTGCTGGCAGCTGAATTGTAAACTAAGTCATGGAAAAAAAAAGCCAGGCAAAGTTTATCAATAAAAATTGCTCACGTACTGAAACGGGTTAACAATGTTTCTTTTTGCTGTTCCTGGCCCCTCACTCCTAGTGCCCCCACAGTCAGCAGCTTCCTACTGGGAGCTGTAGCCAAGTCACAGCTTTGTGTGTTTAGTCAGCCACGGAGTCCTGCCACCTCCCTCCCCTGATTGGCTGACATTTTTTGACAGCCGCCAGAGTCAATAATGCCGCTGCTGTTTCAGCCAATCAGGAGTGTCCCAGAAGGCTTAGACACTTGAGGACATCGCTGGAGAGAGATGGGGCTCAGGTAAGTAATTAAAGGGTGCTGGGGAGGCTGCTACACACAGGTTTTTTTGTTTATCTTAATGGATAGTATCCATTAAAGCGGAGGTCCGCTCCCCAAAAAAAAATAAAAGCCAGCAGCTAACCATACTGCAGGCTTTTTAATAGGACACTTGCCTGTCCTAGAGTGCAGCGATGTCAGCACTGCAGCTAATGTTTCTATCTGCGGTCGCGTGCTGCCGCCATTGGGGGTAAGGGAACCCGGCAGTGTAGCCCTCGCGCTTCACGCCGGGAACCCTACTGCGCATGCGAGAGGCCCCGCTCCTCTTTTACTGGCCCGCGGCAGGGGGAGGAGGATGGAGTCCCGTGGTGACGTCATGGGGCGCGGACTCCCGGAAGTGAAAACGTCACAGGTATCCTGAAGCCACCCCCCCTCGGTGCATCCCTACTTGTACCTGTCATTGGTCTGCAATGCCTCGTGAGACTTGTAGTTCCACAACCTAGACTGAAAATTCTGCTGTCCAAAGTGTCTCTGTTGCTCCTTCATCCTATACTGAGTGTAGTTACTGGTTCCTCCTTCATCCAGAGTTGGGGCATTCTAATACAGGAGGTGTGTAACTGACCAGATCACCAGCTGAAAACACAGGGGGGAAAAGCCTGAAAACGAATGCACCACGGATTGGTGAGCTGCAATAAATTAAAATTTTTGTTTTGGTCTTAATACAGTTATAAGTAGAAATTAGGTTTGGGGTTTTATTTTTTTTTTTTTGCCGTATTGGCTGATCATTTGACTTTTGTTTTTATTGTTTTTTTTTTCTTGGAAAATTTGCTTCCAGCAGTCAAATGGGCTGTCTGGTAATATTTACAGAAGGGCATCACCAGCTTTATCTGACAGATTCAGGAGAAAATTTCTCACTGTTGCAAGTCGCATGATATAAGCATCATGACAAATGTTCATTGGTTTCAAGTTTAACCGCTTGAAGACCAAGCCCTTTCTGGCACATTGTGTTTACAAGTTTAAATCTTTATTTTTTGCTAAAAAATTTCTTATAAACCCCCCTCCCAAAAAAAAAAATAACATACGCACAGCGTGGCGTTCACTCTCATGAGACAGAATGAGACTTTGTGTGTGTAAACACACAAATCCCTGTTCTGACAGGGGAGGACAGATCTTATATTCCTACTAAGTAGGAACAGCGATAGGTCTCCTCCCCCAGTCAGTCCTATCCGCCCACAATAAGGAGCACATTTAACCCATTGATCGCCCCCTAGTGTTAACCCCTTCCCTGCCAGTGACATTTATACAGTAATCAGTGCATTTTTAAAAGCACTGATCACTGTATAAATGTCAGGGGTCCAAAAAAAAGTGTCAAGTGTCCGATGTGTCCGCTGCAATGTCGCAGTCCCACTAAAAATCTCCACCATTACTAGTTAAATAAATTGCCATAAATTATTCCTTATTTTGTAGACGCTATAACTTTTGCGCAAACCAATTTAATATATGCTTATTGCTTTGCTTTTTTTTTTTTTTTTACCAAAAATATGTAGAAGACTACATATTGGCCTAAACTGATAAAGAATTTTTTTTTGGGGATATCTATCTATCTATCTCTTTTTTATTTTTATTTTTTTTCAAAATTGTCACATTTTAGTTTTTCTAGCGCATATACCACCAAAAGAAAGCTCTATTTTTGGGACAAAGACATCAAGTTTGTTTTGGGTACAGAGTCGCGCGACCGCGCAATTGTTAAAGTGACTCGGTGCTGAATCGCAAAAAATGGCCTGGTCATTAAGGGGGGAAATCCTTCTGGGACTTAAGTGGTTTTAAAGCAAAAGATCCCAAAAAAATTATCTTTTTGTTTTAAAAAATTGTTTACTTCCACCCTGGACTGGAAGTGATGTCATGGCATCGCTCCGGTCCTCCAAGGCCATAGAGGTGATCAAAGACTATCTGGTCTTTGTTCACCTCTGTGACCAGCTGGCCGCACCGTGCTGGTGAGAACGGTAAGCCCGAGAAACACTGCCGGGCGTCCCCTCCCGTTGCTGCTTCTGAAAGCGATCCAATGACTAAAGAGCCGTTCGGACTGCTTTGATGAGAGTGCCAGCCGCTAGCTGAACCCCCCCCCCCCCCCATAAAACAGGGTTGTGGCTGATATATATGGCAGCAATAACCCTGGTAGACCACTTGCAAATCGCAGTGTGTGTGTAATTTTTATGTGTGTATGTGTGTTGATGATTATGTTCTGGTGAGATCCCTTCCTGTGGTAGAGAGAGAAGAAAATAAAGCGGAGATGGGTACATCCTCTGACATCCCTGCATCTAATTAGGGGGATATTTTGTCCTGCTGTATGAGGAATTCAGAACCTAAATTTTAAAACTTTAGCAGAATGTCAGTGTCCAATGACGGCTTACTGACTATTGTTAGGCCACGTCTGTAAAGAATAAATACCGATATGAGAATAAACATGAGAAGGACGAGCAACATTTCAGGAAGTAAAGGAAGTGTCGATTTTCTGCTGCTTAACACACTGCAGCTCTACCAGATAAACCCAATGCGTGTTTAGCTGCAGATAGGCAACCCTGGCGCAGCACTTTCCTTCCTCCTTTTCCCTAAATACAGCTAAACTGTCTGCAACTATACATTGCTTTTTATGAATAACATGATTACTGTGCATTGTGTGAGTCCAGCTGCTTTTAGAAAAGTCTTCTAAACGCAGCTAAACTTTGAAATGTAGACATCCTGTGTGACTGTAGCCTAAGCCAGGCCTCAAATTCCACTCGCCTGCTCGCATTTTGCGAGTAGAATTTAGTACAGGGTGAGTGAGGAGCAGGGGTGGACCAGGCTGACAGTCCCCCCCCTCTTCTTCTTCTTTCTTCTTCTTTCTTCTTCTTTCTTCTTCTTCTCACAGATCTGTATTGATGGACACAGTAAAGCTGCATTCATGGGTATAGTGAGGCTACATTTATGAGGCTGCACTGATGGGTACTGATATGCTTTATGTTAATATTGTTAAAGGTGTTTAATATTTTATTTTTGGAACTCTTTTTTTTGCATAAGACATTTAACAGTGTAATTTCATGAGATAATTTACAAGGGTGTGTTTAGGGGCGGACTTAGGTTGTGGGGGAGGGGTTGGGTGGGGCAACTGGTGGCGAGTAAACTCTTAAGGCCTGGCTAGTGGCTCAGGACTTGAAATTTTGAGCCCTGACCAAAGCAATATGATTTATATAAACTCACGTGGCATTCTATATATAAAGTGTGACCATCTTTCTTTTGTTTTTTTCCTTTAGGAACAGCTCTCTCAGGTTCTTGATGCAATGTTTGAACGGAGAGTACAACCTCAGGAACATGTCATTGACCAGGGAGATGATGGAGATAACTTCTATGTTATAGAACGGTAAATCTAATTTGTGATTTTTTTTTTTTTGCTGGTGTGACTTCTTTTAGAATGCGTGCGACTTATAATTTGAAGCACTTGCTAACCTATGGTACTTTTAATGCTACAGGACGGCAGCTGTGCACCGAATCATGTGTATATGTACGTTATCCGGCTCGCTCCGGCTGTTAGTATACACAGCGGGAGCCGACGAGCAGGTACTGTGGACTCGTCCGCAGGCACCTGCTGATCATTCGGTACCAGGGGCAGAACGCCAGTCTGCCTAATGTAAACAAGGCAGATCGCCTTTGTCAGAAGAGAAGGCATGGATCCTGTGTCTCTGCAAAGCAGGAACAAAGGTCCATGTCTTCCCCTAGTAAAAGCACCTCCTACACAATACACAAGCACTGGTCAGGCACACAGTTAACCCTTTGATTACCCCTGATGTTAACCCCTTCCCAGCCAGTGTCATTAATAGTGACTGTGCATATTTTTAGGGCTGATCGCTGTATTAGTGTCACTGGTCCCCAAAAAGTGCCTGGTATTGAAGTGGTTAAAATGGGGTTCCACCCTAAAGTGGAACTTCCACTCATCGGAACCCTCCCCCCCCTCCGGTGTCACATTTGGCACCTTTCAGGGGGGTGGGGGGGTGTAGATACCTGTCTAAGACAGGTATTTGCACCCACTTCCGGGCATAGACTCCCACGGGAGTCTATGCCTCTTCCTGTCCCGCCACGCTGTCTTCTGGGACACACACACGGGCCCCAGAGACAACGCGGACAATTCCTATTGCATTGCGCGACTCGCGCATGCGCAATAGGGAACCGGGAAGTGAAGCCGCAAGGCTTAATTTCCTGATTCCCATACCCAAGATGGCGGCAGCAGCATTCGAGGACCGAGGGACGGTTCGGCCTCGGGTGCCGACGTCCCTGGACAGGTGAGTGTCATTATTTTAAAAGTCAGCAGCTGCAGTATATTTGTAGCTGCTGACTTAAAACATTTTTTTTTTTCGCCGGACTCCCTCTTTAATAAGCAAAAAAAAATGCAAGCAGTAAATGGTTAATTTAAATGTGATGAGAGATTTTTTTTTCTTTTTTCAAGTAAGGTGCAAAATAGAAGCAACGTAGTGTTGTTTTTTTTTTTTTTTTAATAAGCTAATTTGCTTAGATCATAGCTGGATATGTAAATTTCCCTGCTTGTGGTCAGAAGTAGCACAGTAAAAAAGCAGAAGTACCCTTTCAGCAGTTCTGATACGTGTAGTTCACATGGAGCAAATGTTTGCCAAACTGTCGGACTGAGCCAGATAGGATCAAAGACGGAGGGATTCCAAGCATGCACAAAGCCTGGAAATCAATTCCTGATTATGATGGAGCCGCTTATTAGAGTGGTTATAAACTATTGACTAGATTGTTGCTATTATCGATCAGTGTGTGTGTGTGTGTGTGTGTGTGTGTGTGTGTGTATATATATCGATATATATATATATATATATATATATATATATATATATTGATATTATATATATATATATATATATATAAATAATTTTTTTTTTTTTTCTTTTAAAAACCAAGTTGTAGGTTTGGATTTTGTAGCACAGTTGCGGTAATCCGTTCTCGGGATGAGTTGATGAGGCGGGTCGGTGGTGTCACATTCTCCACCTTGTCCAATCAGAGAAGACCTTGCATTATTTGAGAAAAATGCAAGGTGTTCTGCATATAGTGCTCCCCCCTCAAGGATCCCCCAGGTGTTGAATATTCATTCTAACATTGGTCTAACCTGGAACAGTGTAACTATGCAATAAAATCTATACTGGGAATTCAACCATATAAAAGTATACCTTTTCTATGCAGGTACAAATTTTGGGCTACTTTGGCCACACCCCAGCCTCCCTCAAGTCTTTAACCTTCTTTTTTTTTTTTTTTTTATTCACTTATTAATTTTGCAGCCTGCAGAGCATTGCACCCACAATCAGCAGATTACAGGTGCAATGTCAGGCTCATGCAGACTCTCAGGATAGCTGTCTGCCTGTACCTCCAATAAGGGCAGGCAGTTATCCAAGAGCAGGAATATCAATGGATTACGAGAGCGCTCAACGGCACCCTCACAGTTCATTGAGCACTACAAGCTGTCCGCTTCAATGGCTGATGGTACTTGTAGTCTATTAATTCACAGGTAACTGTGAATTAATGACATGGTCTTATGGGCAGAGCTGCTTACTGTTTTCAAATTGTCACAGTGAGTGTGGGGAGAGGATCCCCCCTCTCACTTTCTCAATGGTGGATTGTGGGGCTGTGGGGACTGGAGCACAGTTGCATGTTACTCTATAAACAGGTGTAGCGTGTTTCAAAAGTTGAACCTAATCCTTTGAAGCTGAACTCTAGCCTCACCATTTGTCCCCTCTTTAGAAAGACCTCTCCATTGTGGAAACAGATTAATTTTACTTCCCTGCAAGCCTGCATGTCCACATTATAACCCTTTTATAGCCATCTTGACACTACTTTTATTTCCTGTTTGACTTTAATCATCATGATCAATCCCCTATCCTGATCCATACAGTCATTGACGCATCTCCACCTCTCACAGCTAGTAGCTTTCACTGGCATCAGTCATTTTTATTTTTTTTCCCCCTGAGAATTATATGAAAGAACACATCCCTTTAAATATGCATTTTTAAGCAAGTCTGCTAAGCAACCCAGTAAGTTTAAAAAAAAAAAAAAAAATTCAGTTAGACCCCTTTCACACTGACCGCATCCGCCATTGGCGCTAAAGCGCCGCTTGTTGTGCAGCGATTTACCAGTGCTTTTCAAAACTCCAGTTTTGAGGTGCTTCCAAAGCACCTTTTTTAAAGAGGTTGTAAAGGGGTGTGTGTGTGTGTGTGTGTGTGTGTGTGTGTGTGTGTGTGTGTGTGTGTGTGTGTGTGTGTGTGTGTGTGTGTGTGTGTGTGTGTTTTTTATTTTTTTTTAAAATAACAAACCTGTTATACTTACCTCCACTGTGCAGCTCGTTTTGCACAGAGTGGCCCCGAACCTGGTCTTATGGGGTCCCTCCGTGGCTGTCTCTGCTCCCCCCGCAAGTACTTCTCACGTTCATGCGAGCTCCCTCGCATGGTGAGAAGTGCTTGCGGGCACGCTCCCATGATACAGCCGGCGGCCATAGCCGCTCACTGTATCACTCGGCCCCGCCCCCCAGCACGCCGCATCATTGGATGTGATTGACAGCAGCGCGAGCCAATGGCTGCACTGCTTTCAATCCATCCACTGTAGCCAATCAGCGGCCAGGCTGATGGGCGAAGAGGATGCCGGGTGCCAGCGCGGGACTTTCAAGGGGTCGGGTAAGTAAAACGGGGGGCTGGGGGGATGCATTGTCGGATGTTTTTTCACCTTAATGCATAGAATGCATTAAGGTGATTTTTTTTTTTTTTTTACCTTTTACTACCCCTTTAAGACGTTTCAATTCCTTGCACAGGACAGGGCATTTTGGCAGCGCTAAACACCCAGTGCTGCCAACCCGCCACAAAGAGGCTGCTTGCAGGACTTTTAGTAACGTTGCGTAAGTGACAAGCACACCGCCGGAGTGAATGGGAGGCGGTTTTCAGGCGCTTGGCATAGACTATTTCTAGAGCAAAAGCGCCTGAAAACAGCCCCCAGTGTGAAGGGGGTCTTATACTTTGTTGAACAGGTGTGGTATTGGGCCTTGTATAAAGACGCTGTATTTACCTAGGGCACCCATGGTCTACGTAACATTACCAAATATGTTCTGCTGGCCCCCCTATATAGTCAAGCTAATGGATAGCTGGAAAATGTCCCATTACATGTAGCTTTATCAATGAATTTTTTTTTCTTTTTTATGACCTATTCGGGTCCAGTGTTTGGGGAACCCCCCTATAAAATGTTATGCCTCTGAAGAGAATTCTTTTTTCTGTTTTGATCTTATCTAAGCTTTGCCAGCAAAAAGCTTCCTTTTCAAAAAGCGATTGGATCTCTGCAAAAATAATGTGCATGTTTTTATCCAAAGCGTTCCACACTGCGGAAGTAGCATTGACGTTTGTTGCACTGAGCGGCTTGTTGGAGGTTCAGTCAGTTCAGCAAACATTCTCGCAGATTGTGATTTATATTGTATTGTGGTGAATCGAGTCGGAAAACTAGTAATTTAAGGCTTTGTGCAGCTGGAGATTAATGTTCATCTGCTCTGTGGAGACCCACCCCTTTACTTGTGCAGGAAGCTCTCAGCCACCCCCTTTATATTCAAGTTTAGATATTTCTTCAGTATCTTGTACTGCGTCTTTTAATACAGATGTGTCCAGATGCAAAATGAGCAAATATTTGAAATAACTTGTTCGCATTTTTATTTCCTTTCTGTGATTCGTGTTGCTAAATAAATACTCCATATCCAATCTTGTGTTTCCTGGTTAGAGTTCATGTACGTGAATGCTACTTTAAGATCCGAACAACATTTTTATTTTTTTATTTTCCTTTATATATCTTCGTGTTACTAAACCCACAACCGTAAAATCTGTCTGTATACGCAGCATAGCATGCTTGTTATACTAACTGTGGAACTTAAAGTGGATGTAAACCCAAATTATTATTATTTTTTTTTTTTTTGTCCTAATGTAGAGTATAAGATTTCCCATCATTTGAGCCCAGTCTTGCCACAAATAGTTAATCCAGCTCTGAGCAATCCTCTTTTATTGTTCAGTGAGATAAATCTTGACAAACAGAGAAAAACTTTGTCAAATCCTCCCCCTTGCTGTGAGTGACAGATGATTTACATATATATCGTGCACTAGCCTAAGAGACATGCATTATTTTTTTAATTTCCTCCCACTCCTTTCTTCTGCTGCTTTGACAGGATTGGCTGTTCCACACCTCAGCATAATTGGGCATGCTGAAGTCATGTGGTTACTTTCCTGTCTTTTCACTGGATGTTAGAGATCATAGCAGAAGTTCAGTGTAAGAAATACACAGGAGAAAATGCATATTGACAAGGGGAGTGTAGAGGTGGGCGGGTAGTCTACTGACATCACGACTCCACCCACCGAGCTCCAGACAACAGACCCACCCACAGAATCTGCAGTTTTTTCGGGTCTCATAACAGACAGAGGGGAGACATTTGACAGGTAAAGATACATGCAGGAGGCATGTATATCCTTATAGATAACCCCTATGGCATTAGAAAGGATGCCATTTGGTTTACATCCACTTTAAGGGGTTAATCCTCTGCATTGTGTAAAAAGGCTGTTTTTATCCTGTATGCACAGATCCTTCCCTCCTGCAATGTCTAGCTTCGGAAGGTCAGCTAACACACAGGAAATAGCCAACCTGCACATGCTCAGTTGTGTCTTTTTATGCTGGAGAGAACAGTTACTTGTTCTCAGAGATAGCCAGGTCACATGATATTGACATCACACATGTGGGTGTGGATACAGGCTGCAGGGAAAATCTCCACCCACCTGGAATTGGCAGAACAACCCCGTTCCCCTTAGTCAGCACCTGGTCACATGCTCTTACACGCTCCCTCTCCCCGGGCTGAGACGTGTATGATTGAATTGGTTCTGATATCGCTGTTTTACTAGCCTGACAGCTTATTATTTTAAATAGGAAACCTTCATTTTGTTTGCAAATATTAAAGATTCTAACTACCAGCAAGAAGTCGTCCTTACATTTAAAGAGCACCTGTCTTTTCAGGTCCATCATGGCAGCGCCTGTTAGCGGGCATCCAATCACCTGCTGCCGCCACGTCCCTCACCTTTATGTCACTGCTGCATCACCAGCTGTCCCATTAAAGTGAATGGGACTAATACATAACAAATATATAAACACACACAAAATATGTATTTGTTTATGTACAAGTATTGTGTGTGTATATATATATATATATATATATATTTATATATATATATATATATATATATATATATATATATATATATATATATATATATATATATATATATATATATAATTTGTAATAGTGTGAAATGTTTTTTGTATATGTGAAAAATGTATCAATAAAAATAATTAAAACAAAGTGAATGGGACTGTCGGTGAGTCAACAGCGTGTCAGAGGAGGAGCCACTACGGGACATGACGGTTCCTCTTTAAAAATGTATGATTTAAATCAAATCCACCCTAGTGGAGATAACCAGCTTATTCCAGCGCCCGGCACACCGCTGCCATTCTGCAGCTTATTTCCTGCCCAACAGCCCGCAGATGACCAGCTGGTCATATATTGGGCACCAGGGATATAGAGTAAGGCCTCATGCACACTGGAAGTTTTTGGATGTTTTTGCAGCTGCTGTTTTTTTTTTTTTTCTACAGTCAAACTCTCCAGCATGTTATCATGTCCATGCACACATAGGCTGTTATCAACTGTTTTTGGCTGGGGTGTTTTGGCTGTAAAAAAAAAAAAAAAAAAAAGTTTTTCAGCTGTAAAAACGCTCTAACATCAAATCCCAATAAACGCCTAAAAACTCAGCTCATCAGCGATTTTTAACATTTTTGATCCATTAATAAAAAAAAACGCTGAAAATCGCTAAAAACGCTGTTACAAAAAAGTTGAAATACTCACTGCAAAGCTACTGGTGTTTTTAAAACCTTATTACAACGTCCAGTGTGCAATGAGGTCTTGCATTCACCAATGTAAAGAAAAAAAAAAGGCAAATCCTTTATTTCAACGTATTTTCTGCCCGTATGTGTACTGTTCTAATTGTTAAAAATAAAATAAAAAATCCTATGCTTCTAAATGCTAGAACCACGCTTACACTCATAAATGTCAGTATTTCATGTGACACTATCTTCTACGTCTTCTTTTTGTTTTGTTTTTTGTTTTTTGTTTTTTAAGCTGTTTTTTTAACTTTACACCTTTTTAGCCTCAAGATCCAGCATAAATGAGTATTTTCAGTACCCCCGTGTACAGGAGCCCTTTAAAACAACCACTGCTATTTGTTAATAAGTAATTCTGTGCCAGGATGTATGAAAGCATGCTAATGAAAGACTAGTCCCTTCATACAGCAGGTCTAAAAGGTATACGTTGTTTCACAGCTTAGTACAACATTCCACATGGTTGTATCATGAACTGTGCACATTAAAGAAGAATGCCGCAAAATGTTAAATAAAAGCATTGCACCTATTGCAAGCCTTGCAGATTGAGGGGAAACCGACTTTCATCAGGGATTGGGCGAGGGACCTTCAGCACGTCTTTGCCCAGCCTCAACTTGACCACGTGTTTAGACTTGCACACTCGAGCACAGTAGATACAAAAATGCAGAAGAATAGCTAAGATTCTAACTAGATGGTACAGAGTACCAACCAAGCTCACCAGGATGTATCCCTCCTTGTCGGATGCATGCTGGAGAGGATGTGGCCTTAGAGGCTCGTTCCTCCACATTTGGTGGGAATGCCCCAAGCTGAGACCCTTTTGGTCAGATATCCATGCACAGATCAAGCAGATACTTGATCTGGAACTCCCAGATTCCCTGCTAGAATCCCTACTACACTTCCCCCACCATCCCTCTCAGCCAATACCGCAAGTCTGTACTGCCCCACCTGCTTAATGCAGCCCGGAGGTTAATCCCAATCCACTGGAAGACATCCAGAGTACCTACCCGTGCAGAATGGGTGCGGTTAGTCAACAATATTATGGCGGCCGAGGAGTGGATGGCGAAGTGTAAAGATAGATACGAGAAATGTTATGCCATATTGGCTACCTGGATACACTACACTTCCTCTGGACCTTCACCGACAGGGGCACCCCCTATGGGAGGGGGCTCTGCGTTGGAGGGCCCGAGGCACTAAGGGCTTAAGGAGGTGTACAGTCTATGCCTCAGCAGGCTTGCCATAACCTTTGCTAGTTTAAGGTATTAGCATATATCAGCAGATGTAGACCCCCCCCCCCTGTTTCTTTTATTTTATTCTATTTTACTTATTTATTTTATTTATTCCCCCAATTTAGCATATCCCTTTATAATATTCCAGCTGAGTATATGGGCTGGATACCGGAAGTAAGGTCTAAACTAGATCTCCGATTAGAGGCCCACATCCTCGGCAGGGCGACACCAGACGGAGATGACAGGGGTGACCCAATGCTGTTTGAACTCATATCGTGGGTGTGACAAGTTGATAACCAATCCTCCTAGGTTGGCCCCCGTAGAGTGTATGACCATGTGTAACATGCCTACTGACCATATGCATCCGGCGCAAGCCCTACATGTTATGTGCTAACTTGATGCACGTGAATGTGTTGTTCTATGTTCACCTGTCTGTTGTTCAAAAACCTTTTTTCAAAATAAAGATTATATAAAAATAAAAGCATTGCAGGGGGTTAATGTAACGTTGTAACCTACACTTCGGAGGACTCTGTTGTTGGATAAAAAGTTCTGAAAACTCTTCTAACTGCTGCAGATCTTTTGCTACAATCATCTGGTCCTGTTGGATTGTTGGAATTGGGGTCATTGGCTCAGTAGGAATTCGTGGGTGTTCAACTGTTATGCCCCCGTACACACGGTCGGACATTCCGACAGAAAAAGTCCGATCGGATTATGTTGTCGGAAAATCCGATCGTGTGTGGGCTCTATCGGACTTTTTCCGTCAGAATATCCGACGGAAAAAATTTGAGAGCAGGATCTAAAATTTTACAACAACAAAATCCGATCAGACCTTTTCTGATTGTGTGTAGAAAATTCCGATGCACAAAGTGCCGCGCATGCTCAGGAACAATTTGGAGACTAGAGCTATTGGCCTCTACGTAGTCCCGTCGTACGTGTTCGACGTCGCCTCGTTCCAAACCAAATCGTTCCAAACCATCAGATTTCCCGACAACTTTGTGCGACCGTGTGTATGCAAGATAAGTTTCGGCCAAAATCCGACGGATTTTGTGGTCGGAATGTCTGACCGTGTGTACAGGGCATAAGAGCAAGGCAAAGTTTTCCCAGCTCTTAGTTTAGTGACTGGTGGTCCAGGAGGTAAGTGGGTCAGTTTTCCATCCTCTGCAGTGCATGGTGGACTTCTTTACAAACTAAAACAAATGTAGTATCCAGAGTCTGTTTCTGTAAAACAGTATTTTCTCGCTACCATAAGATTTGTCCCTAGATGTTTTTAGATTGTGATTAAAAAATGATAGTGGGATCGTGTTTTATGATCTTCCCGCTGTATATATTTTACATTTTTGTGTAACTTCAGGCTCAGTTGAAGCATAAATTCTCATCTGGAATATATGTATGCCTAGCATTTGAGATCAAAACTTAATGGTGGGTCGCATTCCTTAAAGCATTGGTCTCCAAACTGCAGCCCTTTGCTTGGGTTTTATCCGGCCCTTGGGGTATCATTTTATCCACTGATACCAAACATGGGGCATAATTCCCCTCACTGATACCAATGAAGGGGCACCAATGATGGGACACAATTCCTCCCAATGAGGCCCAAAAACACCAATAATGGGACAAAATTCTTCCCAATGAGACAAACGATGGGGCCCAATGATGGGACACAATTCCTCCCAATGACACCAATAATGGGACACAGTTCCTCCGAATGACACCAATAATGGGACACAGTTCCTCCCAATGACACCAATATTGGGACACAGTTCCTCCCAATGACACCAATAATGGGACACGATTCCTCACAATGAGGCCCAATGACACCAATAATGATACACAATTCCTCCCAATGCAATGAGGCCAAATGACTCCAATTCCTCCCAATGACACCAATAATGATACACAATTCCTCCCAATGAGACTAGCAATGGGGCCAAATGACTCCATTGATAGGACATAATTCCTCCCAATGACACCAATTGTGGGACACAATTCCTCCCAGTGACACCAATAGTGGGACATAATTCCTCCCAATGACACCAATAGTGGGACACAATTCATCCCAATGACACCAATAGTGGGACACAATTCCTCCCAATGACACCAATAGTGGGCCACAATTCCTCCCAATGACACCAATAGTGGGACACAATTCCTCCCAATGACACCAATAGTGGGACACGGTTCCTCCGAATGACACCAATAGTGGGACACGGTTCCTCCGAATGACACCAATAGTGGGACACGGTTCCTCCGAATGACACCAAAAGTGGGACACGGTTCCTCCGAATGACACCAAAAGTGGGACACGGTTCCTCCGAATGACACCAATAGTGGGACACGGTTCCTCCGAATGACACCAATAGTGGGACACGGTTCCTCCGAATGACACCAATAGTGGGACACGGTTCCTCCGAATGACACCAATAGTGGGACACGGTTCCTCCGAATGACACCAATATTGGGACACGGTTCCTCCGAATGACACCAATATTGGGACACGGTTCCTCCGAATGACACCAATATTGGGACACGGTTCCTCCGAATGACACCAATATTGGGACACAGTTCCTCCGAATGACACCAATATTGGGACACAGTTCCTCCGAATGACACCAATATTGGGACACAGTTCCTCCGAATGACACCAATATTGGGACACAGTTCCTCCGAATGACACCAATATTGGGACACAGTTCCTCCCAATGACACCAATATTGGGACACAGTTCCTCCCAATGACACCAATATTGGGACACAGTTCCTCCCAATGACACCAATATTGGGACACAGTTCCTCCGAATGACACCAATATTGGGACACAGTTCCTCCGAATGACACCAATATTGGGACACAGTTCCTCCGAATGACACCAATATTGGGACACAGTTCCTCCCAATGACACCAATATTGGGACACAGTTCCTCCCAATGACACCAATATTGGGACACAGTTCCTCCCAATGACACCAATATTGGGACACAGTTCCTCCCAATGACACCAATATTGGGACACAGTTCCTCCCAATGACACCAATATTGGGACACAGTTCCTCCCAATGACACTAACCATAGGGCTAAATGACTCAGACAGGACAAAATTCCTCCCAATGACACCAAGCGTGGATCACCATTTCTCCCACTGACATCAAAGATGGGGCATTTTTTTTTTTCCCATTGCCAATGGGACCTTTCTCCCCTCCAATGACCCTAGTCCAGCCCCCATATGTCTGAAGGGACAGTAAACTGGCCCTTTGTTTAGAATGTTTGGAGACCCCTGCCTTTAAAGGATAAGTTCACTTTTGGAACATGTTACATTCCACCCGTTTTTAGGGCGGAACATGTTCCAGCACCTGTAGCTCCTCCCACAACCCCTCCCATTGCTTATACTTGCTGTTTATCTTTCTATGCTTATTGCTTAGAGTAGCTCCGCCATTTGGAGGTAAATTGATCGTTGTGCTTCACTTCAGTGCGTCCCCTTTAGACCTCTGCTGTAATAGTATTGGGGGAAGGTGTTCACTGAGTCCCAGATACTTCCTAGCAGTTTTCCTTGTGGCATAGAACATCAGAGTGCCTGGTACACCAACGGGAGTACAATGTTTTTAAAAGCAGATAAAATAAGTAACCCAGTAAGATTTAAAATTATGAAGCTGGCTTTTGCTGCAATAGTCTGCAATCAAGATCTTTCCTCTGCAGTACGTTTTTTTTCTGCCATTAGTCTGAAGCTAGCATTCAACCCACTTCCTCTGAGCCCAGGTCGCTCTGTTTTTCTGGACAATAAGAGAAGCCGCACAATGATCATCTGTCCCTCTGCTCTCTCCTCCTATCGGCATGCTTCTCATCAGCACATGAACTTATTTGCTCCTTCTAGTGCTTCTTCCTCTCTCACTCCAGCCCTGCTGTACAGGTAATACAAGAGGCTGATGTTGGGTGAGATTCCGGTTCTTACTGCTGTAATAGAAAACACGTTTATTACTTGGGTGCAATTATTTGTGTTAAATCTTCCGTTTCATGTGCTGCCTAATCGGTCAGTGCCTCGCTAGATGTGGCAGACCACTTCTAGAAATACCCTTGACGTGCCTCGGTGGCTTAAATGCCCAACTCCAGCCATCTGTGACAACAAGACAGGAAATGACGGGGGGGGGGGGGGGGGGGGGTCCCGGAATGAGTCAGGAAGGCACCGGCAGCAATAAATACAATTTTATTAAGTTCTGTTCCCTTCCCCCCATACCACAAAAACATTTTTGTCTGTCTCTTCCTTGGAGCGTTTTCTCATCCCTCTCTCCCCAACTTGGAAGTGGGGGAATCCCAGTAGGAACACAGATTGTAATAGAAACCTTAAGGGCTCGGTCACACCAGAAGGTTCGGCTGAGCATGCGCGCTTTTTTGCAAATTCATGCACGTTGTGGTTTAGGGCAGCCCATTAAATTCAAGAGGCTGTGCCATGCATGTGAAACACGCCACAAAGGAGCGATGTGTTGGTGGCTGTGCCATGCTAGATGCATAAGTTTGCCATTGAGAACTAATGGCACTGGCATGCGCCTGCAGAAGTCAATGGCTGTTTCTGCAGAGAAAGTTCCTGCACCGCGTGTGAAAAATCCTAACCTAGAAGCGATCTTTCTTGATGATGTATCTAAATTTGAAGCCCTGTGGACACCAACGATTGAACATTTGCTACCACCGGGCTTTGACACCTCTTTACTACTCCCTTAACCACTTGTTTACTGGGCACTTAAACCCCCTCCTGCCCAGACCAATTTTCAGCTTTCAGTGCCGACGCACTTTGAATGACAATTGTGCGGTCATACAACACTGTACCCAAATTACATTTTTATCATTTTTTTTTTCCCCACAAATAGAGCTTTCTTTTGGTGGTATTTAATCACAGCTGGGATTTTTATTTTTGCTAGACAAAAATAAAAAATAAAAAATTTTGAAAAAAAAAAAATCATGTATAATAGTTTGTTATAAAATTTAGCAAACGGGTCATTTTTCTCCTTCATTTATATGCACTGGTGGGCACTGATAGGCTGCACTGATGGACACTGATAGGCAAAGATAAGGGGGCACTGATGGGGGGGCACTGTTGCCTATTGCTAGGTGGCACTGGCAGGGGGCACATGTGGGTACTGAGGATCGGCAGCAGCTCGGCGTAATCGGGACTGATGTCCCTCTCACGGCCGCCGGTGAACAAATAGCCGATTACCGGCTCTGTTGACGTCACATGATCAGCTGTCATTGGCTGACAGCTGATCACGTGGTAAGGGGTCAGGATCGACCCCCTTACTCCGATCTGTGATCCAGCAAGTCTCATAGACTTGCTGATCACAGAGCGCACTGCGCGTGCCCTGCAGGGTGCGGACAGGCCGCTCGGGCACGGGACGACATCGGCTATAGCGCAGGTTTCAAGTGGTTAAGGGCTTAAGATCTATAATCTGTCATGTGATTCATTCATTCTTTACCTTCCGAGTCCACTGACCCCCCTCTGGTGACATACCCCATTTCACATGCCAATGTCTCTTTACACTAGTTTATTTTAATGTTTATTACTAATGAAACTTAATTTCTATTTTCTATTCCATCAAATATTGTATTTCCACATATATTACTGTACATCTGTTTAAACTTATGAAAACAAAATAAAAGGGTTTAAAACAAAAAATCCTAACCTGAGGCTTTATCCCAGGGGTGTCAAACTCCATTTCATTGTGGGCTGCATTAGCAGTATTGCTGCCCTCAAAGGGCAGGTTGTATCTGGGGTGCGCCATGTACAGAGTGCGGTGCCCGGAGGTGTGCGCGTCGTACGATCTCTCGCTCGAGGTTTGTCCCCACCATTCGTACATGCAAGGATATGTTGCATCCGGGAGCCACTGAAACTGTCCCTTCTAAACACAGATGGCTTTTGTGTTTACAAGTGACAGCGGGGAGCCTGAGCAGAGGACGGAGCTGGAGGTGGCGGAATGGCGTTCCCACTGCAAATCTAGGTGCGAGGGCCACATGACCAGGCCTGGTGGGTCGGATTCAGCCCGTGGGGCCTTGTGTTTGGCATATGTGCGCCAACCCGATCAAATACAAAATTTTAAATACTTTGTCTCTAGTTGCACTTTTAAACCCATTGCTCTCCAGATTCCTCTGGGCTTACAACAATGCAAATGCTTCAGTAAGCATTCGTGTATTTCAATGTTTTAGCACAGTGTTTGCATTAATGTACTCGAAGGATTAAGTGGTTGAGATTTGTTAAGGTGGGTGCTCACTGCATCCTTAACTCCCTTGTATAGCAAGGCTAAAGCAAGATTTTCCACGTAGGCACGGAAACATTGATTTGAGAATAATCTTGTGTATGGAATATCTGTGTGGTTTTGCTTGTTGAGCAGCCCAAACACCTCTGTATTGGGGGGTCTCTAGTAATGTGGTGAGTTTTAGGAGGTGTGGTGCATTTTTAAAGTCTCCTGATTGTCATTTGATCTTTTGCTGCTTACTTGGATCTCTGCTGATAATGATAGGTGTTGTTCTATGTGTATTTAGCATTCTAGTGCATGTGTATTTTAAAATGTCACCAGTAAACAAACCACCTGTTCGTTTTTCTTTCAGAGGGCAGTATGACATTTTCGTATCTAGAGATGGACAGTCTCTCTGTGTGGGCGCCTACGATAATCACGGCAGTTTTGGAGAGCTCGCCTTGATGTACAACACTCCAAGGGCTGCAACCATCGTGGCCACATCAGATGGAGCACTTTGGGGGTTGGTGAGTAGATTATAATGGTCACTAATTGTTTTGTAATGCAGAAGGATGTTTTATTCAATGCAACCATCCACACCAGCTTAGGGGGAGGAATGGTGCCCCATTCTTGGTGTCTGTGGTAGGAATGGTGCCCTATCCTTGGTGTCGGTGGTAGGAATGGTGCCCCATCCTTGGTGTCGGTGGGAGGAATGGTGCCCCATTCTTGGTGTCTGTGGTAGGAATGGTGCCCTATCCTTGATGTCGGTGGTAGGAATGGTGCCCCATCCTTGGTGTCGGTGGGAGGAATGGTGCCCCATCCTTGGTGTCGGTGGGAGGAATGGGGCCCCCCATCCTTGGTGTCGGTGGGAGGAATGGTGCCCCCCATCCTTGGTGTCGGTGGGAGGATTGGTGTCGGTGGGAGGACTGGTGCCCCCCCATCCTTGGTGTCGGTGGGAGGACGGGTGCCCCCCCATCCTTGGTGTCGGTGGGAGGACTGGTGCCCCCCCATCCTTGGTGTCGGTGGGAGGACTGGTGCCCCCCCATCCTTGGTGTCGGTGGGAGGACTGGTGCCCCCCCATCCTTGGTGTCGGTGGGAGGACTGGTGCCCCCCCATCCTTGGTGTCGGTGGGAGGACTGGTGCCCCCCCATCCTTGGTGTCGGTGGGAGGACTGGTGCCCCCCCATCCTTGGTGTCGGTGGGAGGACTGGTGCCCCCCCATCCTTGGTGTCGGTGGGAGGACTGGTGCCCCCCCATCCTTGGTGTCGGTGGGAGGACTAGCGCCCCCAGGACCAGATAAAAGCAAGCAAATGGCCACAGTTTGGAGACCACTGCTTTTAACCTGTTGTGGTCGTGTGTGGTGGCAGAATGGTGCACTTTAATGCCCACACACCGCACATTAGAGCTGCACGATTCTGGCCAAAGTGAGAATCACAATTTTTTTGCTTAGAATAAAAAGATCATGATTCTCTCTCGATTCTCTCTCGATTCTCGCGACGTAAAATCTTTCACGTTATACAAAAAATAAATAAAAAATTGGCTAACTTTACTGGTCTATTTATTTATTCATAAGTCATTTTTTTTTTTAAATTACATTTGAAAGACCGCTGCGCAAATACAGTGTGACATAAAATATTGCAACAACCACCATTTTATTCTCTAGGGTGTCTACTAAAAAAAATTTATATAATGTTTTAATTTTTTTTAGCTAAAAAAAAATATTTTAACTTGAATACCAACAAATGTCAGAAAAAGGTTTAGTGTTTACCTTATATACTTGCGTATAAGCCGACCCGAATATAAGCCGAGGCACCTAATTTTACCACAAATAGACTCGCGTATAAGCCTAGGGTGAGAAATGCGCAGCTACTGTGCAAAAGAGGGTCAACAATGCCCATTTGCAGCCATAGGTCCCGAAATGACATTGCTGCAGATGGACACAGTTGACAGACTTTGGAGCCCCATATCTGGGGGTCACTTAGTGCTAGGAACCCCAATTAGTTTGCAAAACCCAGTGAAACTAGCACTACAACATATCCAAAGATGGGGTTCCCATTACCAAATGTCCCCGAGATACGGGGCCCCAAAATCGGTTTGGAAAATGTCGAGCACTTTTCTGCAGCAGAGAATGACCTTTTCCGAACTGACTTTGGGGTCCCGTATCTTGGGGGCCACTTGGTGATTGGAACCCCATCTTAGGATATGTTGTAGTGATAGTTCCACTGGGTTTGCGCACCAAAATTGGGGTTCCTAGCACAAAGTGGCCCCCGAGATACGGGGCCCAAATTCGGGTCGGAAAATTTCACTTTTTGCTGCAGAAAAGTGCTTGAATCGAGTATAAGCCGAGGGGGGCACTTTCTGCACAAAAAGTGCTGAAAAACTCGGCTTATACTCGAATATATACGGTAAGTGGTTAAACTTTTTTCACTTACACAGTCTTTTCCATTGACAAATTGTTACAATGTTTATACTCAGTTCCACTGATAAAGAATGTTGTGATTCTTGGCAGACTGCCCAGTTTTTCTCTTCCTTTCTTTTGAGGGCTGTGGCTTCAGAAGAGCAGAGAGAAATCCTTGCATAGAAAGAATTATGAAACACTTTAGTCAAGATCGCGATAACGATTCGTGACGATTAATTGTGCAGCTCTACCGCACATATAAACTATGGGGGCGGCTGAGGTTATTTGCTGAGCGTGCCGAACTGTCACTGACCGTTCTCATTCTCCAGTAATGATCGGTGGCCGGCTCCCTATCATGTGACCACTGTGACAGCCAATCACATTGGTTACTTGATTGCTGATCCCTTCCGCTCCCGGGGTGTGCAGACGGGTCTGGGCGGGAAGGCGTTAAAAAATTGCCAGAAATCTCTTTATACTACCAAGCTGTCACAAGCCCAGCTGAAAATGTGAAATAAGGCTTGCAGTGAAAGGATGGGCTCTGTAAACTGATGGGGGTAGTTACTTAGACGGGGGGGGGGATGGGGACGGGACGCACTAGTTTGTGTATAACATGGTATGGATATTGCCTGCTAGCAGCCCACAGAGTAAACCAGAGGCAGGACCATGCACTGTGTGAAGGAGTCCAGGCCCTGGAATGTCGCACTTCCACATGGATGAAGAACAGATTTAGGAAAAGTTTGTTTTCAGTGCTTTGTTCCAGCAGTGAATGGGTGAAGCTGTGTGAGTCTTCTATATACAGAGCGGCTTTCATCATGGGTGATGGTGATGGTTTAACTTCCTGTTTAATTATTGGGTCTGTCCTGGACAGAAGATGAATGTAAGGGATTAGCAAATAAACAATCGTTCGCTTCCTGATGTGTTTCCTTATATTCCAGTGCGGATTACAGCCGAATCGCTGTTTACATTTCAGTTCTGCTTCTTCCATAACCTCATCTAAAGGCCTCCTCTATATCTGCCTGTCTGTCTCCCTTTGTTTCCTATGGAACTCCAGCGTATTCATTCCAATACGTTTGGGTTTTTTGTTGGCTGCTTTGCTTAAATTATTACTGTTTTTTTAAACGAAAAGGAATAATCCCTATTTTTTGATTTTGGCTACAATGAATCCACAAAATGGTTTGCATGCAGTGCAATGTATTTTCTCTGAATTTACCGTATATACTCGAGTATAAGCCGACCCGAATATAAGCCGAGGCACCTAATTGTACCACAAAAAACTGAGAAAACGTATTGACTCGAGTATAAGCCTAGGGTGAGAAATGCGCAGCTACTTGAAGTGGAAAAGAGGGTCAACAATGCCCATTTGCAGCTTTACTGTGGCCATTTGCAGCCATAGGTCCTCCGAACTTCAAACTTGGTAGTTAGTGGAGGGCCACCCTGAAAAAAAAAAAAATTTCATAAAAATTTTAAAGCGGTTGTATACCCTTAATTTCAAGTTGCACCTACAGGTAAGCCTAGATTAAGGCTTACCTGTAGGTACAATAAATATCTCCTAAACCTACATGGTTTAGGAGATGTTTGCAAAGAACGATTTACAACGTTGTCTACGACGCATGCGCGCCTTAGACAACCGTGCATTTAACAGGTTAATGCCCATTCATAACTACGGCTCGCCGCAGTTGAAGTGTCCCGCGCTCATGCGCGGAGCAACGTCTTCGCTGCTCTGGCCAATCACAGCGCCGCAGCGGCGCTGTGATTGGCCGGAGAGGCGATACCCGGAAGGGTATCTGTGAAGAGATGGCTGCGGCTGGAGGGGGAGAAGAGGACGGCGTCGGGGGCCCCGTTCTAAGGTAAGTGATGCATAATGAGCTAGTATGCTAGTCATACTAGCTCATTATGACTTTGTCTTGCAGGTAGTTTTAAAAAAAAAAAAAACGACCAAAAACGGGTATACAATCGCTTTCATAAAAATTTAAAAGGGAAAAAAAACTTACCAGAAATGGCTGTTGCTAGGCAGATCGTCCTAATCTGCCTCTTCCTATTCAGCAGAGTTGTTCGGTCTTGTGCTCCTATCGTCGTCTTCTAGTGAATGGGGCGCGGTGTGTTATGGGAACTGTGTGTCCCACAACACAGCGTGTTCCCCATTCACAAAGCGCTGCGCGACTCGCGCATGCGCAGTAGGAAACGGGCAGTGAAGGCTGCGCTGCCTGTTTCCCTTAGTTGGAATGGCGGCGCCGTGAACCGAGGGACGGTCGGTCTCGGGCGGCCAACATCGCAGGCACCCAGGACAGGTAAGTCTGCTTATTAAAAGTCAGCAGCTACAGTGTTTGTAGCTGCTGACTTCTTTTTTTTTTCTTTTTTTTTTTTTCCCGGCTGGCCCTCCCCTTTAAGGGTTCCTAGATGCCCCCTAGCTGCAGCCCAAAGGGTCCCGAAATGATATTGCTGCAGATGGACACAGTTGACCGACTTTGGGGCCCCGTATCTCGGGGCCACTTGGTGCTAGGAACCTGGATATGTTGATTTGGGGTTCCTAGCACCAAATGGCCCAGAGATACGGGGCCACAAAGTTGGGTCGGAAAATGTCATTCTCTGCTGCAGAAAAGTGCTTGACTCGAGTATAAGCCGAGGGGGGCACTTTCAGCACAAAAAAAATGTGCTGAAAAACTCGGCTTATACTCGAGTATATATGGTAGGTTAAAATTCCACATACACTCACCGGCCACTTTATTAGGTACACCTATTCAATTACTCGGTAACACAAATTGCTAATCAGCCAATCACATGGCAGTAACTCCGAGTTTACAAAGAATGGTCCGAAAAAGAGAATATATCCAGTGAGCGGCAGTTGTGTGGAGGAAATTGCCTTGTTGAGGTCAGAGGAGAATGGGCGGACTGGTTCCAGATGATGGAAAGGCAACAGTAACTCAAATAACCACTCGTTACACCCAAGGTATGCAGAATACCATTTTGGAACGCCCAACACTTCGACCCTTGTAGCAGATGGGCTACAGCAGCAGAAGACCACACCGGGTGCCACTTCTGTCAGCTAAGAACAGGAAACTGAGGCTACAATTTGCACAGGATCACCTAAATTGGACAATAGAAGATTGGAAAAATGTTGCCTGCTCTGATGAGTCTGTATTTCAGCTGCAACATTCAGATTGTAGGGTCAGAATTTGGTGTAAACATGAAAGCATGGACCCATCCTGCCTTGTATCACCAGTTCAGGCTGGTGGTGTAATGGTGTGGGGGATACTTTCTTGGCTCACTTTGGGCCCCTTAGTAACAATTGAACATCGTTTAAAACACCACAACCTACCTGAGTATTGTTGCTGACCATGTCCATCCCTTTATGACTACAGTGTCCCCGTCTTCTGATGGCTCCTTCCAGCAGGATAATGCACCAAGTCACAAAGCTCCAATCATCTCACCACTGGACAATGAGGTCACTGCACTCAAATGGCCTCCACACTCACCAGATCTCATCCAATAGAGACACTCACCAGATCTCATCCAATGGCCTCCACACTCACCAGATCTCATCCAATAGAGACACTCACCAGATCTCATCCAATAGAGACACTCACCAGATCTCATCCAATAGAACACCTTTTGTGATGTGGTGGAACGGGAGATTCCTATCATGGATGTGCAGCCGACAAATCTGCAGCAACTGTGTGATGTTATCATGTCACTATGGACCAACATCTGAGGAATGTTTCCAACACCTTGTTGAATCTATGCCACCAAGAATGAAGGCAAAAGGGGGTCCAACCCACTACTAGCAAGGTGTACCTAATAAAGTGTCCGGTGAGTGTATAGGGATACACATTACACTTCACTCTTGAAGGGTCAGGCCACCCAAAACATTCACTTCAAGTTTTTGGAATTATAGGCTTAACCACTTGCCAACCGGCTCACGCCGATATGTCGGCAAAGTGGCAGGTTCCCGCAAAACGACGTATGGGTTACGTCTTCCCCTTTAAGCGCCATAGCAGGCGTGCGTCCGCTGCATGGTGGGGGACCCGATGTGCTTGGCCAGCGGGTGCAATCGCTGCCTTGAGAGCCAGAACGGGGGTGTGTGTGCGTGTTCTGACAGGGGAGAGGAGGCCGATCGTTTGTGCCTAGTAAGTAGGAACAGCGATATGTCTCCTCCCCCAGTCAGTCCCCCCCCCCCCCCCCCCCCCCCCCCACACACACAGTAAAACACACAGGGAACACATTTAACCCCTTGATTGCCCCCTAGTGTTAACCTTTTCCCTGCCAGTGATATTTATACAGTAATCAATGCATTTTTATAGCACTGATCGCTGTATAAATAGTCCCAAAAATGTGTCAAGTGTCCGCAATGTCGCAGTACCGATAAGAATCGCAGATCACCACCATTACTAGTTTAAAAAAAAAAAAAAATGCTATAAATCTTTACCATAGTTTGTAGACGCTATAACTTTTGCGCAAACCAATATATGCTTATTGAGATATTTTTGGTTTAAAAAAAAAAAAAAAAAAATGTAGAAGAATACATATTGGTCTAAACTGATGAAGACCTTTTTTAGTTAAAAAAAAAAAAAATTGGATATTTATTATAGCAAAAAGTAAAAAATATAATAATTTTTTATTTTTTTAATTGTCGGTTGTTTTTTTGTTTATAGCGCAAAAAAATAAAAAATAAAAAAAATGTAGAGGTGATCAAATACCACCAAAAGAAAGCTCTATTTGTTTGAATAAAAGGACGTCAGTTTTGTTTGGGTACAATACCGTATGACGGCGCAATTGTCAGTTAAAGCTACGCAGTGCCGTATCGCAAAAAATGGCCTGCTCATTAAGGGGGCAAATCTTCCAATATGTAAGTGGTTTAAAAAGGCAGTGGTTGGCACTTCCGCCTGGCAGCACTTGGTTCGCCGGTTCGAAATCCCAACCATGCCCTACCTGCCTGGAGTTCGCATGTTCTCTCTGTGCCTGCGTGGGTTTCCTCTGGGTACTCTGATCCCCTCCCACGCTACAAAGACATGCTGGTAGGTTAATTGGCTTCTGTCTAAATTGGTCCCTAGTATGTGTATGAATGTGTTGGGGACCTTTTAGATTGTAAGCTCCTTGAGTGCAGGAACTGATGTGAATGTACAATAAACTTGTAAATTGATGTTGCTATATAGCTGCCTTTAATAAAAATACATGATGCAGTCTGTCATTCACATGAGCACAGGAGCACAACCCCCCCTCGAGTCAGCCATTCATAGGAAGCCTTGTATGATGTCACAATCTCCCCCTCAGCCAATAATAGGAAGCATTATATTCATTCATAAAATACAAGGCCTCCTATGAATGGCTGACTCGATTCTCGATTTTGTTCCAGGAATGGGATAGGAAGTCTCCGTCCCGCTGCAGGAACACAAGCCTGTGCAGAGGTGAGCAGAGAGCTGGTGGCAGAATCTGCAGGAGCCTCACATTGCACTCATGATACGCTGTTTGTGGGTGCAATGCTTTGCAGGCTCCGGTGAAAACAAAAATAACTTTTTTTAATGCAAAAATATGTGCATTTGGCTTTTAATGTCATCGGAAACCTGGATATATATTTTAGTTTTGGATAGAGTGGAGAGGGATTAGAACACCTGTCAGTTTGTATTGCTGTCTGTGGGAGAGATTTGGCAAATTCACCTTCTCTACTTCTATTTGCCATTGAAAGTAAAAAAAATCCCAAGTTTTGGGTTCCCAGAAAAGTAAGAGTGGAAATCTTACAATGCAGACACTCGTTATGTTGACTTCTGACAGTAGATGGCACAAGTACACCATGTGTAATGTCAGAAATAAAATGTCAAACAAGGAAGGACTAGGGGACCCAAGGAATTCCTTTTTAATTTGTAGGGATATCCTCTCTTCCTGTTTTGACAATGAGACAGGAAGTGAACGGAAATCTCTCCAATGGGACACAGATGGCAAAAAAACTGACAGGGGTTGTGACACTCAATTACTCCAAAATAAAAACTTTTGCCCATAGTTCTAGTTCATAGTTCTTAATCTAGGCTTACCTGTGGTCAAAGTGGTTTGTAAGGGTTTACAACCACTTTAAGTGGAAGTCATTGGAAATGTATGGTAAAACAGCGCCACCTAGCTGTTAACCAGAAATTTGCTTTTATGTGCTTATTGACCACTGGGCACTTAAACCCCCTTCCTAACCAGACCAATTTTCAGCTTTCGGTGCTCTCACACTTTGAATGACAATTACTCAGTCATGCAACACTGTGCCCATATGAAATTTTTGTCCTTTTTTTTTCACACACAAATAGCTTTCTTTTGGTGGTATTCAATAACGCTGTTTTTTTTTTTTGTTTTTTTTTTGAGCTATTAATCAAAGACTGAAAATTCGGTAAACAAAAGTGTGGGCAGAGTGTGGGCACTACACATCCAGCCCACAGCGCTGCTGCAATCTCTCATCCTCTCCCCTCTCACTGTACCAATCGGTACAGAGAGGGGAGGGAGGAACCGGCGTTGTGACGTTACGCCGGTTTGTTTACAAGTGATCGCTCCCGCTATCAGCTGCCGTATCAGCTGACTGATGTTCCCGGGTGCATGCCCCAGGGGGCGCGCTTGAGCAAGATTCTGGGAGGACGTCTCACGGACGTCCACCCAGAATAAGCCAACCGCGCTGTAGCCGTCAGAATAAGCCAACCGCGCCGTTAACACTAATCGTGTGCGGTAACGAGTGGTGAATGCTGGTAGCTCAGCATTCACTGCATCCAGGAAGTAAATGCTTGTGGGCTTCACATGCCCACAAGCAAGATGGGACCGGCCATCCACAATTTTTATAACTTTGTTTTTTATTCGAAACCGGACATCGGGGGACATAGTCAGATAACAAGTGAATGTTACATTCTTATGATGTCAGTGTCTGCATGGTTTTGGATAGAGTACTAGTCAGATTTTATTTTTTTCCACCTGTGTCCCATCGCAGAGACTTCCCTTCGCTTTCTGTCCTATAGCCAAACAGGGGGAAAGGGAATTACTTGGGGGACCACCAGGTCTAGTGTCCCCATTGGAAGATTTTTCACTCCTATTTCTTTTTCTGGGGACAACCCAAAATTTGGGCTTTTCTTTTACTTTCAATTTTAATGGTAAACAGGAGAAATGGAGAGGGCGAATCTCCCTAATGGAGAAAAAAAAAAAGACAGCAATGAATATCTAATGTGTGTTAATAACGCTGCACCCTATCTGAAACAGAAAAAAGTTTTGGCTTTAGTTATACTTTAAGCTGCAGGAGGCATGAATGGGCTGCCCTACTACAATGCACGGTTATACGCAGCATTGCCCAGATATGAAGTCGGCCTCAAGTTTTTTTATGTGTTTTTGGGTGTGTATAGCATGCACTATTCTCACAACTGGTTAAAGGAAAAGTTCACTTTAAAATAAATGCACATTTCTTTTTTTTTTTTTTTTTCTTTTTTGTAGGTAAAAAAAAATGTGCATTTATTTTTTTTTGCAGGAGCCGGGAAAGCATTGCAGCAGTGATCAGCAGATTGCTGATGCCATGCAGGTCTCCTGTATTGGCTTAGCAATACATCCCGTACGGGTAAGCAGACACTCTCTTACAGGAAGACTCAATGAACTTCCACAGCGCTCCACATCCCCCCACGGTAGTTCATTGAGAACTACAAGCCGACAGCTGCTAAGAATGTCAGCCTGATTGGCTAACTGAATTTGATCGACAGCAGCAGAAGCCAACTGTGCCGCTGCTGCGTTTCAACCAATCAGGAGAGAGAGTCCCGGACGGCTGAGGCACTCGTCCAACATCAATGGATCGAGATGGGGGTTAGGTAAGTATTAGGGGGGCTATGGGGAGCTGCTGCAAACATAGAATGCATTCAGATTAAAAAAAAAACCTCTGCCTGTAGAACAGGGTGAACATAAATCAATGATTTTTTTTTTGATTTTTTTTTAAATCTGATTTTTATTTAATGCAGCGCTCCACACAAAAATGGAACTTCCGCTTTTCAGAACCCTCCCCCCCCCTCCCGTGTCACATTTGACACCTTTCTGGGGGGGGGGGAGTGCAGATACCTGTATAATACAGTTATTTGCACCCACTTCCGGGCTTAGACTCTACTCTTTTTTTTTAATTTTAAATTTTCTTTACTAGTGAAATGGGAAAAAATCGCATTCACCGCGTGATAAATACAACCAAAAGTCTCCATCTTTCAGTGGCATTTGGTTTATAACATTGTGACTGTTGCTGCTGGATTGCAGATAACTCAGGGCCATCTATGGCAGCGCCTACAGCAACTCTGTACAAGTCTAGCAGTATTTTCATATTGCCAGTATAGCGATGTCATCTCCAGTGTATGTGTATAAAACAAAGATCCTTCCTTGTGTGACATTTTATTTCTGACATTACACATGGTGTACTTGTGCCATCTACTGTCAGAAGTGTGAATTGCAAATAGTACAGTTCTGTTAGTTTGACAAGCATGTAAATCTTAACACCGTGAACCCTTTTGCTCCATTTTGGTCTGCTAAATATACCATTAAAACGGTTTTGTGTTCAAAAGGTGCAAAAGAGTAGCCATTGATTTTTTTTTTTTTTTTCCCCCAGAAATCTAGTGAGCTTCCTATACTTCCGCCCCCATCTGTGCACAGAGGGGGTTGAGGAGAGGTCTATGTTTTTGGATTCCTGCAACATGTGCTTTAGAATTCGGAGCCAAAAATACATTAGTTGACCCCTCAAAATTTGTGGGGGGTTACATTTCTAGAGCACCTGTGAATTATGAAAAAAAAACGTTAATTTTGGATGTGGTAAAAAAAAGCCTATAAAAAGGTGCAGGGCGTTTTGGCGGCATCTTGAGGCTTTAACCACCATTTTATTTTTTTTACACTTGGCGTATAACAAGTTGAAATCAGTTTACCGTATATACTCGAGTATAAGCTGAGTTTTTCAGCACATTTTTTTTGTGTGCTGAAAATGCCCCCCTCGGCTTATACTCGAGTCAAGCATTTTTCTGCTGCAGAAAATGACATTTTCCGAACCGACTTTGGAGCCCCGTATCTCGGGGCCACTTGGTGCTAGGAACCCCATCTTTGGATATGTTGTAGAGCTAGTTCCACTGGGGTTCCTAGCACCAAGTGGCCCCGAGATATGGGCCTCAAAGTTGGTCAACTGTGTCCATCTGCAGCAATGTCATTTCGGGATCCTTTGGGTTCAGAGACCTCACATTTTGGCTGCAGCTAGGGGGCCTCTAGGAACCCTTAACTACAGAGTTTGGGGGAACCTATGGCTGCAAATGGCACAGTGAGGCATGCAAATTGGCACAGTGAGGCATGCAAATTGGCACAGTGAGGCATGCAAATTGGCACAGTGAGGCATGCAAATTGGCACAGTGAGGCATGCAAATTGGCACAGTGAGGCATGCAAATTGGCACAGTGAGGTATGCAAATTGGCACAGTGAGGCATGCAAATTGGCACAGTGAGGCTGCAAATGGGCATTATTGACCCTCTTTTCCACTTACGGTAGCTGCACATTTCTCACCCTAGGCTTATACTCGAGTCAATACATTTTCCCAGTTTTTTTTGTGGTAAAATTAGGTGCCTCGGTTTTTTTATTCGGTCGGCTTGTACTCTCGTATATACGGTATTTTTTTTATTTTTTTTATTCTAGTCTCTCCCAGGTGATTTAGAATTCAGTATTTTCTCCTCCCCAAGTCTAAGGCTCATTTCTTAGATTGTCAACAGATTTATTTTAATTGCTGCTTCCTTAATATACTCTTCCTAATGAATAATTGTCTTGCATGTTTTCAGGATCGGGTTACCTTCAGAAGAATAATTCTGAAAAACAATGCCAAAAAAAGAAAGAGGTTTGAAGCCTTTGTAGAATCTGTCCCTGTCCTGAAGTCATTAGAGGTAAGACTTAATTGCAAGATATACTTAAAGTGGAACTAAAGTTGACTAATAATAATGCAATGGGGGTTATTTTTACGAAAGGCAAATCCACTTTGCACTACAAGTGCAAAGTGCACTTGAAATTGCACTGAAAGGAAACATGGAAGTGCAGTCGCTGTAGATCCGAGGGGGACATGCAAGAAAAAATAAGCTGCATTTTAGCTTGCACACGATTGGATAATAAAATCAGCAGAGCTTCCCCTCATTTCTGATCTACCACTCAGATTTACAGCGACTGCACTTCCAAGTGCACTTTCAGTGCAATTTCAAGTGCATTTGCACTTGTTTCCAGTTGTAGTGCAAAGTGGATTTGCCTTTCGTAAATAACCCCTTAGTGTCTCTTCTACAAGAACAAAGACTTGCCTGCCTGCTCAGTTTTCTATTGAATGCATGTACTCCAGTCACACTCTGGTTGTGCCTGAACGAATGACTCCCATTCACATGTGTAGGATGACATCATTCCACCACCAGCCAATCAAGTGGCTTTAAAATCCAGCACCTGGAAGTCCGAGAGAAGATGGCAGCAGCTAGTGAGGTACATCAGAAGACAGAAAGTGGAAATGCCGCACACCGAAGCCCAGCCACTATACAGAAGGATGAAGATATGGCTTCAGCCTAAGCTCCTCCTGATTACACTCCTCTGACATGTTTTGCCCCACCCATGGGGCTTAATCAGAAAGCTGAATCTCCACTCTGATTAAGCCCCATGGGTGGGACAAAACACGTCAGAGTGTAGTCAGGAGGAGCTTAGGCTGAAGCCATATCTTCATCTTTTTTATAGTGGCTTGGCTTCAGTGTGTGGCATTTCCACTTTCTGTCTTCTGATTTGCTTCTGTTAGCCTGGGTGAGCTTGTTTGAACACCAACACCCATCTTGCGCTTTGGACTGCGTGGGAGGCTTTGTAGTGCTTGGAGCAGCGCTCCATGTTATTTGCATATGGGCAGCAGCTGGTGAGGGATGTAACCGCCGCATCGGTGGAGGTGAGTACTTCTGGTTGTCTAGTTCATCTTTAAAGCCCCCCTCCCCCCCCCGCCATCTTGCTGCTATATGAGGAAGCCGTACTCTGCAACAGTCCAACATGCACCCAGCTGAGTCACACCTACAGCTCTGCAATCAGTAGAGCTTTGCACTCCTTGCAGATTGGCGCTGTGGAAGGCAAGGTACGATCTGCTGTAGGTAAGGCTCGGTTTCCACTAGTGCGACTTTTCCTGCGACTTGGAACTGAGAAGTCGCATGACAAGGCGTACCCCCGCGATTTCCAATGAGTACCGTTCATATCTGTGACTTCAAGTCGCAGTGGCTTCAAAGTAGTCTCTGATCCCACTTTGATGCGACTTGAGATCCATAGACCTCAAGAATACACAGACATTGCTTCAAGTCGCGGCAAAATCACGCGACTTTGGGGGGGGGGGGTTGCAATAGTAGAAACTGAGCCTTAATGTCTCCGCTAAAGTCTTGAGAGATGAAAAGTCAGCAGTTAATTCAGCTCTCTTGTACCCATCCAAAACAATTATTATTCTTTTTGATGGAACTATCCTTTAATAAGTGAATTTTCAACTTGACATAAATTCGTGTTTTCACACCATCTTAAATTTTTTATCAAGCCGTAGATTTATTGTGATTATACCATGAATATTGACTGGACTGTAAACTTTTATCTAATTCATCACAGCTTTCCGAACGTATGAAAATAGTTGATGTAATAGGTGAAAAAATTTATAAGGATGGAGATCGCATCATTGAACAGGTAAGATGGAATTCTTCACTTTCACTGCTTTATAGTCACAAAGGGATAACAGGTGTTTTATTAGGCCTGTATTTCTGTTGCCTCCCTAGGGCGATAAGGCAGACTGTTTTTACATTGTGGAATCAGGAGAGGTGAAAATTATGATGAAAAGTAAGGTAAGTGATTTTTCCAGTTTTGGATGCCTCAAATTTTGGTTTAAAAAAAAAAAAAAAGCCCAGGTTCACTTTGTTGCACTTTTATTTTCCTTTGGGCTATTTGCTAGCATTTTATTTTCCTCCGGTTTATGTCGTTCCCCTATGCTGCATCCCATTCCTACTTTCCTCTTAAAGTGTGTGTGTGTATATGTGTAAATATGTATATAAAAAATATTACTATTATTTTTTTTACACACCCCCTCTCATCTCCCTCTCCGTGTGGTATACCAGGCCTGAATGTTGTCACTTGGAAGTCATTTAGTGATTTTCTGTTTTTCACTTCAGTCCTCTGTACTGGCTCTGCCATTACTGTGCGTGCGCAGATGTGCTTGTTCAGGCATTTATATAAGACTATGCCAGCCCCTCTATTAGAGGCTGGCATAGCACACTAAGTTGTTTTTGAAAACTGAGTGTTCTAAATACCTTATTCAGCTGTCTTAAGTCCGGTCACGTGACTCGCAGCCGCTTTACAGCTTTGATGGATGTCTTCTGCGCGAGAAGCCGGAATCTCCCTCTGACGCCAGCCGGGGAAATCACGTGGCCGCTCGTCTCCTCCACAGAATCCATCCATCGGAGCTGTAAAGCACCCGCGAGTTGCGGCCTGAAGACAGCTGAAATTCGGTATTTCGAACACTTTTTCAAAGTAACTTGCATAGTGTGCTATGCCAGCCTCTAATAGAGGGACTGGCAGTGACAATTTAGCTTTTTATTTTACAATAATAGCGGGGGCAAGGCCAGAGACAGACAGAGGAAGATGACAGGCAGAAAGGAGGTGGGGGGGGGGGGGGGAGGCGAGCTGAGAGCAGGCAGCGTATGACGGAGGGACGCACTGGTCAGGGCTCAGCAGATCTGATATTCATGGTCAGCGCAGAGAGTTTTTTACAGGTTAGAGGGGGGCAGATTACACAGCACAAGCACTGTGTGTATACACACACACACACACACACACACACACACACACACACACACACACACACACACACACACACACACACACGCGTGTGTGTGTATAGATATATAGATATATATATATATATATATATATATATATATATATATATATGTATATATATATATATATATATATATATATATATATATATATATATATATATATACATACATACGCACACACGCACCTATACGCACATATGTATATATATATATTTTTTTTTTTTTTTAGTTTTCGGGGGTGGTTTAACAAATACTTTAAGTGAAAGTGGATGACCGCCTACTCTTGTATGGAATATCCAAATGCTCTATTGAAATAATCCAATGGTCAGCATAGTGTGCACAGGACGGACAGGGTAGCATTGGTTTGTTTTAATAAAGCGTCTGCATTTTCCATACGTGAGTGTGTGGTCATCCACTTTCACTTGAAGTTTATTTGGTTGTGAGATAGACCGGCACCTTTTGCATGGATTTGGGGCTAGATGACGGGTAGTCCCGGACTGGTGTCTCTTGTTTGCGCACAAATGAGGTGATGAGCCTTTGAAAGAACAGAAATACAATGAATGAAGCAGGTGGACGAGGGACAGTCAGCATAGGGGATGAAAGTGTTAGATGGTGGATCTCCTCCAGTCAGGAAATGAGGCGGGGCTCTATCTGACTTGCTGTGACTTCGAATGCACATTATGAGAAGCTCACAGTGTGCAGTGAAATCAGAGTTAGCTATTTAAGTACAACCTGTAAAATTGTACAAGACTTGAAGCCTTTAAATCTTTTCTCTATTCTTTTGCAGACAAAAACTGGTCAAGAAAGTAACCAGGAAGTGGAGCTAACACGGTGTAAAAGAGGTCAATACTTTGGTGAACTCGCTCTTGTTACCAACAAGCCCAGAGCAGCTTCTGCATATGCGGTGGACGATGTCAAGTGTTTAGGTAATCATCCCATCAGCTCTTCTGCATGCTTACAGTAACTAACTTGGTTGGTAAAAAAAGTGGAATATAAAGCAGCCCCAGCGTTGAGGGATTTCCTCTTTTTGCTGACTGCTGCATTAAACAGAAGAATCTTCAGACATTTAGAAATGTAGAATGCCGTGCCCTGTACTGTATATCCTTTCAACGGCTTCTGTGTCACTATGGGACACAGTTCTGTGCTCCCAGCACAGCCAGAAAACTGACCACACTGTGCTTCTATGGTATAGTGTGGTCAGTTTGAAATGGGAAAGCGGAGGTAATGACAGGAACACCAGGAAGTTCACATAAAGGAAGCAATACAGAAAAGGATACCTTTCAACACAAGTACATGGTACAGCAGGCATACATCAAGAATATGAAATGTTGGGGTAGCACATTATTTAAGGGATGTTCATGTCCTGGTCGCTATAATGACTTCTCTTTTCTTTAATCTGCTCCCAACACTGACAGTTTCCCTCCTTTCTTTTCTCCCAGGTAGCTATAGTTTTAAATTTCTCATAGTGAAAGTTATGGTGAATGTCTGCTTGGTTTTGCCGGAGGGTTAAGCCGCCAATAACACCTTGGATTGGCTTCATAGCTGGTCAGTTTTGTGCGATCTTTCCACCGTGTTCTTGGCTCTTACCAAGCGCCTTGTTGCATCCCTTATGTGCACTTTATGGCCAAAAAAATGTGAACACCCCTCTGTACTGAGTTCAGGTGTTTCCAGTGAAGGGCACTGTTAATGCTACAGCATACATAGACATTTAGACCCCTTTCACACTGGGGCACTTTGCAGGCGATACAGCGCTAAAAACAGTGCCTGCAAAGCGCCCTAAAAGAGCTGCTCCTGTCTCTCCAGTGTGAAACCCCCGAGGGCTTTCACACTGGAGCGGTGCGCTGGCAGGACGCAAAAAAAAAAGTCCTGCTAGCAGCATCTTTGGCGCGGTGAAGGAGCGGTGTGTATACCGCTCCTGCCCATTGAAATGACTGAGGCAGCGTGGCTATACCGCTGGCATAGCGCTGCTGGCATAGCGCTGCTGCAGCAGCGCTTTGCGGGGTTTTAACCCTTTCTCGACCGCTAGCGGGGGGGTAAAAGCGCCCCACTACCGGCCGAATAGCGCCGCTAAAATTAGCGGCGCTTTACCGCTGGCGCCCCCACCGCCCCAGTGTGAAAGGGGCCTTAAGACAATTGTACACTTCCAGCCTCATGGTAACCGTTTGGGGAAGATCCTTTTTTTGTTCTAGCATGTTTGTGCCAGCTCCATAAAGACATGGTTTGAGTTTGGTGTAGAAAAAACTAGAGTGGCCTGCACAGAGCCCTGACTTCAACATTACTTGAGAACATTTAAGATTAATTGGAATGCCAATTATTAGCCAGGTCTTCTAATTCAACATCAGTACCTGACCTCACAAATGTTCTTTTGATAGAATGCCCACAGACACGGCTGCAGCACTAGGAACATGTTACACCCTAAAATCGGGTGGAGCATGTAACATGTTCCCAAAGCTGAATGTATCCTTTAAAGCAGTGGTCATCAACCCCGTCCTCAGGGCCCACTAACAGGCCAGGTTTTATGTATTACCATGGGGGAGATGCAGACTAGGATACTGCAATCACTGAGCAGCAAATTATATCACCTGTGATGTATTTCAGTAATCTTGCAAACCTGGCCTGTTAGTGGGCCCTGAGGACAGGGTTGATGACCACTGCTTTAAAGTGTTGTGTTTTTCTTCTTTTTTTTTATTTTTTATTTTTTTTTACCTTTTTGTGTAGTTGTCTTCCACCGATTTCCCCCCCCCCCCCCCAATGCCTCCTAATACTCACCTGAGCTCCCTCTCAATCCATCGATATGCAAGAGAGCTGAGATTCTCCCGGGTCTCTTATTCCTCAATGACTGAGACAGCAGCGGGGGGCCACTGGCTCCTGCTACTGTCAATCGCAGCCAATGAGGAAAGAGAAGGGGAGGGGGGCGCGAGGCTGAGTTTTATGGACACACAGAGCAGGGCTTTGCAGCAAGCACGCACCAGTGCCCCCCAGAGCGAGCGGCTTGCTATTGGGGGCACTGGCTGAAGAGGAGCCAGGAGCACTGGCAGGGGAACAGAAGAGGGAGGTTCAGGGCTGCTCTGTGCAAAACCATTACACAGAGCAGGGTAAGTATGACATGTTTTTTTCTTTTTTTATTTATTATTTTTTTTTTTTTAATGTCGCTTTTAAACCCCTGAACCTAATATTTTGGATGGGTCTCCACATACAAGTATATGTTGCAGTTGTATAAAAAATAATGGTGGTAACCTTGCCTGTATGAGTTTGCTTAAGTTCTCCAAAGTTTTCAGCTTTGTTTTGACCTTTTTTTTTTTTTTTTTGTTTTTTTTTCTCTCAGTTATGGATGTGCAAGCTTTTGAACGATTGCTGGGCTCCTGCAAGGACATTATGAAGAGAAACATCACACATTATGAGGAGCAATTGGTGGCGTTGTTTGGTTCCAGCATGGACCTTCGAGATCCAGGAAAATAGGCACTGTGTTACCTTAGTGCCTTTCTTTGTTCAAGACACAGACACAAGCCTCCTGTCAAATCGCCACACACAAGGGACAGAGCACCGTGGAACAGTTACGACTGCTGTCTTAGGCATTTTTTTTTTTTTTTTTCTTTAAAATAATTTTTTTTTTTTTTTTTTTAGGAAACAGAATTCAGCACTAGAGGCAAGATGGTAGAAGTCTAGTTTGCGCCATTATTTTGCTGCTGAGATCCTTTTATTAGACCTAAAAAAAAAAAAAATGTGCCTTTTTTAGTTTCCTCCCACTGAATTTACTTTTTTTCTGTTAAGAATATCCTATAAGGTATCATTGTCTGCTTGGCAGTGTGTTGCCTAAAGAAATCTAAAGAGAATGTATTAATAGGGATTGACATCTGTTGGTAAAGAAGTATAAACAGCTTGAGTACAGCCAGTTCCCGAGTGACTAGAAATATCTTCAAAAAGTGTCCAGACCTGGCGCATGATGGGACTTGAGTTGTTCTAAACCTTGTGTCTTTCTCGGCTATTGTGGGGCACAGGAAGTCGTTCACCTTCAGATTATACTGCGGCCTACAGGAGGATTACATTTTGGCAAAAAAAAATTGTAGACCAGTCCAGGGTAACCCCCCTTCTACTACCAGCTGGTTTAATTTTTGCTAGGAGGATGGCCTTTTTTTCCAGCTTTGCTGTTAGGACTAACCTATTTCTGGCTTTTTGTTTTCCTTTTTTTCTAGGGCAGTTTCTGAGCATCTTAACCTCCTCGACGCCGTCGCCTCACGGGACCCTTTAAGTGGTTTATGATCCTGTGACCACTGTGATTGGCTGTCACAGTGGTCACATAAGCGGAAAGCTTCCGGTCGCAAACGGCTATCGTGAGCTTTCAATTAGCCGCCGGTAACTCTGCCGGGGAGCGCACAGGGCTGTTAGGTCTGAGGAGCTCTAAGGCTGGATTCACACCTATGGCATTTTTAGTGCTTTTTTCATTTTGCAGATTTGCACTACAGTCCATTTAACATGGTTTCCTATGGAACACGTTCTGTAGTGCAAATCTGCAAAATGCAAAAAGCACTAAAAATGCCATAGGTGTGAATCAGGCCTAACTCTTAGCTATTGTCTGTTTTTTGGTCATCTTGGATGGGACCCTAAAGGGTAATTTATTTTTGTTTCTTGTTCATCTTCTGGGTAAACCAGCTTCGGAGTTTGGTCTTAAAGTGGAAGTAAAGGCAAAACCTAACTAACTCTTAAGAGCCCTTTCACACTGTGGCGTTGGAAAACGCTGATCGCTTTTGAGGCGTTATCAGTGCCGTTTTTTTTTTAGAACACGTGACTCAAAAACTGATTCAAGAACCATTTTGAGGCACTTTCTATTCATTTCCATAGAAAGGGGCATTTTTGAGGCGATTTTTTTAGCACTCCAAAGATGCTGCTTGCAGGATATTTTTCACAGCCCTGTCAGCGCACCGCCCCAGTGTGAAAGCATTTATTGATTTTAATGGGAATAGGATTTCGTGAGCTTTTCAGACTTTTTTTTTTTTTTTTTTTTTTGCACCAAAGTGCCTGAAAAGCACCTCAGTGTGAAAGGGGTCTTCATCTACGCTCAGCCGCATTCTAAGCCTAATCTGTCTAGCCCTGTAAAAAAAAAAAATGCTATACTTGCCTGTTTTGCTGCCTCCCTGGTCTGCAGATGCTGTGTGCAGAAAAAACGTCTGACAACAGCTGGGAAGTGACGTCACCCATAGACCCCTTTCACACTGGGGTGTTTTTCAGGCCCTTTAGCGTTAAAAAAAGCGCTTGAAAGAAGCTGCAACTTCAATCCCAATGTGAAAGCCCAAGTGCTTTCACACTGAGACCCCTTTCACACTATGGCGTTTTTCAGGCGCTTTAGCATTTATAATAAGCTCCTTAAAGAAGCCGCAACTGCAATCCCAATGTGAAAGCCCGAGTGCTTTCACACCGAGGCGCTGCGCTGGCAGGGCGTAAAAAGAAAAAAGTCCTGCAAGCAGCTTCTTTGCAGCGCTTTTGGAGCGGTGAATACACGCTCCTAAAGCGCCCCTTCCTATTGAAATCAATGGGAAGCGCCTGCAAAATTACTGAAAAGTGCCTGCAAAGCGCTTTTGGCATCATCGCTTTGTGGGCGCGTTTAACCCTTTGGCCACTAGCAAGGGTTAAAAGCGCCCCACTAGCGCTCAAAAAACGCTGGTAAATCGCCGCTAGTTTAAGCGGCACTTTACGATTGTTTTTTTGGGCGCTGGCAATGTGAAAGGGCTCTTAAAGCACTTGGATTTTCACATTGGGATTGCAGATGAGGCTTCTTTCAAGCGCTTTACAGGCGATTTTTTTTTAACGCCAAAGCGCCTGAAAAACGCCCCAGTGTGAAAGGGGTCTTACTCTGGGGCTTCCATTGGCTGCCTTCCCTTACACCATGGTGCCACCGCTGACAGCTCAGCGCGGGACTGAAGTGGCTACAGAACAGGAAAGTATAGCTGTTGTCCATCCCTCAGTTTGAATGCTTTTGGATTTCCTAAAAGTAAAATGGATGGAAAAAAAAAAAAGTACCCACTGTAAAAGTCTTTCCTTGAGGGACATTGTCCCACCTATCTCTGGTCATACCATTGGCACTGCTTGCTGGTATTATGAGGGGTTGGCCTACAATTTGTTTGCTGGAGTCCAACTCTCCTGTAGGTGACTTCCTGTGTGCCTCAATGGACTCCAAGAAAAAGGAATTCATGGTGAGTACAAAAATCCTATTTTTAAAAGAAAAACAGTTTAACGCCTCTTTGTTTCCTCTAAATGTCACCAACACGCCACGTTTTTTTTTTTTTTTTTTTTTGTTGCTTTCATAGAATTATTGTGCTGTAGATCATATTTTGACAAAGTGCAATGACTTAAAAGGACTGAAACCTTTTTGTCTAGAAAGTGTTGGAAAGATTAGTCCTCTGCTGAGGTTTTAAATGGTGAATTTGATAAGCCGATCCTCTCCACAGTAACTTTAACCAGCACTTTTTTTCTTTTTTTTTTTAACCACTAAGGTTTTTCTTGTTCTTATAACCGTCCTGAGATGACGTTTTAGGGATCTCTGTGTCCTGAAATACTCGCGGTGAATATTTAAACCTGCATCAAACCTGCAGTCAAAAACAAAGTGTGTTATGAGAATTGTCAAGAGGGTCTGTTAGTACGCTTGACATCCTTTTTTCTTTTATCAGCAATGTAGTTGGTATGTATACGGCCTTCATCAATGAGACAAATGTTTTGGTTTTCACTTTTGGTTTTGCCCTGCGATACAGCAGCAGACGCTAAAAGAACTCTTGATCGTTTTTTTTACTTGACTGAACCTAGGCTAACAAATTCCAGTTGTAAGGACCTTTGTTGGACCCTTTGGCTGCAGTGTGCAGCTTCACTAAAGGTGACATCCCTGCCCTGGGACTGTTATGTGACATGGGGTTAGACTATGGCCACTTCCTTGACTGGTACTAAAGGACATGAGTTCCTTTTATTAAGTACCTGTCTCTTTAAATTTTTTTATAAAGCCAGCCTTTTTGTAGGATAACTCCACATTCATAAAGTAAAACCAATCAGTTCTCTAGAAATTCCTAAAGAATAGAATTCATTTTTCAGTGATTTGATAGGGCGGATATTAACTCCACCTGCAAATTGGCACATGCACTGCATGCACATTTTCCTATTTGGACATCTGTTCAGTATAGAGCGGTCACCTGCAATGCTTCAGAACTTGGGATACCGATCTAAGAACCTTTTTTTAACTTGCACCTATTTATACAACCTGTTAATGGCTCCCCCCTTCCCCTTTTTGCATTATTCTTAAATGGTACGTGTTTTATCCTGCAGGAATTGCTTGGCAAGGTTAAAATTCACTGTTGGAGGCATTCCTTTTTTTGTCACAATTCTAATAAATTGATTTTCACATAAATGAAATCCCGGCATGGTGTTGTGTTTTTTGTTTTTTTGTTTTTAATATACTCTGTTAAGGGTCTGAAGTTTATTTCTCATTTCCTCACTATTAGAATATTGTGACATGCTACCTGGGGGCCACAGACATGTTTTATCCCAAGTTTAGTGTGTGGCGTCATAAGGCTATACTTGACAAGATCATCAAATAATGTGAGGCTGCACACCGCGTCTAAACACCCCATCAAGCTTGCTTTGTTACAGCAAAGTGGCAGAGACACCCTATCAAGCCAGCTTTGTTGCAGCAAGTGGCAGAGACACGCCAACAATCAAATTCCGCACTTCTGACATTCACCTCCCACTGGAGCTTTATCATTATTATTACTATTGGAACTATAGGGGAAGCTCTGCTTGTTTGCTTCCTTCCCCTCTGCTGCCACATTTGGCACCTTTTGGGGGGGGGGGATGGGTACATGTTTGACAGGTACCTGTCCCCACTTCTGCAGTGTGGTCCCCCGGAAGTTCGGACCACCCCTCCTGAGATTTTCACAGCCCTGCCTAACAGAACAGCCCAGTCTGGCAGGACTGCAGACTTGATTTTGTTCTTTGCTGCTGCTATTAGGTCATGTCCCTCCCCCAGCCTGTGATTTGACATTGAAAGGAGAAGCAGCAGACTGATGAGCTCATATTTGTCACTCTTGCACAGCTGACTCCTCCAGCTGTTTATGCCTCCCCTTGTCTGAGCTCTGCTGTACAAGAGGCTGATTCAAATTTAGGTACTTGCGCTGCTTGCATTAAAAGAAACCCCCCATTTTAAGATGTATTGAGTACAGAGCTGAATTCATCTCTTGCATATGCCTGAAGTTCAGCTTTGTAAAAGCAAACACTATCCGGCCTCAGGGCTAAGAGTACAAGGGTGCATGAGATGCGTTTGCCATGCATTCATATTGATCCTATAAAGAAACATAACACACAAACTGATCCTAATCTGACTTTTTATGCTCCATTCACACTTGTCCGACTCCAAAGTTGCGCTACCTTTGGAGTGCAACTTTGACACAACTTTGGCTTTGACTGGTGATGGTGGACAACTGTTGCACACAAGTTGCATTGTATAACATTCAGGTACGACTTTCCTGCAACATCTGAGGGTTAACATTGAAGTCTATGGCGCTCAAGTTGCATAAAAGTCGGACCAAAGCAGTGCATGAACTACTTTGAAGTTTCTGCAACTTTAAGTCGCGCATATGTGATTAGTTATTATTGGAAAACATGGGGGATGACTTGTCATGCCACTGATGTCCAAAGTTGCAGGCCAAGTCGCACAAGTGTGAATGGAGCCTTAACTGGTCTCATTAGCCAGCTTGGACCAATGTAATTTATATATGGCTGATACCCCTGGATGCTGGAAATCACTGAAGTAAACACCACTACTCCAGTGCTCTCCACTTGGTTCCATGCCAACGGCTGCCCTGTTGCATTCTGCTTAACGTGGGTTAATGAATGCTAAGCCTTCTCTGATTGGATGAGGTGAAGAGCCCTCTTCTCTTCATTCAATCAGAAAGTGCCTTGCGTTTATTCAAACCATTTTCTGAATGAAGGCCATATCAAGAGGCCAACCTCCTGTGTTCACAATGCAGCAGGGCAGCCGCTCAGCCCGGACCCAGAAGCAAGTGGAGTTCATTGGGGTAGCGGCATGTACTTCAGTGATTTTCCAGCTTCCAGGGGTATTGGCCAGTTATGGGATATGCATAGTTACATTGGTCCAAGCTGGACTAATTTAACTCTAAAATATTCCTTCAAACTTTCAGATATGTTTTCTGTTTCTTTGAAACTCTCTATAGTCATGTATTACCCACAAACTCCCTTCTTCCCCTGTGCAGTATGTCTCTGCATTTTTCTTCTCCCAGAACTACATCTCCCAAGAGCCCTTTCCATGCACATAGTGCGAGTCAAAGCACCGAGCATGGTTTTGCTTGGGAAGCAAATGATTGCAATGGGTGTAAAGAGGGGCGCAGGGATAGACGCAGGGGAAGGGCTGACAACGCTGCCTGGGATTTCAGTGCAGCCAGAGGGAGTGTGTTGTCAGCCCAAACAGGAAGTTAAGTGCACACTATTTCTAGCAGATCTACTAGTATTTTTCTGTATTCAACATTTTTAAAGGCATTACAAAAAATGAAAAAAAAAAAACCTCCAGGAAAATGTGCATGTATTGTAGAGCTGTACAGGATGCTTCCTTTTATTTTGTAACACTCCGCAAAGTCTAATAAGTAAACTCAGCAGCAAAATGATCGCACAAAGCCCATCGAACTTTGGGGGAAATTATATCTTCTAAACCTACTTGTGTTTTGGCTGTTGATGGGAGGAGCGTTTTTAATTGTTTAGATCACCAGTATTCCTGCCTACTTGTGTTCTTTTTATTTTTCAATGTCACAGCACAGTTTTCACGTTTTTAAAGTCTCTATCTCTATTAGATCTGTCTTGTTAAAATACACAATTTCTACACAGTTGAAGAGAAAAAAAATCTTTTGAATGTCACCTTGCATTCTTTCCCCCTTCTTCCAGTAGAATTCAATTTCTTTTTTTTTTTCTTTGTTAGCCGTGTATGTTTTTTTCAGTTTTGCCAAAATATAAATTTTATTTTTAATTTTTTTTTAAATCGACTTTTATTTCCATTCTTCAAATGTCATCGTGTTCCAGTTTTCACTGCAGAGAGCCTTGCAGCGCTGTGCTGTTTTTATGCTGCAAGGTTTTTTTTCCTGTGGTGTTTGCGTAGTCTCATTGGTCATCCCTTTTTATTCCTTGAGGCCTTCCTTTTTGGTTAATAAGGAGATTATTTTATGCTACAGGGCTATATTGAGGAACGCCTGAGATGTCCCCTTGATCTCACGCAATCCCGCTAAAAACTTAAAAAAAAAAAAAAAGGAATAACTTAAAAAAAAAAAAAAAAAAAAAAAAAAAAAGTGTGAGTTGAAACTGCACTATTGTATTTTTATCCCGTTTTTTGCTTATACCAACACAAAAATGTATTTCTGCCTGAAAGCTACCTCAGGGTGTTAGGTGCTTTGCAGATTGCCACAGTTCTTTCACTTGTGATGAAAATGCTTCACGTGTTAATGTGTTTTTTTTTTTTTTTTTAACTTTTACTGTGATTGCTTTAAAGTGTACTTGTCTCCTACACAGTGGTGGCAGTGACATCCTGCATATATGGATCCTAAATAGGTATTTGCTTGCCTCAGTTGGGGCATCTCTGCAGAGCTAGTTTCAGGACAATGTGTATCTTTGAAGCTTTAAAGGCTAAGTTCACTCTGGGGGGAGGGAATAAGTGCACATATTGCAGAATTTTTTTTTGCATTTATTAGGTTTCCCCCCAAGGAGCATGCAAAGCATTGCATCATTGATCAGATCTGATGTGTAGAAAATTAAAAAATTATATATTTTTTTTTTTTTCCCCTAAAGAGCATGCAAAGCAATTGCACCCATGGATCTCGGGCGCAATTTCAGGGTTCCTGCAATCATTTCCTCCAGGTTTCTTGCCCGTACTTCTGCTGGAAAGCTGGAGGAAGTGTCGAACTACAAAGGCGCTTATCGGGCCAATTGGAAGGTGCAAGGGGAAGTGCTGGAGCACGTTACCCCCTAAATACAGATGTAACATGCTCCAAAAGGTGAACTTGGCCTTTAAAGCTGAACTCTGGGATATACAACTATTGTCTTAATACAAGAGGCCCATTCTTGAATCTTGGTGTTCTTTGTGTATTTCTTCCAGATCTGTGCAGTAATCCAGTGTGAGACTTCCTGTAATAAAGACCGCTCACTGCTGCTCTCTCTCCTTGTGCAGAGTGGTCTTGTCTCCGCCCCCCTCCTGTAATTTTCTGCAGGCAGCCTGTAGTGGGTGGAGCCTGCTGGGCCCCCTCCCACAGTGCTGCTCTCAGCACAGGTTATGTACAGCGCAGTGATGATGGCACCACTACTTTTTAAGGGAATATCTGAGTTTTTGAAGACATTCCTAGCTGTGTTCCTATGCTGAGGACATTCTGCAGACTGAGCTGTGTCTCTGTGCCGAGGACATTCTGCAGACTGAGCTGTGTCTCTGTGCCGAGTTCATTCTGCAGACTGAGCTGTGTCTCTGTGCCGAGTTCATTCTGCAGACTGAGCTGTGTTCCTGTGCCGAGTTCATTCTGCAGACTGAGCTGTGTCTCTGTGCCGAGTTCATTCTGCAGACTGAGCTGTGTTCCTGTGCCGAGTTCATTCTGCAGACTGAGCTGTGTTCCTGTGCCGAGTTCATTCTGCAGACTGAGCTGTGTCTCTGTGCCGAGTTCATTCTGCAGACTGAGCTGTGTTCCTGTGCCGAGTTCATTCTGCAGACTGAGCTGTGTTCCTGTGCCGAGTTCATTCTGCAGACTGAGCTGTGTCTCTGTGCCGAGTTCATTCTGCAGACTGAGCTGTGTCTCTGTGCCGAGTTCATTCTGCAGACTGAGCTGTGTCTCTGTGCCGAGTTCATTCTGCAGACTGAGCTGTGTCTCTGTGCCGAGTTCATTCTGCAGACTGAGCTGTGTCTCTGTGCCGAGTTCATTCTGCAGACTGAGCTGTGTCTCTGTGCCGAGTTCATTCTGCAGACTGAGCTATGTCTCTGTGCCGAGTTCATTCTGCAGACTGAGCTGTGTCTCTGTGCCGAGTTCATTCTGCAGACATAGCTTTGCTGAGAATGCAGTGTGCAAAATTACCTATGCAAGATGGGTAATAGAATTCACAAAGTTACTTATAAAGTGTACTTGGTTACATTTTGCTGTGGCTAGTCATATAATGAGCTTGAGCAAACCAATAAATTTACTCAGAACCGCCTGTGTTCATAGTGAATTGACAATGTATATTGCACTCAGTGTCACAAAATCTTCACCCATTTATTAATATATGTAGAGCGAACTCGGTTATTCACCAAGGTTGACCATTCTCTCTTGTGGGCTGTTAATGAGACCAGGGACAAGTGCAGAGACTCGGCAACCCAACTCAAATCTGGTTGCTAGGACTCTCCTCCTTCCCTTAGCCTTGAAAGTGTGATCCTAATGAAAAGGCTTCTTGGTCCCCAGCAATGTGTTCTCTCTGCAGATGGCACCTGCCACACTGTGTCAGGGACATGTTCACTTCACAAAAAAAAATATACTAAATCTGATTCTGTCTGTTTATTGGGACCCCCATGGTTCTTTTTTACACTCCAACAGTATTTGTCAGAAGGGAGAAGAAATAACACGGACGGCAGTATTTGGGCTCCCTGCATCATGGCCCGATGGACCCCTTTCTATGGTATTTCTGCTATTGAAGCCTGTTTTAATAATAAATGCTGAGATTCTTATCTAGATGTTTTGTACATAGTCTTATTTTGTTCCAAAATAACTTTTTCTATTCACAGCTGTGTTGCACACCCTGCACTTTTTCACGTCCTGTTTTATTTTCTAACAAATTAAGGGTGGGATTGCTTTTGGTTCGGTGTATAGCTATGCCACTTTCTGGAACACGTTTTGGGTGTGCATTGTTTGATTGAAAAATAAAACCGGTCAACAATTTGAGTTTTTCCGTTGTTTTAAGCTCCTGATTTGAAAATGTTCATCTTTTACATATAAACAAAAAAAAAAAAAACCTGCGCACACCTATATGAAATAATATAATAACATGAATGAAAAGTGCCGCCGCTCAAATCCAAGAGCACCACTCACTCCCAAATATCAGAAATGTACTATTAATAAGGATACAGTGCTTGCACCTGTGTGTAAATACCGTATATACTCGAGTATAAGCCGAGTTTTTCAGCACATTTTTGTTCTGAAAAAGCCCCCCTCGGCTTATACTGGAGTCGAGCACTTTTCTGCAGCAAAGAATGACATTTTCCGACCCGACTTTGGGGTCCCGTATCTTGGGGCCACTTTGTGCTAGGAACCCCAAATTTGGTGTGCAAACCCAGTGGAACTAGCACTACAACATATCCAATGGGGTTCCTAGCACCAAGTGGCCCCAAGATACGGGACCCCAAAGTCGGGTCGGAAAATGTCATTCTCTTCTGCAGAAAAGTGCTTGACATTTTCCGAACCCGACTTTGGGGCCCCGTATCTCGTGGTCACTTGGTGCTAGGAAATATGGGGTTCCTAGCACCAAGTGGCCCTGAGATACGGGGCCCCAAATTCGGCCAACTGTGTCCATCTGCAGCAATGTCATTTCGGGACCCTTTGGGTCCAGAGACCCCATATTTTGGCTGCAACTAGGAGGCATTTAGGAACCCTTAACTACCAAGTTTGAAGTTCGGGGGACCTATGGCATGCAAATGGGCACAGTGAGGCTGCAAATGGGCATTGTTGACCCTCTTTTCCACTTACAGTAGCTGCGCATTTCTCACCCTAGGCTTATACTCGAGTCAATACGTTTTCCCAGTTTTTTTGTGGTAAAATTAGGTGCCTCGGCTTATATTCGGGTCGGCTTATACTCGAGTATATACGGTATATGGAATAAAATCTTCATTCAACCAATGTATAAATTCATTGTGTGATCAAAATATACAAGAAAATCAGAGCGCATGGCTGCTCTAGTGTAATACCGTTTTAATGATACAAATACAGATTCAAATAATAGAGGATTGCCCTCGCAAACATGGACCTTGGATCACATGTACAGCAGGATGCATGTCTCCCTTCATGGCCTGTATGGATGGGTTGGCTCCCAAAAAAACGAGTGGTAATGATGTCACTGCTGTGTCTGCTCTGGGGCACACGCTCAGTCCAGCTGGCGCTGCGTGATGTCACTCGCGGCCGGAGAGAAAAGACACGGTGAGGGAAGTGTCTCTTTCACTAACAAAACGGTTGCCAAGACTACCATGTTTCGGACACGTGGTCTCCTTCAGGTCGGGTGACAGTCCGGGTTTTTGATCCTGTCTGGGTTTTAGTCCACCTGAAACCCGGACATTTCAGTGACAGCCCTGTAGCACCAGTCCTCCAATTCTCCTCTCCCCTCCCATCAGACTCCAGTGTTCCTCTGGTTTGATCACACTTGAATTGACTGTATACATTGGTTGAATGTGAGGACTTTATTGGTTTAATTCATATATTAACACACAGGTGCAGCGCTGCATCATTGATGGTAGATTTCATCTTTTACATGTAATATATATATATATATATCTCGTACCATGTGGCCAATTTAACTGGAGGCATAGGTCTGGTCTGAATCATCCCCTCCCCCCAATCCATTGTACCTATGCCTCCAATTCTTCCCCCCCTCCCCCATTCTATCATACCTATGCCTCCAATTCTGCCCCCCCCCCCTCCCCCAATCTGTCATACAATATGATAGAATGGGGGGAGGCGGGAATTGGAGTCATAGGTATGATAGAATGGGGGGAGGGGGGCTGAATTGAAGTCATAGGTATGATAGAATGGGGGGGGGGGAGGCGGGAATTGGAGTCATAGGTATGATAGAATGGGGGGAGGGGGGCTGAAGTGAAGTCATAGGTATGATAGAATGGGGGGGGGGGAGGCGGGAATTGGAGTCATAGGTATGATAGAATGGGGGGAGGGGGGGCTGAAGTGAAGTCATAGGTATGATAGAATGGGGGGGGGGAGGCGGGAATTGGAGTCATAGGTATGATAGAATGGGGGGAGGGGGGGCTGAAGTGAAGTCATAGGTATGATAGAATGGGGGGGGGGGGAATTTGAGGTACATATGTATGATAGAATGGGGGAGGGCAGGAATTGGAGTCATAGGTATGATAGAATGGGAGGGGGGGTGGGAATTTGAGGTACATATGCATGATGGAATGGGGGAGGGCAGGAATTGGAGTCATAGGTATGATAGAATGGGGAGTTTGCTGGGGGGGCATTGGAGGCAGAGACATACTAAGAGAGATTGTAGGTATAGAGGTGTGCTAGGGTAGAAGGGATTGGAGACATAGGTGTGATGGAGAGGGGAGGCATTGGAGGAGGCGTTGAAGGTAGAGGTGTACTGTGATGCAGGTAGAGGTGTACTGTGATGCAGGTAGAGGTGTACTGTGGGAGGCGTTGGAGGTAGAGGTGTACTGTGATGGAGGTAGAGGTGTACTGCGGGAGGCGTTGGAGGTAGAGGTGTACTGTGGGAGGCGTTGGAGGTAGAGGTGTACTGTGATGGAGGTAGAGGTGTACTGCGGGAGGCGTTGGAGGTAGAGGTGTACTGCGGGAGGTGTTGGAGGTAGAGGTGTACTGCGGGAGGCGTTGGAGGTAGAGGTGTACTGTGATGGAGGTAGAGGTGTACTGCGGGAGGCGTTGGAGGTAGAGGTGTACTGCGGGAGGCGTTGGAGGTAGGAGGTGTTAAGCATGTGTTATTTCATGAGATCATTTACAAGGGCGTGTTTAGGGGCGGGGCAGGGTAGGGTTTGGGTGGGGCAACAGGTGGCGAGTAACTCTTAAGGCCTGGCTAGTAGCTCAGGACCTGGAATTTTGAGGCCTGTGTGTGTGTGTGTGTGTGTGTGTGTGTGTGTGTGTGTGTGTGTGTGTGTATATATATAATCTCGTACCATGTGGCCAATTTAACTGTTGCATGCAAATTTACATGTCGATTATTGGTTCTTTCACACAGCGAGCCAATGTTAAAAGTTCACCTTTTGGGGAAAAAAATAAATGCACTTATTTTTGCAGGAAAAAAATGTGCATTTAGTATTTTAACTGCAGGAACCTTCAATGCATTGCACCCTGAATCAGGGTTACAATGTCAGGCTTCTGCAGACGAGCCCTGCAGCTTTCAGCCTGTACCTCTGATATGGGCTAACTGTTTACAAGCTGCTGGGCTTTTGAATGACCTATAAGTAGGGGTGCAACGGATCAAATAAACTCACGGATCGGATCGGAGTCATGAATCGGATCATTTTTCGGATCAGCACATAATAATTGAATTTGCAAAAACCTGTGAAAATTCCACCACCATATAGTCCCCACTGTAATATCCACGTCATCTCCCCCACTGTAATATTGGCTGGGTATTGACAGGGTATGGCAGAGTATTGGCAGGGTATGGAGGGATGGATCCATGGATGTGACTGCAATTGTCACAGAGCAGCGCTGTGGGCACTACAGATCCAGCCCACAGCGCTGCTGCCATCCGATCTATCCCCTCCACTGTACAGATCAGTACACAGAGGGGAGAAAGGTTTGTTTACAAGTGATCGCTCCGTCATTTGACGGAGCGATCACATTGTAAACGGCTGCCGGGTGTACCAAGATGGCCTCCACTCCAGAGCTAGGCCGAAGCCGCAGCCTTTCCTAAGGCCGAGGCCGCGAAACGCACTCTGCGGATCGCGGGGTGTGCCGATCCGAACAGGGTGACCCATTTGGATTACGGATCGGTGACGATCCGTTGCACCCCTACCTAATGAGAGTGGATTCTCAGTGCATTGAGAACTACAAGCCACAATGGATGACTGTACTTGTCGTTCTCTCTTTTTTGGTCCGCATTGGAATCGGATCGCATGGGTAATCACACCCATGCAATCCGATTCCTGTCCGAATTCACAGTTTGCACTGCGATCTGCAAACCGATCTGGGGGTGTCAATAACTTTGTATTGACACCCGAAGCGCTTCGCAGAGGGCAGTGTGAACTGCTGGCGATTTCAGGTGCGATGCGGGAACCCGCAGTGGATTTGCAGGGTTTCCCCGCATCGCACAAGTATGAACTGAGCCTTAAACGGGAGCAAAGAGAGGCAGATTCTTCATTAGTTTGCAGCATGATCTATAAATTCCTCCTATGTAGCTCTGTGGCAGAACGAGTCCCTGTTTCACCTGTTCAATTTTACATGCCTTGCCCAATGCGCATCAATGCAGAACAAGAATTATGGAGCCCATTCACACCTGTGTCTGTTTCCTGGCCCTCTTGGGGAAAATAACTTTTTTGGTGAGACAATTCATTTTTTTTGCCCCATAAACTTTAATAGGAAAGAATGAAAAATGCATCAAAAATTGCAGATGCACAAGTGTGAATTTACAATAAAATCTGACCGACCACTTCTGAATTGTGTGTCTGTTAGTGAAATTCTGTCATCTCCAGCATTAATTCTGTTGCAGACTTTTGCAAATCTGTCTCAGCTGACTGCCTGGGGTTACAGGCTCATGAGTCACAAATATGCAAAAAAAGAACTGCTGTCTAAACTCTGCGAACTGAGAAGGGCAGCCTTATTTGCCTTTTTAATTTTGTTGCTAATTTGTTTGATAAATCTCCGCCAGTGTCTCTAAACACGAATTGTATCGTGGAGTCTAGGAAACCAAAAAAATGTGGAAACAAAAATGTGGAAAAAATGAAGAGCTGTGAATACTTTCCGGATGCACCTTCTAGGAATGAGCGCAGTGAGGCTACATTTAAGGGCACATTCCTAGAAGGTGCAACCGGAAAGTATTCACGGCTCTTCATTTTTTCCACATTTTTTGGGGGTTTCCACATTTTTTTTGGTTTCCACATTTTTTTGGTTTTTTTTTTCTGGTTTCCACATTTTTTTTCAGTTTCCACATTTTTTTTGGTTTCCACATTTTTTTGATTTTTTTTTTTTTTGGTTTCCACATTTTTATGGGTTTCCACATTTCTTTTTTTTTGGTTTCTTTCCACATTTTTTTGGGTTTTTTCCACTTTTCTTTTTTTTTTTGGTTTCTTTTTTTCCACATTTTCTTATTCGAAAATGGATTCAATTAAATAATTTTCTTCAAAATTCTACACACAATACCCTATAATGACAACGTGAAAGAAGTTTTTGAAATCTTTGCAAATTTATTAAAAATAAAAAACAAAAAAAATCCCATGTACATAAGTATTCACAGCCTTTGCTCAATACTTTGGTGAAGCACCTTTGGCACCAATTACATCCTCAAGTCTTTTTGAGTATGATGATACAAACTTGGCACACCTATTTTTGGGCCGTTTCTCCCATTCTTCTTTGCAGGACCTCCCAAGCTCCATCAGGTTGGATGGGGAGCGTTGGTGAACAGCCATTTTCAGATCTCTCCAGAGATGTTCAATCGGGTTCAAGTCTGGGCCACTCAAGGACATTCACAGAGTTGTCCTGTAGCCACTCCTTTGTTATATTGGCTGTGTGCTTGTGGGTCATTGTCCTGTTGGAAGATGAACCTTCGCCCCAGTCTGAGGTCTAAACCTCGAACAGGTTTTCATCAAGAATGTCTCGATCTTGACTAGTCTCCCCCGTTCCTGCCGCTAAAGAACATCCCCACAGCATGATGCTGCCACCACCATGCTTCTCTGTAGGGATGGTATTGGCCAGTTGATGGAACGGTGCCTGGTTTCCTCCAGACATAACGCTTGCCTTTCAGGCCAAAGAGTTCTATCTTTGTTTCATCAGACCAGAGAGTTTTGTTTCTCATGGTCTGAGAGTCTTTCAGGTCCCTTTGGCAAACTCCAGACCGGCTGCCATGTGCCTTTTTACTGAGTGGCTTATGTCTGGCCACTCTACCAAACAGACCTGATTGGTGGAGTGCTGCAGAGATGGTGCTTCTTCTGGAAGGTTCTCCTCTCTCTTCATTGAAATGCTGGAGTGGCCAGAGTGCCCATCGGGTTCTTGGTCACTTCCCTGACTAAGGCCCTTCTCGCCCGATCGCTCGGCTTGGCTGGGTGGCCCCCTCTAGGAAGAGTCCTGATGCTTCCAAACTTCTTCCATTTACAGATGATGGAGGCCACTGTGCTCATTGGGACCTTCAATGCTGCAGACATTTTTCTGGACCCTTCCCAAGATCTGTGCCTCCATACCAGTTTTTCTCAACTCCAGTCTTCAAGGCGCCCCCAAAGGGGTCTTCTTTTCAGGATTTCCCTCAGATGAAACGGCTGTGGTGTTTACTAAGGAATTGAAACTGATCAAATCACCTGTGCAAAATAATGGTAAGCCTGAAAACATGACCTGTTGGGGCGCCTTGAGGACTGGAGTTGAGAAACGCTGCTTCATACAATCCTGTCTCGGAGGTCTACAGACAATTCCTTGGACTTCATGGCTTGGTTTGTGCTCTGACATGCACTGGTAACTGTGGGACCTTTATATAGACAGGTGTGTGCCTTTCCAAATCATGTCCAATCAATTGAATTTACCACAGGAGGACTCCAATCAAGCCGTAGAAACATCTCAAGGATGATCAGTGCAAACAGGAGGCACCTGAGCTCAACTTTGGGTATCATGGCAAAGGCTGTGAATACTTCTGTACATGGGATTTTCTTTGCTTTTTTTATTTTTAATAAATTTGCAAAGGTTTCCAATACACGTCTTTCACATTGTCATTATGTGGTATTGTTTGTGGAATTTTGAGGAAAATAATGAATTTAATCAATTTTTGGAATAAGGCTGTTACATAACAAAATGTGCTTTTTACAGTCACATTACATTAGACTGCAGTCTCCCATTACATGATGACGTCAACAGCAGGCTCCGCCCGACACGTTTCGTCACACCTGACGTCTTCCGGAGCATTTTATTTTAGAAGATACAGTGCATGTCTCTTCCGCAAAAAGCCTGCCTGCTCGCGATTTCTTACATTGGAACAGGGTTTCTCAACTCCAGTCCTCAAGGCGCCCCAACAGGACATGTTTTCAGGCTTTCCATTATTTTGCACAGGTGATTTGATCAGTTCCACGGCCCTTAGTAATTACCACAGCCGTTTCATCTGAGGGAAATCCTTCTGTACGTGGGATTTTCTTCGCTTTTTTTATTTTTAATAAATTTGCAAAGGTTTCCAACACACGTCTTTCACGTTGTCGTTATGGGGTATTGTTTGTGGAATTTTGAGGAAAATAATGAATTTAATCGATTTTTGGAATAAGGCTGTAACATAACAAAATGTGGAAAAAGTGAAGCGCTGTGAATACTTTCCGGATATACTGTAGGCAAGATGTACTAAAACTGGAGCGCTCAGAATCCGGTGCAGCTGCGTATAGTAGCCAATCCGCTTCCAACTTCAGATTTTTCATTTAAGCTTTGACAAAAAGAAAAAAAAAAAAAACTGGAAGCTGATTGGTTTCTTGCACAGATGCACCAGATATTGCACTCTCCAGTTTTAGTAAATAATCCCCTTTGTATTTTTAATGCTATGGTAGTTTTGATTCCAAGCCCCACCCGGGATAAAAATGTAAGGCCTTTTTTTATCATAATGATGAATTCATTCAGGCATCGTGTGTGTGTGTGTGTGTGTGAGTGTGTGTGTGTGTGTGTGTGTGTGTTATATATATATATATATATATAAAAAAAAATTTTTTTTTTTTTTTACAGTTTTATATTAGTCCAACTTAGACTGATGTATCTATATACTGTATCTGGCCAATGTCCATGGAAGTTGGAAATCACTGAAGAAGAAATCACTTCTCAAGTAATCTTCACTTGTTTCTGGGTCCTGGGCTGAGCAGCTGGTGTGATGCACTGTAAATAATAATAATAAAAAATAAAACATTTTATTTAACCACGGCGGGGCGGTGCGGTCCTCGTTCTGGATGTACGTCATATGATGGCGATCAGAGCGGCCATTCGCCCGCACCAACGTGGCGCGACCCCAATCTCTGTAAAGAGCCGTGGCTCTTTAACCATGTGATCGGCTGTGTCCAATCGCAGCCGGTCACATGTAAACATGGAGATGCCGGTAATCAGTTTTCCTTGCCTCACGCTAACGGTGTGAGGCGACGAGAGCCGGTCAACGGGATCTCCTCACAGAGGACATCTAGGCATGTAATCAGGGCACTGATAATTAGTGCCCTGATTACAATAAAGTGCTCACCAGTGCCAGCAAACAGTGCCCACAAGTGCCAGCAATCAGTACCCATTAGTGATGCCAGTCAGTGCTGGCTATCACTGCTGCTCATCAATACCTATCACTTCTGTCCATCAATACCACCCATCAGTGTCACCTATCTGTGCCCACCAGTGCCACCTATCAGTGCCCATAAGTGTGGCATATTCGTGCCTCCTCATTGGAGCAGCACAGTGGTGTAGTGGTTAGCACTTTCACCTAGCAGTAATAGGGTCGCTTGGCCAAATATGTGTATGTGTTTGTAAGTGTGTCGGGACCCCACAGGGCAAGGACCACACTATACCACAGATGGACACCAGTGGCAAAAAAGTGCCCTGAGGCGATTCAGTTTGCATAGGTAGCGCTATACAAGTCATTCATTCATTGGTGCCAGCTAATCAGTGCCCATAAGTGCCACCTCATCAGGGCTGCCTCATCAGCGCCCATCAGTGAAGGAGAAAAATTACTTATTTACAAAAAATGTTGACAGAAACTAAGAAAAACTTACATTTTTTTCAAAATATAATTTTTTTTAGGGAAAAATAAAAAACCCAGAAGTGATTAAATACCACCAAAAGAAAGCTCTATTTGTGTGAAGAAAATTTATAAAAATGTCACATGGTTACAGTGTAGCACGACCGCGCAATTGTCATTCAAAGTGTGACGGCGCTGAAAAATGGCCTGGGCAGGAGGGGGTGTAAGTGCCCGGTATTAAAGTAGTTAGGCCCCTTTTTTCACACTGGGGCGGTGGGTGCGTCGGCAGTAAAACACCGCTATTTCTAGCGGCGCTTTACCGCCAATTTCACAGTGCTATTCGGCCACTAGCGGGGCGCCTTTACTCCCCCCCGCTAGCGGCCGAGAAAAGGTTAAAACCACCGCAAAGCCCAGCTGCAGCAGCCATATGCCGGCGGTATAGCCGCGCTGCCTCATTGATTTCAATGGGTAGGAGCAGTGAAGGAGCGGTGTATACATTGCTCCAAAGATGCTGCTATCAGCACTTTTTTTAGCGCCCTGCCATCGCACCGCTCCAGTGTGAAAGCCCTCGGGGCTTTCACATTGGAGACAAAGTAGCGGCTCTTTCAGGGTGCTTTGCAGGCGCTTTTTTTAGCGCTGTAGCGCCTGCAAAGCGCCCAGTGTGAAAGGGGTCTTAATGAGCGTACCCTTGGTTATACTGTATGAGCCATCAATCTGAATATCAATATTGTGCATACACCGAGATCAGCCACCAGATGGCAGCACCTGTGTGTAACATTTGCTTAGATATGCTTAGCAGTTTGAATTTTATTGGATTTGATGATATTTAGTTTAAAGAACAACTGACTAAACTCAATTTACACTCATTAGATGACGGTCATTAGAAAGTGGTATTCTGTAGTCTTCCATCAAGGAACATAGGTGTGCTGTGCAAATGTACAAAATTAGCTTTTGGCTATACTTCAGCTTTAATTGCATTGTTGAAGAAGCAAGTGTTCCCGTCTATCTGTGTCTGCAGGTTTAAAAAAAAAACAAAAAAAAAAACACTACAATTACATTTTGATACAATTCTTGCAATCCACACAAATGTCCTGTGATGCAAAGTCTTTTCCTTATCAGAAGCAGAGTTACCCTTTAAACACCTGAGGGAGCCTTATATATAAATAGGGGGTAATGGGCGTTGATGTCATGGGCGTCCGCAGAACTTTTTTCAGGGGGTGGCATCATTTTAAGGTCACCCATGCGCTGACTCTTTTCAACAATGTCATTATCAAATTATCACGGTCAGAGACTGCAGACGTAGTACAGGAGATGGTCAGAGACGGTGGACATGGCACAAGAGACTGTCAGAGACTGTGGACATGGCACAAGAGACGGTGAGTGACTGCATACATGGCCCAAGAGACTGTCAGACTGTGGACATGGCACAAGAGACTGTCAGGGACTGCATACATGGCCCAAGAGACTGTCAGGGACTGCATACATGGCCCAAGAGACTGTCAGGGACTGCATACATGGCCCAAGAGACTGTCAGGGACTGCATACATGGCCCAAGAGATTGTCAGGGACTGCATACATGGCCCAAGAGACTGTCAGTGACTGCATACATGGCTCAAGAGACTGTAAGAGACTGCGGACATGGCACAAGAGATGACCAAAGACTGCATACATGGCCTAAGAGACTGTCAGAAACTGCATACATGGCTCAAGAGACTATAAGAGACTGCGGACATGGCATAAGAGACTGCATACATGTGGGGGGTGACAGACACAGTGTGTGACAAAAAGAGACAGAGGGTGTGACAAAAAGAGACAGAGGGTGTGACAGAGAGAAAGGGGGTGACAGAGAGAGACGGGGGGTGAAAAAGACAGAGGAGTGATAAAAAGAGACAGGGGTGACACAGAGAGAGAGAGAGAGAGAGAGAGGGGTGACAGATGGAGTGACAGAGAGGGGTGATGGGGGTCAGAGAGAGGGACCCCCCAGCCCTGTCTGCAGTCCCTCAAGTGCCCCTATGTCCCAGTGGTGTGTGTAATGCTCAGTAAGGTACCTTGCATGCCAGTAGGATGTCCATGATGGCCAGCAGCTGGCAAGACCCGTTTTCATTCTGGGTAAGGACAGGCGGTGCCCTGTTCCTTCCATCAGATCTATAATGTGACATGGAGCGGTCCCTGGCTGCTTGCATTTCCTACCCGTCTTTGTTCTCTGCACCCCTGGTCAGTCTGTCCTCCAGGCCTGGGAGCAGCGAGGAGGTTTAAGCAGTCCAGGGGTTCCAGGCTCTGGGAGAAGCTGGGGACATTGTGCCTGCTGTTCCTGCTCTCCTTTCCAGTGGCTTACACCTCCTGGGCTGCTAGCTCGCACTATGTAGACTGGGTGATGTCATTCTGCCCACCCCTTGAGGCCTTCTCTGTCCCGCTCCTCACACACCAGCTGTCACCGGCCCTGCTAAACTGTGTACAGGTGCGAGCAGGGCCGGCTGCCGGCGCTAAGATAAATACAGAGTGGGGAACTCCTGATCTGATCCCTGATTCCAGGGGGGGGGGGGCGCTTGCCCCCCGCTGGCCCTACCTGCGGACGCCCATGGTTGATGTTGCACCTTTTTAGTATTGCTTTTGCCAGCAACAACTTTTCTCTTTCGTTCATTGATGGACACAGCACTTCCATTCTTGACCTTGGGGTTATATCACCACCTTCAGGAGTAGGACTAGGCAGAAAAAAAAGAACAAGCACAGCACCGCCTAGGGGCGGTCCTTACTGGTACTTACTCCTGAAGGTGGTGATATAACCCTAAGGTCAAGAATGGACGTGCTGTGTTCGTCAATGAACTCCGAGAAAGGGATTTTACGGTGAGTAGAAAAAAAATCCAGTTTTTCCTTTCATCCAATGCCATTTCCTGCATCATTCCCCTCTCTTGTTTATTCTTTCCCATGCCCTATAGGTTTTGTGATGAATGTTCTCAGCACAGACTGAGCCAACTCAAGCTGCCTCTCTGCGTCTAGCTGTTCATCCAAGTCCGTTTTCCCATTAACATCACTCAATACTTTACCGCAAGATATACTATATATACACCATAGTTTGTGGACTCTATAACCTTCCTACATAATAAACAATATACACTGATTTGGGCGATTGTTACCAAAGAAATGTAGCAGTATACATTGTGGCCTAAATTTATGAAAAACAATTATTTGCTAATTTTTATTTTATTTATTTTAATGTTAACAGCAACGAGGAAAAACTATTTTTTTCCCCCCAAAATTTTTGGTCTTTTTTTTAGATTTAGCAAACAAAAAAATGTGGTGGTTAACCACTTCAGCCCCAGAATGATTTACCCACTTCCTGACCAGACCATTTTTTGCGATACAGCAGTGCGTCACTTTAACAATTGCGCGGTCGTGAGACGTTTTACCCAAACTAAATTTGATGTCCTTTTTTCCCCACAAATAGAGCTTTCTTTTGGTGGGTATTTGATCACCTCTGTGGTTTTTATTTTTGGCGCTATAAACAAAAACAACAATTTTGAAGAAAAACATTTTTTTTGCTATAAAAAAAACCCCTACCCCCCCAAAAAAATGGAAAATAACTAATTTCTTCTTCAGTTTACCCCAATATGTATTCTTCTACATATTTTGGTAAATAAAAATTGCGAAAAGTGTATACTTATTGGTTTGCACAAAAGTTATGACGTCTACAAAATAGGGGATAGATTTATGGCATTTTTATATTTTTTATTTTTTTTTACTAGTAAAGGCGGTGATCAGTGATTTTTAGTGGGATTGCGACCGACAGTTCGAACACTTTTGACACTTTTTGGGACCATTGACATTTATACAGTCAGTTTATACAGTTTATTGCTATAAAAATGCACTGATTACTGTATAAATGTCACTGGCAGGAAGGGGTTAACACAAGGGGACGATCAAGGAGTTTTATGTAGAAAAGCAAGAGAATTGGGACTTTATAAGTGCAAAATATATTATCAAATATAATATATAAAAAATTATTTTATTTTGAGAAGCAAAATAAGAATTAGTTAATTAAAAAGCAAATTCTTATTTTGTTTCTCAAAATAAAATAATTTTCTATATATTATATTTGATAATTTATTTTGCACCTGTAAAGTCCCAATTCTCTTGTTTTTCTATTATTAAATTCTGGGATGTGGTGCTAAGAATTAATGGGTGTGCTCGTGTTCATAAAAAATCATGTCAAAAGGGGTTAAATGTGTTCCCAGGGAGGTGTTTCTAACTGTGGGGAGAGAGAGAGGGGGGGGAGAGAGAGAGAGAGAGGGGGGGGAAAGAGAGGGGGGGAGAGAGGGGAGAGAGGGGAGAGAGAGAGAGGGGGGGGAGGGGGGAGAGGGGGAGAGGGAGAGGGGGGCAGAGAGAGAGAGGGGGGAGGGAGAGAGGGAGAGTGGGAGAGAGGGGGGCAGAGAGAGAGAGGGGGGAGGGGGGAGAGAGAGAAGGGGGAGAGAGAGAGAAGGGGGAGAGAGAGGAGAGAGGGGGAGAGGGAGGGGGAGAGGCAGAGGGGGGGGAGAGAGAGAGAGAGAGGGGGGAGAGAGAGGGGGAGAGAGAGGGGGGGGGGAGAGAGAGAGGGGGAGGGGGAGAGAGAGAGGGGGAGGGAGGAGGGGAGAGAGAGGGGGAAGGGGAGAGGGAGAGGGAGAGAGGGGGGAAGGGGAGGGAGAGAGAGGGGGGGGGGAGAGAGAGGGGGGGAGGGGGAGAGAGGGGGAAGGGGGGAGGGGAGAGAGAGGGGGGAGGGGGAGAGAGGGGAAGGGGAGAGAGGGGGGAGGGGGAGAGAGATAGGGGGGAGAGAGGGGGGAAGGGGGGGAGGGGGAGAGAGATAGGGGGGGAGAGGGAGAGGGAGAGGGGGGGGAGAGGGGGAGGGGGGAGAGAGGGGAGGGAGAGGGAGAGAAAGAGAAAAAAGAGAAGAGATGTTCCTGATCACTAGGAACAGACGATCACTCTGAACTCTCCTGCCAGAACAGGGATCTGTTCGTTTACACTGACAGATCCCTGTTCTGGCTCTCTGTGGAGCGATCGTGGGTGGCCGGTGGACATCTGCATTGGCGAAGGGGCGCACCCACTGTAGCTGTTAAAGGGACCGCCATTCACAGGAACGAGCTGACCTTCCACCGTATAATGATGGTGGCTGATCAGCAAGTGGCTAAATACCAGCAGAAGAAAGCTCTATTTGTGTAAAAAAAATGTGAAAATTTTCAAATGTGTACAGTGTTGTATGACCACGCAATTGTTGTTCAAAGTGCGACAGCGCTGAAAGCTGAAAATTGGCCTGGCAGGTGGAAGTGTCTTTGGCCAGTTTTGCTGGCAGGATCATTGGGTGAAGAGAAAAAAAAAAAAAAAGCCCCCCAAAAAAAAGAAAACAAATACAACAGCACATCAGGCTTTTTTTTGGGGAAGAGACATGCACTGTATCTTCTAAAATAAAATGCTCCAGAAGACGTCAGGTGTGACGAAATGTGTCGGACGGAGCCTGCTGTTGACGTCATCACGTAATGGGAGACTGCAGTCTGAGTAAAAAGTAAGAGACTTAAATGCTGCAGCCAGAGATATGGGACACACAACATGAGAGAGAACTTATTTGTACTGTACCAAAGGCCATACTTCAGCTTTAATTGCACTGTTGAAGAAGCAAGTGTTTTCTGGTCTATCTCCGTGTCTGCAGAGCAGAAGGAGGTTTAAAAAAAAAAAAAAAAACATTTTGCTAAAATTCCTGCTTTCCACATAAATGTCCCAGAAAGGAAATTATTTTTCCTTATCAGAAGCAGAGTCACCCTTTAAACACCTGCGAGAGAATTATATAAATGGGGGGTAGTGGGCGTTGAAGTTGCACCTTTTTATTATTGCTTTTGCCTATTACGCTTTTCTTTCGTCCGATGCCCATTTCCATCCCCCCCCGCCCCCCTTTTCTGTTTATTCTTTCCCATGGCTTATAGATTTTGTGACGAATGTTCACAGTGCAGACTGAGCCGACTCAAGCTGCCTCCCTGCGTATAGCCATTCATCCAAGTCGCTTTTCCCATTAACCTCACCCCATGCTTTACCGCAAGATAACCAGAGGGTCTGCAGCTGTTCTCCGGCACGGCACGTATGCCATGTATATGGGGTGAAAATGTGATGCAAACACATTTTAAATATGTGCCTGAAGTTCCTGCAAAATGATCTCATTACTTGTTTAGTAACAGCTATTAAAGTAGATCATCAGTGATTGTCGTCCTTTGTCATTGGCCCAAACAAACATATATTTATTATATTGCAGCTTATCAATTCTTAGATGTGGTGGCTGTATTAGTTTTCTTTTTCAGGCTTTCTTTTCCTCTATTTTCACCTGGTGATCTGGCCAGTAAGTCTGTTGTTTTTACTTATCCACTTGCTGACCGCCCTATAGCATTTTTACTGCTACCGGGCGGCATCTGTGTGCAGGATTACATATATATATATATTACATATTACATACACACACGTATTCCTGAAATTCGGCCTGCAGGGGGCGCGCGCCATATACAGTCAGGTCCATAAATATTGGGACATCGACACAATTCTAATCTTTTTGGCTCTATACACCACCACAATGGATTTGAAATGAAAAGAACAAGATGTGCTTTAACTGCAGACTGTCAGCTTTAAATTTGAGGGTATTTACATCCAAATCTGGTGAACGGTGTAGGAATTACAACAGTTTGTAGATGTGCCTCCCACCTTTTAAGGGACCAAAAGTAATGGAACAAATTGGCTGCTCAGCTGTTCCATGGCCAGGTGTGTGTTATTCCCTCATTATCCCATTTACAAGGAGCAGATAAAAGGTCCAGAGTTCATTTCAAGTGTGCTATTTGCATTTGGAATCTGTTGCTGTCAACTCCTCAATATGAGATCCAAAGAGCTGTCACTATCAGTGAAGCAAGCCATCATTAGGCTGAAAAAAACAAAAAACAAACCCATCAGAGAGATAGCAAAAACATTAGGCGTGGCCGAGAGAGAGAGAGAGAGAGAGAGAGAGAGAGAGAGAGAGAGAATCTCCCTGCTAAAGCTGGGCCAAGGTAGGAGAATGTAGAAATCAGAGGAAGCTTTGGGGGGAAGGGGGGGGATTAAGGTTGTACTCTCTACGGCGAGCACACCCCTCCGGGCAGAGAGATCTCCGAGCCTTTAGATGCACACAGACTGGCATCAGAGCGAGCCCACAGCTGTGACCTTTATAGGAAGCAGCTTTCTATGATGGCGCATGAACAAGAGGAGGAGCCTAGAGCATTGGCGGGGGCCTCTGTGCATTGCCATTACACAGAACGGATAAGTTTGACGTGTTTGTTATTTAACCCCTTAGGGCCGGGCACATGCAAAATAAGTGGCCTCTTGGTGGGGTGGGCCTTGGCGCAGAGTGGACGCATTTTTGCGTGAATTGGTGCAAATAGAGCTGTGCTGAAAGCGTCAAACAACAAATCATTTGTGATTCTACAAGATTGCATGGTTAGCGTTACGTTAAGCAATTATGTTTAAAAGAGTTTAAAAAAAAAAAAAAGTTAATGCCAACTGTGCTCAGTTACTGAAAAAAAGATTAGAATAATTTATAGAAACAGAAAAATGTGATTCAGACACTGAAGTCAAGTCTCACGGAGCTCTGTTCAATCCATCATCGGAAAATGAAAAGAGTATGGGACAACTGCAAACCTACCAAGACACGGCCGTCCACCTAAACTGACCGGCCGGGCAAGGAGAGCATTAATCAGAGAAGCAGCCAAGAGGCCCATGGGAACTCTGGAGGAGCTGCAGAGATCCACAGCTCAGGGGGGAGAATCTGTCCACAGGACAACTATTAGTCGTGTTCTCCACAAATCTGGTCTTTATGGAAGAGTGACAAGAAGAAAGACATTGTTGAAAGAAAGCCATAAGAAGTCCTGTTTTCAGTTTGCGAGAAGCCATGTGGGGGACGCAGCAAACATGTGGAAGAAGATGCTCTGGTCAGATGAGACCAAAATTGAAGTTTTTGGCCTAAAAGAAAAACACTATGTGTGGGGGAAAACTAACACTGCACATCACCCTGAACACACCATCCCCACTGTGAAACATGGTGGTGGCAGCATCATGTTGTGGGGATGCTTTTCTTCAGCAGGGACAGGGAAGCTGGTCAGAGTTGATGGGAAGATGGATGGAGCCAAATACAGGGCAATCTTAGAAGAAAACCTGTTACGCCGGGTACACAATCGGAAATTTGGCCAGCAAAAGACAGATGAGAGCTTTTGGTCGGAAAATGCGACTGTGTGTATGCTCCATCGGACTTTTGCTGGCCGAATTCCAGCCAGCAAAAGACTGAGAGCAGGTTCTCAATTTTTCGGTCGGAAAAAGTTCCGATCGGAAATTCCGACGTGCAAAATTCCTACGCATGCTCGGAAACCATTTAGACGCATGCTTGGAAGCATTGAACTTAATTTTCTCAGCTCGTCGTAGTGTTGTACGTCACCACGTTCTTGGCGGTCGAAATTTCAGCGAACGTTTGTGCGACCGTGTGTATACAAGCCAAGCTTGAGCGGAATTCCGTCAGAAAAACCATCCAAGATTTTTCTGACGGAAAATCCGCTTGTGTGTACGGGGTATTAGAGTCTACAAAAGACTTGAGACTGGGGCGGAGGTTCACCTTCCAGCAGGACAACCACCCTCAACATACAGCCAGAGCTACAATGGAATGGTTTAGATCAAAGCGTATTCATGTGTTAGAATGGCCCAGTCACAGTCCAGACCTAAATCCCATTGAGAAACTTGAAAATTGCTGTTCACAGACGCTCTCCATCCAATCTGACAGAGCTTGAGCTATTTTGCAAAGAAGAATGGGCAAAAATGTCCTCTCTAGATGTGCAAAGCTGGTAGAGACATCCCCAAAAAGACTTGCAGCTGTAATTGCAGTGAAAGGCGTTCTACAAAGTATTGACTTTTAAAAAAAAAATTGAAAAACATTTATTTTCCTTCCACTTCACAATTATGTGCCACTTTGTGTTGGTTTATCACATAAAATCCCCATACAAAATACAAAGCTTCCTGGCATCAAGTCAAACATCCCAGGAGGCTTCAGGACAGTGCCCCCCCCCCCCCCCCAGTTGCTGCATCTTGTACATGGACAGCAATCGGGAAGTCACACCAAACACCTGAATCCCGGCGGTGACACAAGACCAAAAACAGCAGTGAAGACTTCGGTTCGTCAGAAGGCTGAGGCTGTGTTTTGTTTTTTGTCTTTTTTTTTTGTTTTGTTATTTGGTTTTGTTTTTTTGTTTTGTTTTTTGTTTTTGTTTTTGTTTTTTTGTTTTCTTTTATTTTTGTTTTTTTGTTTGGTTTTGTTTTTTTTCAGCAGATACAGTACTTGTAGCTGCTGAGTTTGACATTTTTTTTAACTGGGTGAAGTTTCTCTTTAACACACAAGCACTTGTTGGTTGTTTGTAGCAGGCAGGGAGCTGAAGACTGGCGCCTTGTCCTGAGGTCACCCTTCAGTGAGGGACGACTAATTGCATTGTACACAGTGAACAGCAGAGAGCGGTTCTTATCAGCGCACAGCCATTCCGGGGTCCTTTATAGAGCAAGTCTAGAACCCCTTTTACCTTGACTTCAGTGTCTGAATCACATTTTTCTGTTTCTATAAATTATTCTAATCTTTTTCAGTAACTGAGAACAGTTGGCAATAAAGCGGAGCTCCACCCGACTTTTAATCACTAGCTCACAATTTTTATTTATGTCGATTAGATCTAAATCTGACAATTTAAAACTAGACATGGGAGCCGTCAAAAAATTTGTTTCGTTTCGTTCCGTTTCGTATAAAAAAAAATTCACAATTCGTAATTCGTGTACGAAATTTAATTCGGATTCGTATGAATTTCGTACAAATCGTTAATATCGTTACGAATATCGACACCCTACGAATAATAACAAATTATCCGAAAACTTATTAACGTAACATAAGTAACACAAGTCTACTGTCTATTGTTCACCAATCACTCAGAGGAAGTACGAAATACAAAATTTCGTTTACGAATACGAAATTTCGTATTTCGTACTTCCTCTGAGTGATTGGTAAACAATAGACAATAGACTTGTGTTATGTAACGTTAATACGTTTTCGGATAATTCGTTATTTTTCGTAGAGTGTCGATATTCGTTATACTGAATCTCGAATTCATTTGAATCATTCGTTATATCCGCTATAATTTCTTTCATATTAGTTGAAATTCATCATTTGGTAATTTGGATTCGGATAATTTGGATCCGAAATTCGTAAACGAAATTTCGTATTTCGTACAGAATTCGGATTCGTAAAAATTCGTAATTCGGATTCGTACGAATTTCGAAAAAAATCGTACGAATTTCCGATTCGTACGAAACTAATCGCACATGTCTATTTAAAACGTACCTTTTTTTTTCTCTTTTTTTTTTCCCCCCCCCATTTCCGGGTTCGGGGGATTTCGGGTATGGGCAGGGTTGTGGCCGCTATTACGCCACTTCCTTAGTGCCACACTGTCTCCTGGGATCCTTTTCTCTTGTTCCCAGGAGTCTGCGCGGCGGCCTGGCGCGAGTTCTTGCACGATTTCGAAGCCTCAAGTGACGTTGACGGCTGTTGACGGCGCTCCTATGTTAATATTACTGCGCATGCGCGAGATCTTGGCTAGAACGGGCGTTGCATTCTGGCAGATTCACGTCACTGAATCCCGGAAGAGAATGCCTATGGGCTTTACATGCCCACAGGCAAGATGAAAACGATCGATATTAATTTTATAAAGCGTTCTTTGAAAGAAAAAAATGGGAAACCTTGGAAAAATGGGACATGTAAGTAACACACTTAAAAAGGAAGTTGTTTATAAATGTCACCAAAAAAATAAAACGTCGGAGGCAGTGGAGCCCCGCTTTAACTTTTTTTTTTTTAACTCTTTTAAACATAATTGCTTAACGTTACACCATGCAATCTTGTAGAACCCCAAATGATTTGCTGTTTGACTACAGATCTGGCAAAAGCAGGTCACTGCAAAAGATGACACGCCATTGTCACCCCTCCGGTGCATCGCCTCTCCTACCTCGCCTCTGTTCCAGAGCTGCCGCCTTCACAAGACTCTTTGCATAGGCGTACGCAATCGCCCCCATGCAATGTACATGTTTGATATCTATTTACTTGCCGTAACATTATCTTTTATATTTTACCAAACAATTGGGTAATATATTGTGTTTTTGCACATTAAAATTCATTAAAGTGTATTTTTTCCGCTATGCAAATATAAAATAAAATATAAAAAATATACAAAGTGAGAAATGTCACCAGCACCCCATGGATCTCCAGAAGCTTTATTCAGCGACCACATTGTTAAAGTACATAGCAACGTTTTAGAGCCACGTAAGATCCGTTCCTCACATGCCTGATGAAGGGGTCCTATGTGGGTCCGAAACGTCGCTATTTGCTGTAACGGTTTGATCGTGGAACAAAGCTTTGGACCCATTCTGGAGCCCCATGGTGTGCTGGTGACATTTCACTCTGACTATTCACGGTTCCAGCCGGCGGTCACTTCAGCACCCACTTATGCACACAGCCATTTCCACAGGAATGTGTGCATTGGGAGTAGTGCTACACCCACCATTTTATTTTCTAAGACCACTGCCTAAAACAAATATAATGAATATAATGTATAGGGGCAGTGGCGCCTGTTGGTTGTTTTGTTCAAAACAACCAGCTCCCTGGCGGTGCGGCACTAGCACCCCACCCCACCCCCCCCCGCGCGTCTTCCGGTTAGCCTGGCACTTACCTAGATAGATAGATCCAGATTTATGGAGGGTGTCATCAAGCACGGGGGTCCTAGCGGGTGCAGGGTCTGGCCAGTGGCTCCAGGCTAGCGGGTGCGGGGTCCGGCCAGTGGCTCCAGGCTAGCGGGGTCCGGCCAGTGGCTCCAGGCTAACAGGGTCCGGCCAGTGGCTCCAGGCTAGCGGGGTCCGGTCAGTGGCTCCAGGCTAACAGGGTCCGGGCAGCGGCTCCAGGCTTGCGGGTGCGGGGTCTGGCCAGTGGCTCCAGGCTTGCGGGTGCGTGGTCTGGGCAGCAGCTCCAGGCTAGTGGGTGCAGGGACCATTCAGCGGCTCCAGGGTGGCGGGCTTCCTCTCTGGCTCCACCGGCTTCCTCCCTGGCTCCACATCAGGCATCCAATAGGATCACCTGAGCTTTTGGCCAATCGGGAAACGGGTCTCACGCCTGCTTCCTGATTGGCGGGGAGAAGATTTAGTATGAAAATAGCGAAAATGTATTTGCTATCATCGCACAACTGGGTGGGATGGGGACGCAGTGCTCTGCGCCCCAAGCCCACCCTTTTTTGAAGCCTATTAGAGCCTCAGGCTCTAATCATGTGTTTCAAAAAACACTACCCCCCCCCCCCCCCCCCCCCCCCATTCCCACCATTGGAATTCATGCGCCCGGCATCCTTAAAGGGGTCGGGCACATAGGGAGGGTGGCGACAGTGTTGGGGGGGGGGTGGCGCCCACAATACACGGGCCGCCACTGTTTGGGGGCTCTAAGTCTTTTTCTAGCCATAAAATTCTGATTTTTTTTTTACGTGAATGTCAGAACTGGCCCAGACTAGACCATGATCAAGCAATTAAAAAAATGTACATTACACTTTGCACTGGAAGCATACTCCCAGGGACAGGTCACCCGAGGACATGAAATGTCTTTTTATATATAGCTAGACCTCCTCTGATATTCCCGTATATTACGCCATGTCCCATTACTAAGATTAGGGACTTCCTACAGGAAACAAGTGATCCCAGGTTGCTCCGGAGCACGTGCCTCCAAACAAAAGTCTTCCTTATGTTTTTCTGCAGTTTTTAATTCTTTTAACCCTCGGATGTTAAATACTGTAGCACTCGCCGTCCTGGTACCAGAGCCCCACTGCTGTGTCATTTATTCTGTGAACGGGTTGTGGGATTGGTGATATAACTGGGATTAGTTCATGAATCGCTAGTAAGGCGCTCTAATCCCCCCCACACAATGTTCTTCTTTGTGTGTTTTTAGAAAGGATATTTCTACTTTGAGCCTCAGGCGGATTAGTGGGCCTACCCTAATTATACCATCCTCTTTGAACCTCTGATGTTTAAACCCATGCCAACAGCAGTGCCTTATCTGGGTTGCCCCCCCCCCCCCCACTTATGGGGGTTACACTATGACCTAATAATGCATGGACTCATTTGTCAGCATGTGCTACATAACAACTGTTTTGTCCACAGCCACCAATAGAATTCAGACTTTCGGAATGTCTCTGGCGGCTGTTATGTAGGCTGAATACGGTACAGGGAGCTCAGCTCTGGGCAAACAGCTAAATACACACATGAAAACTATGTGTGAGAGCTGTTTTACCTGCTAAAGGATTTGTGTTTCTGTCCATCCAGTTCTGAGATTTACACAGCACAGTCCTGTCTGGCAGGGTTAGGAGACTTGATTTTTTTTCTGCTGTAGTCGGGGGCGGACTAACAACTCATGGGGCCCCCGGGGCAATAGGAGATTATGGGGCCCCCAGGCAATAGGAGATTATGGGGCCCCCAGGCAATCGGAGATTATGGGGCCACACAGTATACACACACAGTATACACATACATGTACACACCAGGGGCGGTGCGTCCATAAAGGGCGCAGGAGCGCCGCCCCCCCCCCTCTCCTGTCACTCTCTATATACCATAGATAGATTCATGCATTGCATGAATCTATCTTTGGTCGCTGCTGACACCCCCTATTCAGGTGTCCGGCCCCTTTTCGGTCACCGGCGCCTGAATTACAGCGGTGGGGGTGTTTTTTTGGAAACACCTGATTAGCGCCGTAGGCCAAAAAGGTGACAAGCGGGCGCAACGCTGTGCGTTCCTTGTCACTCAGCACTGATGTTAGCAAACCGAAGGAATTTGGTTTGCTAACATTGTACTGCCCCTTAGCCAATCAGGAGCACAGGTCTGTGTTACCTGTGCCCTGATTGGCTGAAACGACAGGGGCTGTGATTGGGCGCCTATCAGGCGTCCAATCATAGCAGAGGATGAGAGGAGGAGCGGGCAGGAGAGGAAATGGAGGACACGATGCCACCGTCACCCAAAACAAGGTAAGTGCAGGGCGGGGGGGGGGCACAGTGGCAGCTTCTTTGCAGGGACTGTTTTGATGGGCAAAGTGGCTGCGTTTTGATGGGCAAAGTGGCTGCGTTTTGATGGGCAAAGTGGCTGCGTTTTGATGGGCACAGTGGCTGCGTTTTGATGGGCACAGTGGCTGCGTTTGGTACAGTGGCTGCATTTGATGGGCTTTTTTTTTTCAGAATTGTTCAGTTTATTTGCACCCCCCCCCAAAAATTTTGAGCACCAGCCCCCACTGGTACACACAGTATACACATACATGTACACACAGTATACACAGACATGTTTCTATTGGCTGAGAAGGTACTGGAGAGGTGGGGCAGCTATAAACTTGGGATTTTTAGGCCAAAAGGATGTCGGTAAGGGACATTTCAGATGTAAAAAAAACACAGATTTTTACATACTGTCCCTGGTTTTACTGAGGCTGGCAACCCTGATGGGGCCCCCTAGTGGCCCGGGGGCCCTCGGGCAGTGCTCGAGTGGCCAAATGGTCAGTCCCCCCCTGGCTGTAGTTCGAGGGACTTCAGGTTGTTTTTTCAAACAAAGTTGATGATTGTTGCCAGACCCGGAGCAGAGGAGACCTCTTCCAATAGGGACACCTTTTTTGGAGTGCATCCAGAAAGTATTCACAGCGCTTCACTTTTTCCACATTTTCGTTATGTTTACAGCCTTATTCCAAATTGGATTAAATTCATTATTTTCCTCAAAATTCTACAAACAATACCCCATAATGACAACATGGAAGAAGTTTGTTTGAAATCTTTGCAAATTTATAAAAAAAAATGTACATAAGTATCACAGCCAGGGCCGGGACAAGGGGTGGGCAGGAGGGGGGCGGCTGCCCCTGGCACAATGGTTTATTGCAGGGGTGGGGGGCACCCTGACTCTAACCCTAAGGGAAAGGGGAGCGCAGTTTGGCATCTTTGCCCTGGGCAATGGATGACCTTGTCCCGGGACTGATCACAGCCTTTGCTCAACACTTTGTTGAAGCACCTTTGGCACCAATTACAGAGACTTTTTGAGTATGATGCTAAAAGCTCAGCACACCTTTTTTTCGGGCAGTTTCTTCCATTCTTCTTTGTAGGACCTCTCAAGCTCCATCAGGTTGAATGGGGAGCGTCGGTGCACAGCCATTTTCAGATCTCTCCAGAGATGTTCAATCGGGTTCAAGTCTGAGCTCTGGCTGGGCCACTCAAGGACATTCACAGAGTAGTCTCGTAGCCACTCCTTTGTTATCTTGGCTGTGTGCTTAGGGTCGTTGTCCTGTTGGAAGATGAACCTTCGTCCCAGTCTGAGGTCCAGAGCGCTCTGGAGCAGGTTTTCATCAAGAATGTCTCTGTACATTGCTGCATTCATCTTTCCCTCGATCCTGACTAGTCTCCCTGTCTCTGTCGCTGAAAAACATCCCCACAGCATGATACTGCCACCACCATGCTTCACTGTAGGGATGGTATTGGCCAGGTGATGAGCGGTGCCTGGTTTCCTCCAGACATGATGCTTGCCATTTAGGCCAAAGAGTTCAATCTTTGGTCATCGGACCAAAGAATTGTGTTTCTCATGGTCTGAGAGTCCCTCAGGTTCAAACTCCAGACGGGCTGTCATGTGCCTTTTACTGAGGAGTGGCTTCCGTCTGGCCACTCTACCATACAGGCCTGATTGGTGGAGTGTTGCAGAGATGGTTATTCTTCTGGAAGGTTCTCCTCTCTCCACAGAGAAACACTGGAGCTCTGTCAGCTCTGACCATCGGGTTCTTGGTCACCTCCCTGATTAAGGCCCTTCTCCCCAATCACTCAGTTTGGCCGAGTGGCCGGCTCTAGAAAGAGTCCTGGTGGTTCCAACTTCTTCCATTTACGGATGATGGAGGCCACTGTGCTCATTGGGACCTTCAATGCTGCAGGAATTTTTCTATACCCTTCCCCAGATCTGTGTCTCCATACAATCCTGTCTCAGAGGTCTACAGACAATTCCTTGGACTTCATGGCTTGGTTTGTGCTCCGACATGCACTGTTACCTATGGGACCAGTAGCGGTGCGTCCATTAAGGGCGCACGGGCGCCGCCCCCCTCTCTAGCCACCCCCTCTATTACCAATGGATAGATTCATGCATTGCATGAATCTATCCAGGGCTGCCGCTGCCACCCCCTATTCAGGCGCCTGCCCCCCTTTTGGGCGCCGGAATTACAGCGGCGAGGGGTGTTTTTTAAGCACTTGATTAGAGACATAGGCTCTAATAGGCGGCAAAAAAAATGACCCAGGTGTGTTAGAACAGCGTATTAATAACAGCTTTTCCGTCTCCCACCTGAAAACTATTTTCCAATGACGGTGTCTCCGATTAGGTTATCGTTATTTGATTCATGCAGTTGCCTCCCAATGAGGACAGCAACTCCTAAAAAGAAAACTTTCTACAAGGTGGTGCTGCAGCTTCTCAAACTGATCTGCGCTAATCTGTAGCGTGGTAGCCCCTAATACACACAGCTCACTCCTAATACACACAGCTCACTCCTAATACACACAGCTCACTCCTAATACACACACCTCCATGGCAGTACACAAATAGGATGCGTCAGGTGGATGCACAAACATTGCTTTTCTAAGAAAATGTCTCCTAACTGGTACAATCAGCAGAAACTCCGCTGGCAAACACCTTGTATCTTGAACTTGGGAGCCAATTCGCCTTGGAGCGATAAGCAGAAGATAAGGAAAGGGTGTTTTTTTTCGAGTCTTGCCCTGCAGGCGGGAGAGAACCCATTGAACTCGTGACCAGCTTGAGCTCAGACATTATCTGAGAAAGTAAACAGGTTTGGTGGCCTCAGGGGGGGGGGGGGGGGGGGGGGGGGGGATCTCCATTCCACGTGGCTCAGCGACTGTGTTGTTGTTGGGACAGGTTTTCTCTCTACTGTCTGTTGAAGCTGAACTCCAGGAATGATTTGTATTCCATAACTTACATTATTGCTGGACTGATGGGGAAGCTGGAAATTACTGTACTAGTTGGCGCTACTACAGTGATGGCCATGAGCTTCCCGGTCTGCACCAGTGGCGGCCGGTGCTCAAAATTTTTGGGGGGGGGCGCAAACAGCCTCACTGTGCCATCAAACGCTGCCACTGTGCCCATTAAACGCTGCCACTGTGCCCATTAAATGCTGCCACTGTGCCCATTAAATGCTGCCACTGTGCCCATTAAACGCTGCCACTTTGCCCATCTAACGCTGCCACTGTGCCCATCTAACGCTGCCACTGTGCCCCAAGTGCTGCCATTGTGCCTCAAATGCTGCCACTATGCCCATTAAATGCTGCCACTGTGCCCATCTAACGCTGCCACTGTGCCCCAAGTGCTGCCACTGTGCCCATCTAACGCTGCCATTGTGCCTCAAATGCTGCCACTGTGCCCATTAAATGCTGCCACTGTGCTTCAAACACTGCCACCGTGCCCCAAGTGCTGCCACTGTGCCCATCTAACGCCTCAACCGTGCCCCAAGTGCTGTCACTGTGCCCATTAAATGCTGCCAATGTGCCCTCTGCCCGCCATCTACCGGCACTTACCTTGTCTCGGTGTGCAGCTGGTGACGGCGTCAGGCGGCGAGCAGTGTCTCCTCATCGACCCGACATCTTCTCCCGCGCTCCTCCTGTCTTCTGCAATGATTGGACGCCTAGGCGTCCAATCACAGCGCCTGTGACTTCAGCCAATCAGGTGACCGGTAACACAGACCCGGCAACCTGATTGGCTGAGAGGCGGGTCTGTGTTAGGGAAGCGATGTATTCGCTTCTCTAACACAATACTGTGTAAACAGCGAACGCACAGCATTGCGCCCGCTGTTTACACTTATGGAAGCCTATTAGAGCCCACCGCTCTAATCAGGTCCCCTATTAGAGCTGTATTAGCGCTTCCAAAAACACCCCCCCCCCCGCTGTAATTTAGATGCCCGGCGCCCGACAAGGGGCCGGACACCTGAATAGGGGGCCGGACACCTGAATAGGGGGCCGGACACCTGAATAGGGGGCAGCAGCGGTGACAATAGATAGATTCATGCAATGCATGAATCTATCTATTGGTGATAGAGCGGTGCAGGAGAGAGGGGGCGGCGCTCCTGCGCCCTCTATGCACGCACCGCCACTACTCTGCACACTGACCAAAGGGTCGTTTATGGGGCACGGCCACCACTCAAAGAGTGCCTTGTATTTTTTTTTTCAATGAATTAGACAAAGTGGAGATCGTGACCTCACTGCCCTTCCTCTATACCTCGGCCAATCACAGAATGCTTTGTATATCATGGTGCTTCGAAGTATGGCTGAACCAAGAGAACAGAATGGTATTGACAACTTTACTTTCTGAAAATACTAGCTCACAGTTTTTTTTTATGCTGAGCTTCTGCTTTTATAGTGGACCTCCACTCACATTTTGGACATTACTTAATCCTAACACATCCCCCTCCCTTTTACATATTTGGAAAAAAATGTTGGGGGTAGCAAGTACTTTTTTCAGCAGGTACCTGCTCCCACTACCTCATTCCTCACCTAGGTTCACATAGGGATGACTTGGTATGCCCCACCAGCAGCCTCTTTAGATCATGTCACACATCCCTTGTCACCCATCCCATCCCATGTCACACATCCCCGGCCTTCCCCACTTGGTGTGTGGGCAGGTGCAGTTAGCTACTTTGCCACTAGGTGGCTCTGTACCAGAATAGGTTTAGTTACAGTAAGGTCATTAGGCGCTAGTCTCCTTTTAGGTAGAGCCCTCCTGCAGTGATGTCATAGGGGAGTCAGTGCCCAGTTATAAGCCTGGTTGGGAGGAGCCTTAGTACACTTGGAGCATGGGAGCTAAACACGCCACACCACTATGGATATAATCAGCATGAATAGGCCTTGGACAGGGCAGGGGGCTGGGAGTAGACCTGCACTCAGGAAGACATGGCTGTAATCTTTCTGTCCCTTAAAGCGGAGTTCCACCCAAAAGTGGAACTTCCGCTTTAAGCACTCCTCGCCCCCTTGCATGCCACATTTGGCATGTCATTTTTTTTTTGGAGGGGGAGTGGGTACCTTCTTTTTAGTGGGACTTCCTGTCCCACTTCCTCCTTTCTCTTCTCGGCCACCTAAGCTGACTCCTCTTCTTGCCCTTCCCTGCCAGCAATCTTCTGGGACAGTAACAGGTCCCAGAAGATTGCCTGCCCAATAGCAGAGCGACTCGCGCATGCACACTGCGTGCCCGGCCGTGAAGCCATAAGCTGTCACGGCCGGGTGCCCCACAGTTGCTATGATGGTGCTCCAGAATGGAGGGGGAGAGGAGAGAGGCTCCGGGGGGGCCCACATCGCTGGACCGTGGGACAGGTAAGTGTCTGTTTATTAAAAGTCAGCAGCTACACTTTTTGTAGCTGCTGACTTTTAATAAACTATAAAACGGGTGCAACTCCGCTTTAAGGAGGTGGTTTCTAGGGCAGATTGCAAAAGGCCTCCTGGGCCAGGCCAAGAGTTCCCTGTGTGTACAACAGTAAAGACTTTGGATTGTAGGAAGACGGGTTGATTTACTACAAATGGAGAGTGCAAAATCTGATACAGCTCTGCATAAAAACCAATCAGCTTCCACGTTTTATTGTCAAATTTTAATTGAACAAGCTGAAGTTAAAAGTTGATTGGCTACCATGCACAGATGCACCAGATTTTGCACTCTCCATTTTTAGTAAATCAACCCCACAGCATTGGACCTCTTGACCTGGAAAGTACTTTTTTTTTTATTTTATTTTTTTAAAAAGACAACAGCTACAGTACTTGTAGTTGTTGACTTGAAAACTGGATAAAGTTCCTCTTTAACCGGTTGCCGATCACCCAGGTACGTCATTCTGCAATTACAGGAACGTCATTCTACACTTCCGGGTCTGGGGCGCACAAGTACGCCGCCGGCGACCTGCTCTTGCTGTGATTGGACACAGTGGGATCCAATCAGCTGGCCCGGAGGACCCGATGTCTGCTAGGACCCATCAATTGTTTCCGAATGAGGCAGAATGGCGATCTGCCTATGTAGACAAGGCAGATCACCGTTCTGTGACAAAGGAAGACAGAGAGCCTGTGTTTCTGCTAAGCAGGAAGACAGATCTCTGTCTTCTCACAGTTAAAGCACCTCCCTCACACAGTTAGCATGCACTACCTAGGCACACATTTAAACCTTTGATTGCCCCATGATGTCATTCCCTACCAGTGTCATTAGTACAGTGACAGTGCTTTTTTTTTTTAGCACTGATCACTGTATTGGTGTCACTGGTCCCCAAAAAGTGTCACTCTTGTGTCCGACTTGTCCGCCACAATGTTGCAGTCCCGCTATAAGTCACTGATCGCTGCCATTACTAGTAAAGATAAATAGATAAATAAAAATTTCATAAAAATATCCCATAGTTGTAGACGCTATAACTTTTTTAATTTAAAAAAAAAAAAAATATATATTTTTTTTTCAAAATTGTCTGTATTCTTTTGTTTATAGCACAAAAAATAAAAACCACAGAGGTGATCAAATACCACCAAAAGAAAGCTCTATTTGTGGAAACAAAATTAGGTACAGTGTGGCACGACCGCGCAATTCTCAGTTAAAGTAACACAGTGCCCTATCGCAAAAAACAATGACCTGGTCATGAAGGGGGGGGGGCGGTAAATCTTCCGGAGCTGAAGTGGTTAATGAATTCCTAGTCCGAGATCTAAAGCAAGCTTGTCCTGATTTCTCTTTGACTTTCTATTTTAAGTGCTTGTTCCAGGTCAGTGCCTTAAAACAGAATGGGGCCCTAGGCAAATATGCAGGTTTGACTTCCCACCATTTGTCGCACCATTTGTATTAGACACCAACTGCCTACAAGCACATCCTACCTTGTGCGATGACAGCAGGTACACAGCTTTGACCAGCTGGGCTATCCCTTGGCTTACTGCAGGAGCATGAAGGTTATTTCTGGGGCTCCGGTACATCCAGCAGGTCCAAGGCTGCTGCTAAAATTGCCTTGTGGATGATCCAGCGCTACTTAGAATTGAAGTCCAAAGGATATGGGGGGGGGGGGGGGGGGGACAGCGAGAGACAGAATAACAGGAAAAATATACAGAAAAACGCATTTAAAAAAAGTTATAAATTGATTTGAGTGAAAAATTTAATGACTCCTTCGCAAAACATGACTTAGTACTTGGTGGAGAAACCCTTGTTGGCAGTCGCAGAGGTCAGACATTTCTTGTAGTTGGTCACCAGGTTTGCACACATCTCAGGAGGGATTTTGTCCCACTCCTCTTTGCAGATCTTCTCTAAGTCATTAAGGTTTCGAGGCGTGTAACGTTTGGTACCCTTCAGCTCCCTCCACATATTTTCTATGGGATTAAGGTCTGGAGACTGGCTAGGCCACTCCAAGACCTTAATGTGCTTCTTCTTGTGCCACTCCATTGTTGCCTTGGCCGTGTGTTTTGGGTCATTGTCATGCTCGAATGATCCATTTTCAATGCCCTGGCTGAGGGAAGGAGGTTCTCACCCAAGATTTGATGGTACATCGTCCCTTTAATGAGGTGAGGTTGTCCTATCTCCTAAGCAGAAAAACACCCCCAAAGCATAAAGTTTCCACCTCCATGTTTGATGGTGGGGATGGTGTTCTTGGGGTCATAGGCAGCGTTCCTCCTTCTCCAAATACGGTGCGTTGAGTTGATGCCAAAGAGCTTGATTTTGGTCTCATCTGATCACAACACTTTCACAGAGTTCTCCTCTGAATCATTCAGATGTTCATTAGCAAACTTCAGATGGGCTGTACATGTGATTTCTTGAGCAGGGGGACCTTGCAGGCGCTGCAGGATTTAAGTCCTTTACGGCGTAGTGTTATCAATAGTTTTCTTGGTGACTATGGTCCCAGGGGCCTTGCCAATATTCTCTCTTGTAGTTCTGGGCTGATTCCTCACCGTTCTCATGATCATTGAAGCTCCACGAGGTGAGATCTTGCACTGAGCCCCAGACCGAGGGAGATTGACAGTTATTTTGTGTTTCTTCCATTTGCGAATAATCACTCCAACTGTTGTCTCCTTCTCTCCAAGCTGCTTGGCGATGGTCTTGTAGCCCATTCCAGCCTTGTGTAGGTCTACAATCTTGTCCCTGACATCCTTGGACAGCTCTTTGGTCTTGGCCATGGTGGAGAGATTGGAATCTCTATGCTTCTGTGGACAGGTGTGTTTTATACAGGTAACAAGCTGAGATTAGGAGCACTCCCTTTGAGAGAGTGCTCCTAATCGCAGCTCGTTACCTGTATAGAGGACACCTGGGAGACAGAAATCTTGCTGATTGATAGGGGATCATTAAAATGCAAATCAATTTATAACTTTTGTAGGGCTGTTACTGATTAAAATTTTTGTGTTCGATTAATCGTTTTTTTTTAATCGATTAATCGACTAATTTCAATTAAATGCATTAGTCAGTGGTAAATGTGGTATACACTATATACAATCACCCAACACTAGTTAGTTTCCACAATCCATGACTTAACTTCACAGTTCACACAAATACGTTGGAAATTCAAACTGTAGCACTGACATAAGTAATTTTTTTTTCCACAGTAGCGTGACAATCCCTCCACCTCCGGTCTAACTAATCACTCTCACCTTATGGCATGGACCCCTGTGCAAACAGGTGGTCTTACAAGCGGGTATCAAAAGGGTTAACACGGACAATAAACTTCTCTCACGTCTCCTTAGAGCTCAGCAAGGACGCAGGTCATGGGTAGAGAGAAAAGATCTAAGTGCTCACCGCTTAAGTATAAGATTTCATTTTTGTGTTCAAACACAAACTACTCACATAAAGATGATAAAAACACAGCATGTAAAGCCGACAATCGTGTTAGTTCCGTACGGCAGCAGCGGGTGACGTCATGCGTAGCTCCTCCCTGTACGTGTTACGTTCAATCAGAACTTAAACGTCACCGGACTCCTCCCCCTTCCCTTCGTTAGCAGACAGAGGCACTTGGGGAAAGGGGGAGGAGTCCGGTGACGTTGATGTCCGTGATGTCACCGGATCTCCAACGGAACTCCCTGAAGGCCCGGAAGCCGGCGGAGAGGCGAGTACCGAACAAAAGAATTTTGATCGATCAAAAAAATTAAAGATTAAATCCAGCCCAAGGTCTATTCCATTTATCTGACATACCAACTCACCATTATTGTAAGACCCTGATTCTGCCCCTACTTAATGCAGCCCAAATGTGCATTCCTAGGCACTGGGGCTCACCTCACATCCCAACCATCCCAGAATGGTTCAAACAAATCAATAGGATAGCTGAAATGGAAGAACTTATTGCCATCGCTCATGACTCCCCAGCCAAATTCACCACGACATGGGCCTGTTGGAAACATTTCCAAACCACTGATAGTTATCTGACTCTGATGAATTAACCCTCAACCAGGCCTTACATACATAAGGCAAACACCTAACTACTAACCCATGTGACCACTCACCCCCCCCCCCCCAGCTCCCCCCCCCACCCCGCCTCCTCCTTCCTTCAGACGACATGGGCCTTCCACCCCTACCCAAGGGACGAGTATGGAAGACCGCATGTCGCTACTCCCCATATGCTATACATACAACTGAATAGCATTACTACACGCTTAAAGTGGAAGTAAACCCCCCTATCGTTTTCAGCCAAGGAAGCTGCCATCTTTGCCTCTGTTTAATCTTCAACTGCCACGGTGCTGCACATGTGATCCGTTATGACACCAGCCATTGGATGGTTTGACTGTTTGGTTGAGAGCACAGCCAATGTGCAGTTAACATTCACGGCATGCCTTTTTTTTTAGACTGTTAAATCGATGGGTTTACTTCCGCTTTAACCCCCACAGCACAAAAATGGCACCAGACCGAAACCGCATACTACATAGCGGAGACCGGGGAGACACCTACCAATCCCTCAATTCCCCATATATCTCTTCCCCGCCACCTCCCCCCTCCCCCCCCCGCGCCACTTCCCCAAAACTTAATAACCTATCCCCCTCACCCCTAGCCCCTTGACACACACCTAAATCCAATCTCACCTGTCACTACCTGGCTGCCCATAGCAAGGCATCCAGTTGTAGTCTCATACGCCCGTCAACGGATCTGTCATGCAGACATCCATTTCAATACCCATACATTTGCAGCCTCCACAGATGACCCGTGCCACAAGATAGAACAAAATGTAATAGTACTTAGAAATATTCTCCATATGGTTCTCAAAATATCTCGTTGTCATACCAAGAGGTCAGATTTATATGCCGCATCCAAAATGACTAACGTTTATTGTTCGCCTATTCGTTTATTCTGTGACTCTTGAATATGTACATGACAATCCTGTTACCGTGACTGATTGTAATTTTTCTTCAATAAAATTCCTTTTGAAAAAAAAAAAAAAAAATCTTTAATTTCTACAGCCCTAAACTTTTGTGAAATGCGTTTTTTCTGGATATTTTTGTTGTTGTTCTGTCTCTCACTGTTAAAATAAACCGACCATTAAAATTATAGACTGATCATTTCTTTTGTCAGTGAGCAAACGTACAAAATCAGCCAGGGATCAAATACTTTTCCCCCCCTCACTGTATACTTCCAGGGCCTAAACCAGTGATGGCGAACCTTGACACCCCCAGATGTATTGGAACTACATTTCCCATGATGCACAACTACACTGCAGAGTGCATGAGCATCATGGGAAATGTAGTTCCAAAACATCTGGGGTGCCAAGGTTCGCCATCACTGGCCTAAACCATCCATTCCTATTATATTTAGTCAGGAAACCCTTTATACTACACAGTTATTGACAAATCTTAGATGGTATAATCAGATTATAATGACCCTTGGGGCCCCAGAAATTTTTTTAAATGCTGACAGAGATACCACAGAAAACACACTTCTCCTTATAACTGTCCAAAACCAGTATATTTCCCAGCTTGGTTTGCCGATGTCTGTATGATACCAGTTCTTGCCGGTATGTAAAACATATCTGTTCATCACAAACTTGCACAGAGCCACGCCATGTTGATACCCAAAATAGTAAATAGCACACAGTGGCCCGGCTTGAGCTGAGTGATAGTCAGGGATCAGGGCCGTCTTTAATTTTTTTTTGGACCCTGGGCAAACATTCTCTTGGGCCCTCTCGACTCCACTTATCAACTATTTGCAGGCAGTGCGGGCTCAAGGGGAAGCTGCCTTGGGCCCCACAACAATGACTGGGCCCGGGGCAGCTGCCCCCTTTTGCCCTGTGTTAAAGACGACCCTGTCAGGGATGCAAAAATGGAAGCAAGCTATGCAGAGGCGGCTCTCTAATTAGGCAAATTAGGCGGTCGCCTAAGACCTCACACTCCTAGGGGCCTCACGGCCGCCTAATTCGCCTGATGTGTGTGTTACAGTTGAAGGGAATATCATGCAATTTATACAGTTAATTTATATTGCTTTAATTATTTTTACCATTTTGGGCATGAGTGGGGCCTCATGTCTAAGATTTGCCTAAGGCCTCACAAAGCCTAGAGCCACCTCTGAAGCTATGATTTAACATCAAACTCTAGCTGTGTTTTTTCGGTTTAGGATAGAGCAGGAAAGGGGTAGAACCTCTGTCAAGTTGTATTGCTCTATGTCCTTGTTGGAGGGGAGATTGCCCCTCACTTCCTGTTTTAGAGACCACACAGGAAGTGAGGAGGAATGTTTTTAAGGAAGACGCAGACCAATAAACACTGGGCAAAGGTTATGACCTTTCCCTTACTCCATCCAAAACAAACTGGCTGGCTACTTGATACCTCATATGGCATTCGGTCAACAAGTATTCAGTTTCCCTGTTTTATACAGAGACAGTCACTAGAGGGAGCTCCCGCTCTCTATAGGAAATATATAATCATTAAAATATGCCACAGCAGACCAGAAAAATTGTACAAAGTTCAAAAACTCACATCACAACAAGAATACTTAAAATCCAACTCCAGACATAACTTTGTATTATTTTGGATGTAGCAGGGAAGGGTTTTTAAGTTCTGCCATGTTGTTATTGCTCTTTGTGTTCAGGAAATTTCCAACATCGACACAGACATAAACAAAAATATGTTTTATTAGAGGAAGTCTCAGAACTTCCATGTTTTGTATTGCTGTACATATCTTCCAGTTCAGGTGACAACTGCACCCCTTATTTCCTATATGGGTGTCACAGAGACTGGAAATAAGATAACAATCTTCCAAACAGGGAGATGAATGGAAATAAAGACTTGCTACGAATTGTAACTTTAAGGGCTCTTTCACACATGCGGACCGTATGTCCGTTTTTCATCCATCCGTTTTTGGATGAAAAACGGACATACATGCATGTCTATGGGGTAGCGGGTGTCAGCGGATGAGCATCCGCTGACACCCGCTATTGTCCGCCTCCGCAATTGTCCGTTTCTGCAGACGGAGGAAAATCCTATTTTTTCATCCGTCTGCAGAGCGGATCGGATGAACACGGACAGATGGTCCGTGTTCATCCGATCCTCCATAGAGGAGAGCGGAGAACTGACCGGGCGGTCCCTGCACAGTGTGCAGGGACCGCCCTGTCATCAGTCGGCTCAGCGGGGAACAGCTGTGTGGTCCCCGCTGAGCAACGGATCTTCACGGGGCGGATCAATACGGATCCGCCCCGTGTGAAAGGACCCTTACCCTCTTTATATCCATGACTCATAGGCCCCTTTCACACATGCAGACCGTTCGTCCGTTTTTTTTCATACGTCCGTTTACGGATGAAAACGGACATTAATGCTTGTCTATGGGATAGCGGACTTTAGCGGATGATCATCCGCTAACGTCCGTTAACATCCGTCTCCGTTAAGGTCCGTTTTTCTGAACGGAAGAAGACCCTATTTTGTCTTCCGTAAAAAAAAAACGGAACGGATGAAAAACGGACGTTAGCGGACGATCCGTTCACATCCGATCCGCTGACATCCGTTTTTCATCAAAAAAATTCCCATAATTCATGAAAAACTGTTTTTAAAAAAAAAAAAACGGATAAAAAACGGACATAAACGGATAAAAACGGACATAAACGGATAAAAAAAACTGATGAAAAACGGACGTAATCGGATGAAAAACGGACGAAAAACGGAAATGAAAATGGATGAAAACTGATGTTTTACTGACAACAACTGATGATAAAAAAACGTGACTGAACTGATCTAATGTACGGTCCGCATGTGTGAAAGGGGCCTTACATGTGACTAATATTATTGTTGCTGCTCTAACCACTAGGTGGCGCACTTCAACGTCTTCTGATTAGCCTCTTAGCCGCACAGCTGAGAACTTACATTTCAGAAGAGGGTTAAACCCATCCACTAATCTGTGACATTGCTGAGGAATGAGACTGTAATTTGGAAGAAGTTACTCCAGCTAATTATTTCACTGACTGGAACACACAAGGGTCGCATTTAACTAAGAAAAAAATTCCTTTCAAAGTAAAAACAAGCACTTGGTCTACTCGAAGGCCGCGCAAATTCTACAAATGTTTTCACGTAGATAGAATAAAATTAGAACAGGAGAAGGAAAAGGAAAGGGGGGGGGGGACAGAATAAGAGAGAGAAGGAAAAATAGGGAAAAACAAACAAGATATTTCGGGGGCACACCCTAAAAAACGCATTAAAGATGGTGCAGCCATAAGACCGTACAACAGAACAAAATATTACAGCGCACACATGCAAAAAAGACATTTACCTCCTGCAAAAGGCTTATTTAAAACACCTAGACATTTTCAAAAAACATCAAAAAAATATGGGGATGCATTAAAGATGGTGCAGCCATAAGACCATACAACAGAACAAGGCAAAATAGGGGGGGGGGAGAGAAAAGAGAGAGATGGAGAGACAGAAAGAGGATAGATAGATAAAATGTTGGAGGGAGGGCAAGAGAAAAAAAATGAAAGAGAAAAGGATAGAAAAGAGAGAAGGAAAAATATGAGGAGAGAGGATAAGATATGTAGATGGCTAAAAGGAAAAAAGGAGGGGGATGGATATTAAGGAGAGAGAGAGAGAAGAGAAGAGAAGATTGAGAATGAGAGAAGGAAAAATAGGAGGGAGAGAAAAGATAGATGGAAAGATAGAGAGTAGATAGATGGATTGATTGATAGATAAAAAGTGTGGGGGGGGGGGGGGGTTGAGATAGATACAGGGGCGGACTGACCATTCGCGCACTCGGGCACTGCCCAAGGGCCCCATTGCCACTAAGGGGCCCCATCAGGGTTGCCAGCCTCAATAAAACCAGGGACAGTATGTAAAAATCTGTGTTTTTAAAAAAAATCCCAAGATTATAGCTGCCCCACCTCTCCAGTACATTTTCAGTGTGTGTATTCTGTGTGTGTATACTGTGTGTGTATATTGTGTGTCTGTGTGTGTATACTGTATGGCCCCATAATCTCATATTGCCCGGTGGCCCCATGAGTTGTCAGTCCGCCCCTGGATAGATAGATACAACGGGGAGAAAGAAAGAACATTGACAGTGAGAAACAGAGAAGGAAAAAAAGGGGGGGGGGGGTGGATAGATGGAAAGACAGTAGATAGATAGATAGATAGATAGATAGATAGATAGATAGATAGATAGATTAGATAGATAGATAGATAGATAGATAGATAGATAAAGAGAAATAGAAGGAAAGATTTAGGGAGAAGGAAAAACAGGGGGAAAGTGAGAAAAGAGAAAGAGAGGAAGAGAAAGAAAAAAGGGGGAGGGAATTAGAGAGTGCAAGAAAGATCAAAAGAGAGATATAAAGAGGATAGATAGATAGATAGATAGATAGATAGATAGATAGATAGATAGATAGATAGATAGATAGATAGATAGATAGAATGTGGGCAAAGATTGTGAGAGAGAGAAAAAAAGTGAGAGGACAGAGAAAAAAAAGAGAGGTGGATTGATAGAGAGACGGAGAAAGAAAAGAGATAGAGAAGGATAAAAGATGTAGAGAAAGACTGATAAAGAGGACAGAAAGCATGAGTAAGAGAAGAAAAAATAGTGGGGGGGGGTAGAGAAGGAGATGAATAGATAGGGGGGAGGGGGAGTCATATGTCCCCCATACCTGGAAGTACCTGGCTCTTCATTGTCTGCAGATGATTGGAGATGATTGGAGTGATGTAGGAGTGAAGGGAAGGTGAGCTGGTGCTACTGGTGGGACCACCATGAACTTGTTGCATGGGCAAAGCACAGGTTTGCTTTAAGAAACCTTTCCAGAGTGAACAATGGAGTTTTTTGTTATTCAACTATTAATGCCAGTTGTTCCCTATCATGCTGATCCACTGGCATCAATAGTTTGAACCAGAAATCCAGAACAAGCATTCAGATAAGGGCTTATGAGTCTTCTGATATTCCTAGTTGTTAAGGTCAGTGACCAAGAAATACAAGATCATCAGAACATCCAGGCAATTAGCATTTTCAGCCCCCACCCCCACCCCATTCCTGTATTTTTCTCATGGCTGACATAATTGGGCACTTTTTCAGAGCAAGCATCTCCTTCTTTTTCCATATGACGCAGGAAAGCAGCTAGCGGAGTTTATTTCTCAGAGTCATCTCTCCAAGGAGGTGAACCTCTGGGTAGAGGGTGCCTGGACTTGTTCCTCATGCTCCGTTAGGGAATCATTTTCAAAATTAAGGGCTGACCAATCAACACATCCACTAAAAGTAAATCTGATCTCTAAAAATTCATACAAGCTTGTACAAGTTTGTTTCAAAAAGTATTTACAATAGTTTAAAATCTGTAGCTTTGCAAAGAATACTTGATGATCCGGCCATGGAGGTCTTTGTTTAGGCACTTCCTGTTATAGGGAGACATAAACCAGCAGGAGAAGCACCAGACCAAATGGTAATGGAGTTCAAATTGCTTTAATGGTTCACAAAACATCAAATGAATTGCAGGAACAAAGACAGGGCTTAATATTTTTACTTATTTAGAGACTCTACTACAGGGGTCTCCAAACTTTTCAAACAAAGGGCCACTTTATTGTCCTTCAGACTTTAGGAGGGCCGGATTGTGGCCAGCAAGGGCAGAAAATGTCACGGGCCCAGCATCAGTGAGAATAAATATGGCCTCAGGGTTGGTGGTCAATAGGAGAAGTATTCCCCCTATTAGTAGGAGGAATAGTATTCCATCATTGGTATCGGTGGAAGATATAGTGCTCCATTGTTGGTGTCAGTGAGGGGAATAGTGCCTCATATCAGTGGAAGGATTTGTGCCCCAAGGGCCGCATAAATGCTAGCAAAGGGCCGGACCCCTGCTCTATTATATTAATCTGTATGAGTTAAAGCTCTGCTAGCAATGCCGAAATTATTAGCGATGGTAAAATTGGCCATTTGTGCCAGTGTTATTGGCAGTGATAATTAGCAGTGTTGTCCCTGTTAATAACAATGGTCACTGCTACCACCGCTAATAATGCCAACATAACTGGTGAAAATTCAGCTCATACTGATTAATATAGTAGTAAAGCCTCTTCTTTAGTCCAGTAAAGTCCATGGTTAGATCTTATGCCCCAATAAAGGGGGAGGGTTTTGCCCCCCCCACGAAATGCATTGGATATTTTATTATGAACCATTTAAGCAATATTGACACCTTTATGCCACGTACACACGGTCGGAATTTCCGATGGAAACAGTCCGATGGGAGCTTGTCAACGGATTATCCGACCGTGTGTATGCCCATCGGTCTTTTTCTGTCGGAATTTCCGACGGACTTTGGATTGAGAACCTGTTCTCAATTTTTCCGACGGAAAACCTTTCTATCGGATTTTCCGATCGTGTGTATGCAATTCCGACACGCAAAATTCCGACGCATGCTCGGAAACAATTTGTCGCATGCTCGGAAGCATTAAACTTCCCTTCTATAGTGCTGTCGAACGTGTTTTATGCCGCTGTGTTACTGACCGTCGGAATTTGGTGTGACCGTGTGCAGGCAAGACAGTTTGAGGGAAATTCCGTCGGAATTCCGACGGGAAAACCATCAGAGCTTTTTCCAACGAGAATTCCGACCGTGTGTACTGTTGTACATTACTGTTGTGGTCTGGTGCGTCTACTGTTGATTTATGTTTTGCTTCACAAAGATTTTTATTGATTTTCAAAATGTGTAACAGAAATGTACAGGTCGTCATATACATGAGAGCACAACATGGTAAAGGCAAAATAAATCATTCCCATCGGGGGACAAAATGGTACGTATTGTCAACTGAACAATCAAGCCTTAAAGTCGGCATTTCAAAAGGCGGACAAGTAAACATGTGTAGTGGTTGAAGGTAATGGCCTTGGCTAAGGGAAAAGAGAGAAAGCGCTTGAAGCCTGAGAGAGAACTCGAATTGAGAAAAGAGAAAAAAATCAGGAGCCTCCACATGAAGGCCTTGGAGGGCAGTAAAGAAAGAAAAAGGGGGGGTGGAGCTAAGAGAAAGGGTTTGCCAGGGAAGGAAGGAGGGAACAGATGGGTTAGGACTTGGGGGTTTCCGTGCTGTTCAGACCATGGCACAGCAAAAAAGTGGGCCATCCAACCCATCAAATGGAGAGTGAGGAGCGGTCCAGGTTAAGGTGGTCATTGTAGGATATCGCTGGATCCCAAATTTTCAAAAATTTAGCATTGGAGTCAGCCAGTATAAAAGTGAGTTTTATGTGGAACATGGTTCCCATGAGCTGTTCTTAAAAGCAGCAAACAAATACTCTTGCGCATGAGCGTGATGTCCGGGGTTATCTAACGTTCAAAGGATAATTCCTCAGGCCTTGCTGCCCTCCAGGATAGGGGTATCCTAGCAATCAAGAGAGAAAAGAGGGCGCACCAGCCTTGTGCTTTATCCTTTAGTAAATTTATTTGTAAAAACAGATTAAAAACTACTCACAAACATGTGAAGATAATTCGTTTTGTAAAAGCCTCCAAATGGTGCCAGCCAATCTAGGTACAACGGTCTCCAGATGGTGAAAAAGAGGACTTCAGGACCACTGCTGACTTACATGTTTCGAAGGGATACCTTCTTCCTCAGAGCCTACTAGGGTGAAGAGGCATAAAGGTGGGGATTTCGGACTTTAAATAAAGCACAATAAAGTGTCTCCATCACTGGTTTGGGTTGAGACCAAAAGGGAAATTTGGACTTTAAAAAGGATCCTCGTGTTCCATTATGAGGGAGCTTCCACGCCGGTCACTTCCACACCGGTTCCACGCCGAGTGAACACTCGGCTCAGGTGCGGATTCCTTCCCTCCATTGGTTCACTTACGTGGCGTTGGTGGCATATATTAGCATCCCCCATGTGGAGCGATCTGTTCACACGGCTAGTCTCCTACTGGGGCTTCGCACACTAGCTACATGATTCGCTGGTGTTGCTTTGATGCGGCATTGGGGTACGTTTTTCCCCCCACTTGGAGCTTTCTTTTTATGATTCCCATACAGAGGGCCGTCTTTAATATTGATTGAACCCCGGGCAAAACTTTCCTTGCCCCCCCCCCCCCCCCCCCCCCCATGCAGTTTTGCTCTCCACCTGCTGTGAGACATACAATAAATAGCAGCTAGACTCAAAATCAGTTTACTGAATCAGATCAGGCAGCGATTGCGATTAGTTGCCAGAGGTTACAGTGTATCATTACCGCTCACTGACTGGTTGCTAGAGGTTACCGCACACATTACGGCTCACTGATTAGTTGCTAGAGCTTACAGCACATGATTTCTGCTTGTTGATTGGTTGCTAGAGATTACTGTGGATATAACCTCAGGGGGGCATAATATACATATCAATGCCGTCAGCCACCCCTATTTACATATGAATGCTGCCGCTATTTACATATGCATGCCGGTAATTTACATGTAAACACAGGGTCTGCAGGTGAGTCATCTGTACACAACAATAGGGCAGAGCTGAGCAGCATTAGTAGCAGCACTTCACACTGAGATATTGGAACACAGCACATCACTAAAACCTCAAGGGACGAGTTAATTTAAACCAGGATAGTTGGCAAGTATGAGGCAGCTGCTTTGGGCCCCACAACAATGACTGGGCCCATGGCAGCTGCCCCCTTTGCCCTGACTTAAAAACGGCCCTGCCCATACATATACACACTTAGGTATCTGTCAACCACCCTTCAGATACAGGTTCATTATTATTCATTGGCACCATTTTTACTTCTGTTATAAGTCCTTGCGGAGTTACACTGGGTTTACCGCTATCTACTATTATTTAACACCTAATATTGTTATAATTATACACACATTCAATATTTTGTTCTCAGATACCCCTGCTTGATGAGTTACATATCATCATTATTTGCTATATGGAGATTATTGTTATATTCTGCACTCCCCTACACTGTCCGGTGTTGCATCCCTATATATTGCTGCCTCAGCTCCCTTGATGAAGTTGCGCTCCCTGCTTAACCCTCCCGGTCAGCACACGCCGCATTCGCTGTCTTTGTTGGTAAGTGTGGTTGATTAACCACCTATACACAATAAATATCCATCCTTTTTGATATCCCCCCTCTCTATTTAGAATATAGTTCATTATATCTATATATTCCATAGGAATTTCTGTTGAATCTGCTCCTGAGGAGTGGACATATCCACGAAACGCGTCAAGCTCTGTTTTGATGCCACAGCCACATCTCATATGGAATGATACTTACCTACTACCCATCATGCTTGATGATGCTGCTAATATATCATTTAGTAGATGTACACATACCATGTGAGCACAGATGTCAGTGTCGGGCATGCTGCCGTTGGCATTTATATGCCATGCTACTGTATATATTTACATTATGATCATGTATTGTTATGTATGTACTCATTCATCCGTCATGTTCATGTCTTGTGCACGCTTTATGTATATACATGAAATTCAATTTTTTATTGTTTTTATATCCATGTTATCAATAAAACAATTATATATTGATTTTTACCTCCACTATCCAATTGCCTCATTTAAAGTCCCAATTTCCCTTTAGTCTCAACACTAGGGTGAAGAGGAGACACTAAAGGGTCACTGTCGGTGTTGAACTACCTTGGTGTTGGTGGACATATTTGGAAATTTTTGAAAAGGACACCATATACAGTTTATTATGACACTATTTCACTGAGTTTTTCAGTTCACTTGTGCAAGTGAGAGCGCGGATAAATAATTTATGATTTAACAGGATAAAAATCTTGTTACTGGCCAGATCTGGTCCATGGGCCATACCTTGGACACCCGCGTCAACGACGCCTACAAGTTTAGAGTTTAAAAAAAGACCACATAGATGAGTTCTTGCTGGAAAAAAATATTTTAGGCAACAGACAGCATGCATTCATGAAATACAGAAGTTGTCAAACAAACCGGATTTCTTTTTATGAGGAGGTAAATAAAACCTTGGACAGAGGGGTGGTGGTGGACGTGGTATACTTGGACAGAGGGGTGGCTGTGGATGTGGTATACTTGGATTTTGCAAAAGCGTTTTACACAGTTCCGCACACACGGCTCATGTGTAAGGTAAAGTCTACAGGCTTGGTAAGATCAGTTTGTAAATGGATAGAAAACTGGCTAAAAAACAGAATTCAGAGAGTAGTGGTTAATGATTCTTACTCTGAATGGTCTAAGGTTATCAGTGGTGTACCCCAAGGTTCAGTGTTGGGACCCTTACTTTTTAAGGAGGAAGTGAAGCCTATGTAAAAAAAAAAAATCGGAACCTGCAAGGCAAAGGCATAATGAGCTAGTAGCATAGCATACTAGCTCATTATGAATGACTTACCTGAGAACGAAGCCCCCGAAGCGGTCCTCATCCACGATCTTCTGCGCCGCCATCAAACCCGGAGTGACTTCCGGGTCTCGCCGATCCAGCGCTGTCATTCGCTGGAGCGGCGATGACGTCACTCCCGCGCATGCGCACGAGAGCGGCATATCGCCGTGACCTCGGCATGCGCAGTGCGCCTGCGCGCCGCTGTCTACGGCGCATGCGCTGTAGATATCGGTGCCTTTTCTTTTCTAAATATCTCCTAAACCATGTAGGTTTAGGAGATATTTATTGGACCTACAGGTAAGCCTTAATCTAGGCTTACCTGTAGGTCAAAGTGGTTTGTAAGGGTTTACAACCAATTTAATATCTTTATAAATGATATCGGGTCTGGGAATAAAAGTACCATTTCTGTCTTTGTAGATGACACCAAGCTATGCAGTGGAATAACGTCCTTACAGGAGGTCTCCAACTTTCAAGCCGACCTCAATGCTCTGTTTAATTGGGCAACTAAGTGGCAAATGAGGTTTAATGCTGATAAATGTAAAGTTTTGCACTTGGGGGCTAAGAATATGCACCATACATACTAAGGGGAGTACAACTGGGGAAATCAATGGTGGAGAAGGATCTGGGGGTTTTGGTAGATCATAAGCTCAATAATAGCATGCAATGCCAAGCTGCAGTTTGCAAAGCGAGCAAAGTCCTTGATGGATGGATGTGCAGATTGCTGAGGCTCCGGCTACCTAATAACAGTAACAATTGACCTCTTCCTTCCCCTCCCAAATTGACCAGACCACACAGTCATTTTTGGAGCCGAATGGCCATAGCAGCCTTTTGTTTTATTCTTTCAAACAATTCAAATACAAAAATTCCATAAACAAGGAATGTATAACTACATACAATACATAACCCATTAACAAAAAACCTCAGCCTAATCCTACCCAGTCTAAAGATCTTTGAAGGCCTATTTTCTTTTTACCAACCGGTTGTATCTGTCACCCATGAAAGGCCCCCAGCCACAACTTACACCAGCTCGGGGACAAGTACCACTTACTTACTACCAGATACAACCAACTTAAAAACCCCTGATGTTACCATTGTATTATTATGAAGGGAAGGGACACCAATACCTCCAGATGGGCCCATTCTCTAGTATTTTTTCCAGCACTACCTTCAAAGACCCAATAGACCACCCACTGCTGCTATGACTTGTAACAAAAGAGCCCACAAATTGAACAGTCAGGCAAAAGTTAAACCCCCTAAACATCCTACCATAGAGCCAACTACACCCGTTTTAAATGGTCGACACACATCCCCAAACTTAACCAACTTGGGATGGTGGGTGGGAGGGAGGCACCTTCCTCACCCTGTGATAATCTCCGACTACTCTCCAACTGAACACCTCCTCCCTCCACACCCTGCTGGATACCCCCCCCCCATCACTTTAGGACTCAATCAAGTAAGTGAATACCCCCTTATTCAAATAATACCCCTTATCTTGGATATTTTTTCCGACGGAATTCCGCTCAAACTTGGCTTGCATACACTCGGTCGCACAAAAGTTCTCTGAACTTTCGACCATCAAGAACGCGGTGGCGTACAACACTACGACGAGCCGAGAAAATGAAGTTCAATGCTTCCGAGCATGCGTTGAATTGTTTCAGAGCATGCGTCGGAATTTTGCGTGTCGGAATTGCCACAGACGATCGTGATTTCCGATCGGAACTTTTTCCGTCGGAAAAATAGAGAACCTGCTCTCAATCTTTTGCTGGCAGAAATTCCGCCAGCAAAACTCAGATGAAGCATACACACGGTCGGAATTTCCGACCAAAAAGCTGACATCGGACTTTTGCTGGTGGAAATTCCGCTTGTCTGTAGGGGCATTATTCATTCCGCCTCACTGCCCACCCCCGTCATGCCAGCCCTCCTCCCAGTTTCACTTCTGCTCCGGGCCATATACTGTCTTGTATAAGAGAGGTATGGACTCCAGAGAGAGAGAGATGTAATTTTGCCCTGATGTACAAATCAGTAGGACCTCATCTGGAATATGTAGTTCAGTTTTGGGCTCCAGTTCACAAAAAGGATATTGGGGAACTGGAGAAAGTGCAGAGAAGGGCAACCAAACTGATTAGAAGCCTGGAGGAGCTCAGCTATGAGGAAAGATTAGAGGAACTGAATTTATTATTATAAGAGGAGATTAAGGGGGAATATGAACACCATGTACAAATACATAAGGTGTCCATATAGTGAACTTGGTGTTGAGTTATTCACTTTAAGGTCATCACAGAGGACAAGGGGGCACTCCTTACATCTAGAGGAAAAAAGATCTCCAAATCCAGAAAGGTTTCTTCACAGTAAGAGCTGTGAAAACGTGGAATAGACTCCCTCCAGAGGTGGTTCTGGCCAGCTCAGTAGATTGCTTTAAAAAAGGCCTGGGTTCTACTCTAAATGTACATAATATAACTGGATACTAATATTTATAGGTAAAATTGATCCAGGGAAAATCCGATTGTCTCTCGGGGGATCAGGAAGGAATTCTTCCCCCTGCTGTAGCAAATCGGATCATGCTTTGCTGGGGTTTTTCACCTTCCTCTGGATCAACTGTGGGTTAGACATGTGCGATTAGTTTCGTACGAATCGGAAATTCGTACGAATTTTTTGAAATTCGTACATTCGTACGAATCCGAATTACGAATTTTTAGGAATACGAATTCTGTACGAAATACGAAATTTCGTTTACGAATTTCGGATCCAAATTATCCGAATCAAAACTACCAAATGACGAATTTCAACTAATATGAAAGAAATTATAGCGGATATAACGAATGATTCGAATGAATTCGAGATTCAGTATAACAAATATCGACACTCTACGAATAATAACAAATTATCCGAAAACGTATTAACGTTACGTAACACAAGTCTATTGTCTATTCTTCACCAATCACTTAGAGGAAGTACGAAATAAGAGATTCGTAACGATTCGTATGAAATTCATATTTCGTACGAATCCGAATTAAATTTCGTACGAAACGGAACAGAACGAAACAAATTTTTGTAGATCTCCCATGTCTACTGTGGGTATGGGATTGTATTTTTATTTTTTTTTGTTGGACTTGTGTCTTTTTTCAACCTGACTAACTATGTAACTATGATCCTCCTTGTGGCTTTTAGGAAATCCCCAGATGCATGAGAAGCCTGGGATGTTTTGGAAAACGGAATAAAAATAGAACAAGCAATCTGCAGTAAGTAAAAGCTTTGTCCGAAATACTATTATCAGTTGTCAGCTTGCCAGTTGGGGGGGGAGTCGAAAGTCTGAAAACAAGAGACAGTGTTGCAAAACCCCATGGAACAAAGTACAAGTTCTGATATCAGTGCCTATTCTCGGATATCGCTGGGTATAAATAAAGACTCGAGAAGGTATGCCTGGAGCTGCCAAAGACCTGAGTGTTTATCCCATACCTTGGCCTATTTTTTTTTTTTAGGTATACTTGTTGTCAAAGTCAATCAGCATGTTCCTTCTTAACACATCTGATTGGCTCCTTGTGCTGCTTCTCCCTTTCCCAGTCGAAGCACTGCTGTACAGGGGATTTGAAAGAGGCTAATACCAATTAAAACTCTGGAACCTATTCTTATAGCAATGAAAATAATGCATTTAGTGATATATTAATGAATACAGGGCTGCCTTAATTTGTGTTGTCTATAATCTGCTTGGTGTTCAGTTTTGAAAGAAATGTTTTATATGTAGCGGCCATAACCCCTTGAGGGGCGGCCTTGACTTTTGGGCTTACCGGTTACCTCCTCGTGGCTTGTCGATGTCTCTCTAGGGGTTCCCAGGGTTAGTACCCAACGACTTCAGATGCTGAGGTTTTTATTTTGCAGTGGTAACATCCAACATAACACAGTCTCTGATGGGAATAGAGGGCACGGGTGATGAAACTCAGGCACTTTGAACTGCTGACATCCACTGAATGTCTCTAATCAACCCAGAGAGTAGCCACTCGCAGCTGGGTGCTTCACTGCCGGATAAACCTCTAGCCAGAGGCCTAGCAGCCAACAATGTGATCCGGAAACTCTGCAAAAAGTCTCTGCCACAGACTAAATTGTAACTGAAGATGAAAAGGAATCTTTCTCACAGTACCTGGAACTTTCTCTGTCTCCGTGGCAGTACTGTGTGAAGTGTAGATTCTGTAGTGTCCATACAACTCAGCTCCCAGGCTCTTACTGAGTAGCCAGCTTGTTGGCCCTCCTCCGAAGAGTCCTCCCCCGGTCACTCGTACGAGTTGCCGTGTCCCTCCAATACCGAGAGCACACCGGGACACCTTCGAATCCTCCTTCAGTTACTGGGCCTCGGGCTAGCCAGCTCCGAGACTCGGGAATGGACGGATCCCTACCCCAGACCATGCGGGTCCATAAGGCTGGTTAGATTGACCCTGCCTGCGGGACGGCAAGCGCTCCTAGGCCCAGGACCCCTCGCGGGGCTACCCCGAGCCAGAACCAGGAACCAAAAGCTACTGCCGAACTCGTGACTTTAGCACCTTAAAGTGGAGGGCCACCCTGAAAAAAAAACTTGAGAAAAATGTTAATAAAAATTTAAAATGAAAAAAAATATATATATATATATATTTTTACTTACAAGAAATGGCTGTTGCTAGGCAGATCGTCCTAATCTGCCTCTTCCTGTTCCGCAGAGCTGTTCTGTCTTCTGCTCCTAGCGCCGTCTTCTAGTGAATGGGGCGCGGTGTGTGTTATGGGAACTGTGTGTCCCACAACACATCACGTTCCCCATTCACAAAGCGCCGCGCGACGACTCGCGCATGCGCAGTAGGCCGCGTGACGACTCGCGCATGCGCAGTAGGAAACGGGCAGTGATCGCTGCCCGTTTCCCTTACTGAGGATGGCGGCGCTGGGACCGGAGCGCCGAGGGACATCTCGGCCTCCACGACCGACATCGCGGGCGCCCTGGGAGGGTAAGTGTACTTATTAAAAGTAAGCAGCTACTTTTTTTTTAGCTGCTGACTTTTACATTTATTTATTTTTTGCTGAAACACCGCTTTAAGTACCCCTCCCCAGACTACGCAGCAGGGCCAGACGCGCCCACTGATTGTCTCCGAGAAAGATTGGTACCTAAGACGTCCAACCAGGCCTGGTTCTCGGTCTGTCATAGGTACCTCACTGCACCCATGACCAGGCAGAACCCCAATACAGCCCAGCCAGACTGATGCCAAAGCAAACCTGTACAATTAACCCTCAGAACCCATTACGGTTCTGAGGAAAAAACTAAATTTCCACTTATAGCGCACACTTGTTGAAGTGTGATTGCTACATATATTTTTGGGAAATTTCCTTCAAGTGGGTCCCGATCCTTTACCTTTTTAATGTGATGGACCAGGAATATCGCACACCCCACTGTTACTATCAAATAAAAAAAGGCAGTAGGCGCTGCTGGAGCACTGAAACAAGCCATGCAAGGACAAACATATCTCCAGAATTTTGGCCACCCTTAGCTTTGTGGGCAATTTTTAGTTGCGCAGTCCCACTACTAAAACTTTCTTTGATTAATTAGTGGCTGTCACTATCTCAGATGGTTCCCCATGGTGCAATCTGCAAGAAATATTCATTAGTTTGTAAAATAGGTTGACCACATATGATTGCACAATAGGTCAGTCTTGTGTGATTCGTTTCTGTTACATGCTGTGCAGCTTACTAATAGATCAGTATTTCTCAACCTTTGTTTACTTGCGGGCTCCTTTAAATTTATGCCAAATCTCAAGGCACCAACTTATCACCCACTTATCAATGGGAAACATGAGCCTGAGGTGATGCACACAACTGCCTTGATAAAATTAACACGAGAAGCCCCCCTTCACATTAAAGGTCCTCCGATCACATCAGTGCTTCCCCCATCACAGCAGAGCCCCCCCCCCCATCAGATCAGAGGTTCTCTTATCACCTGAGAGGTCCCCCCATCCCATCAGAGTTCCTCCATCACATCAGAGGTTCCCTCATCACCTTAAAGGTCCTCCCATCATCTCAGTGGTTCCCCCATCACATCAGAGGTTTCCTCATTGCATCATAGGTCCCCTATCACGTCAGAGGTTCCCTTATCACATCAGAGGTCTCCCCATCCCATCAGAGGCTTTCATCACCTCAAAGGTTCCATAATCACCTCAGAGGTCCCCCCATCCCATCAGAGGTTCCCGAATCACATCAGAGGTTTCCCATCACATCAGAGGATCCCTTATCACATCAGAGGATCCCTTATCACATCAGAGGTCCCCCGTCCCATCAGAGTTTCTCCATCTCCATCACCTCAGTGGTTCCCCATCACATCAGAGTTCCCTCATCACATCAGAGGTTCCCTCATCACCTCAGAGATCCCCCATCCCATCAGATGTTCCCTCATCACATCAGAGGTTCCCTCATCACCTTAAAAGTCCTCCTATCACCTCAGTGGTTCCCCCATCACATCAGAGGATCCCCTATTGCATCAGAGGTCCCCTGTAACATCAGAGGTTCCCTCATTGCATCAGAGCCCCCCCCCCCCCCCCCCATCCCATCAGAGGTCCCCTCATCACATCAGTGGTTCCCCCCATCACATCAGAGGTTCCCTATCATGTCAGAGGTTCCCTTATCACATCAGAGGTCTCCCAATCCCATCAGAAGCTCTCATCACCTCAAAGGTTCTATAATCACCTCAGAGGTCCCCCCCATCACCTCAGAGGTTCTCCAATCACATCAGAGGTCTCCCATCACATCAGAGGTCCCCCATCCCATCAGAGTTTCTCCATCTCCATCACCTCAGTGGTTCCCCATCACATCAGAGGTTCCCTCATCACCTCAGAGATCCCCCATCCCATCAGATGTTCCCTCATCACATCAGAGGTTTCCTCATTGCATCATAGGTCCCCTATCACGTCAGAGGTTCCCTTATCACATCAGAGGTCTCCCCATCCCATCAGAGGCTTTCATCACCTCAAAGGTTCTATAATCACCTCAGAGGTCCCCCCATCCCATCAGAGGTTCCCGAATCACATCAGAGGTTTCCCATCACATCAGAGGATCCCTTATCACATCAGAGGTCTCCCATCACATCAGAGGTCCCCCGTCCCATCAGAGTTTCTCCATCTCCATCACCTCAGTGGTTCCCCATCACATCAGAGTTCCCTCATCACATCAGAGGTTCCCTCATCACCTCAGAGATCAGAGATCCCCCATCCCATCAGATGTTCCCTCATCACATCAGAGGTTCCCTCATCACCTTAAAAGTCCTCCTATCACCTCAGTGGTTCCCCCATCACATTAGAGGATCCCCTATTGCATCAGAGGTCCCCTGTAACATCAGAGGTTCCCTTATTGCATCAGAGTCCCCTCATCACATCAGTGGTTCCCCCATCACATCAGAGGTTCCCTATCATGTCAGAGGTTCCCTTATCACATCAGAGGTCTCCCCATCCCATCAGAGGCTCTCATCACCTCAAAGGTTCAATAATCACCTCAGAGGTCCCCCCCATCACCTCAGAGGTTCTCCAATCACATCAGAGGTCTCCCATCACATCAGAGGTCTCCCATCACATCAGAGGTCCCCCATCCCATCAAAGTTTCTCCATCTCCATCACCTCAGTGGTTCCCCATCACATCAGAGGTTCCCTCATCACCTCAGAGATCCCCCATCCCATAAGATGTTCCCTCATCACATCAGAGGTCCCCTCATCACCTTAAAAGTCCTCCCATCACCTCAGTGGTTCCCCCATCACATCAGAGGCTCCCCTATTGCATCAGAGGTTCCCTCATTGCATCAGAGCCCCCCCCCCATCCCATCAGAGGTACCCTCATCACCTCAGTGGTTCCCCCATCACATCAGAGGTTCCCTCATTGCATGTGAGGTCCCCTCTCACATCACAGGTTCCCTCATTACATCAGATGTTTGCAACCCACCCCCCCCCCGCCCCCACACACAAAAAAGAACCAGCCGCCAATGTTCTCTCATCACCTCAAATGGTTCTATAATCACCTCAGAGGTCCCCACATCCCATCAGATGTTCCCTCATCACCTCAGAGGTCTCCCATCCCATGACAGGTTCTCTCATCACCTCAGAGGTCTCCCATCCCATGACAGGTTCTCTCATCACCTCAGAGGTTCCCTCATCACCTCAGAGGACCCCCCATCCCATCAGATATTCTCTCTTTACCTCAGACGTTTCCCTATGACCTCAGAGGTCCCCCATCACATCAGAGGTTCCCTCATCAAATTGGAGATGTTCTCATCACCTCAAAGGTCCCCCATCACCTCAGTGGTCCCCCCATCCCATCAGAAGTTCCCTCACTGCACCAGATGTACCCCCATCACATCAGAGGTTTCCTCATCACCTCAAAGGTCTCCCCATCTCATCAGAGGTCCCCCATAACACCAGAGGCATCCCTATACAGTACATCAGAGGCCCCTCGTCACTTTAGAGGTCCCATATCACATTAGAGGCCCCCTATACATGACACAGTACGCCAAAACGAGTGATGTGCGTTGCAAAGCTGCTTTGCGGTGCGTTGCATTTGAAATGTGCCTTTTTTCCTCACTCCCTGGAACATGCAAAGGGTCCATGGCACAGCAGAGGAAGCAAACTTGTGCTTGCTGCTTTTCCTGTGCGTAGAGGCATGTTACACTGATCTGCGTTCCTATGCGTTGCATCGCATTATGCTGAATCGAGTAGGGCTTGCTCTATTTTTTTTTTCCACTGTAAACAGCACATATCAATGCAATGCACCAGTGTGAACTGCTCTCATTCATATACCTTATTTTTTTTACAGGTCCCTGCATTGGCACTCGCTGAAAAAAATGTACCAATGCTTACCAATCAGGCAACAATGAATATCTACCGAAAATAGATCTCATCGTCCAGTTCTCATCGGTGAAAACACATCACAGCTCTGCTGTATAATATACAATTCCACAACAGGTCCCGTACATACAATAAAGATCAGAAATACCTCAGCCCAGTGCATGCTGGGACATTAGCCCATGCCATGAACTCCGCAGCTCAGCCAGCAACGCGTTTCGCAGTGAGTTACAATTTCTTGGAATTAGTCTCGCTTTTCTCTGTGAAAGAACAGGGCGATCGGCCAATCACCGCCATGAGTAGAAAAGCACAAAACAACAGGAAGAATTCCCAGGGACGTGTCACCATTTCCTGCAGCTGCCTGAAATATGTTGCTGTCCTGGGATGATTGTCTGGCTCTGGGGGTCTTCGCTCCGGTGACTAACATTGACATCAGCCGGTTAGAATCCTCATAAATATTTACTAAAGAATTGCAAGGACTGCAAAAATATTTTTGTTATGTGAGATGCCATAGGAGATCCAGAGATCCTCAGAGGAGATCCAGAGATCCTCAGAGGAGATCCAGAGATCCTCAGAGGAGATCAGAGATCCTCAGAGGAGATCCAGAGATCCTCAGAGGAGATCCAGAGATCCTCAGAGGAGATCCAGAGATCCTCAGAGGAGATCAGAGATCCTCAGAGGAGATGGAGATCCTCAGAGGAGATCCAGAGATCCTCAGAGGAGATCCAGAGATCCTCAGAGGAGATCCAGAGATCCTCAGAGGAGATCCAGTTATCCTCAGAGGAGATGGATATGGAGATCCTCAGAGGAGATCCAGAGATCCTCGGAGGAGATCAGAGATCCTCAGAGGAGATCCAGAGATCCTCGGAGGAGATCAGGGATCCTCAGAGGAGATCCAGAGATCCTCAGAGGAGATCCAGAGATCCTCAGAGGAGATGGAGATCCTCAGAGGAGATGGAGATCCTCAGAGGAGATCAGAGATCCTCAGAGGAGATCAGAGATCCTCAGAGGAGATCAGAGATCCTCAGAGGAGATCCAGAGATCCTCGGAGGAGATCCAGAGATCCTCAGAGGAGATGGAGATCCTCAGAGGAGATCCAGAGATCCTCAGAGGAGATCCAGAAATCCTCAGAGAAGATCCAGAAATTCAAGCACAGTGAAAAGAAACTGTTCATCCCTTATGTATCCTGAAATCATTCTCCAGCTTGGCTGGTGTATCTGAAATCTTTTATAGACAGCAAGTCGAAATCAGGCTTACAGTGGGAGTGGCTGTTTTGTAAGCTGATGGACAGGAGAGGAAGCACTTGTGCAGACAGTGGCGTCACTAGGGTTGCTGTCAGCTAGTGCGGCGAACCATGGTGTGAACCCCTCCCCCCCACTAGACCATGGTCTCACCCCCCCCCCCCCCCCCCCCCCCCCCCCCCCCCCCCCCCCCCCCCCCCCCCCCCCCCCCCCCCCCCCCCCCATCTAGCCTGCCCAGTAAAACATCATGCCAACATCCCCCTTCTAGTCTGCCACAGTAAAACATGGTGTCAACCCTCTGTCGGGTGTCACCCAGGTGAGGTCCACACCCCCTAGCGATGCCTCGGTCTGCAGATGGACCATAGGAAAAACAGAAAATTGCCACTCCACATATAAAAGAAGTATTTATTTAAAAATTGGATGTGAGTTGAGTGTGTGAGTTGAGGCAACAGCAGATTTACACTGTTATACAAGCTGTACACTCACTACTTTACATTGTAGCAAAGTGTCATTTCTTCAGTGTTGTCACATGAAAAGATAGAATACAATATTTATAAAAATGTGAGGGGTGTACTCACTTTTGTGAGATACTGTGTATATATATATATATATATATATATATATATATATATACACAACACACACACACACACACAGTATATATTATATTAATAATTTTTCTTTTTCACAGCCAATGCTGTGGAATTCCATAGTACATGAAGGTGACAGCTCTCTTTCCTGATTGGGTGTTGAAGCTTTCCATGTCACCCCTTCATCCCAAGCTGTAAAAGCACCCCCTTAAATCAGAGTGTCCCCATCAGCACCCCCTTACATCAGAGTGTCCCCATCAGCACCCCCTTACATCAGAGTGTCCCCATCAGCACCCCCTTACATCAGAGTGTCCCCATCAACACCCCTTTACATCAGAGTGTCCCCATCAGCACCCCCTTACATCAGAGTGTCCCCATCAGCACCCCCTTATATTAGAGTGTCCCCATCAGCACCCCCTTACATCAGAGTGTCCCCATCAGCACCCCCTTATATTAGAGTGGGCCCATCAGCCCCTCCTTACATCAGAGTGTCCCCATCAGCACCCCCTTACATTAGAGTTGGCCCATCAGCACCCCCCTACATCAGAGTGTCCCCATCAACACCCCTTTACATCAGAGTGGGCCCATCAGCACCCCCTTACATCAGAGTGTCCCCATCAGCACCCCCTTATATTAAAGTGGGCCCATCAGCACCCCCTTACATCAGAGTGTCCCATCAGCACCCCCTTACATTAGAGTGGGCCCATCAGCACCCCCTTACATCAGAGTGGGCCCATCAGCACCCCCTTACATCAGAGTGTCCCCATCAGCACCCCCTTACATCAGAGTGTCCCCATCAGCACCCCCTTACATCAGAGTGTCCCCATCAACACCCCCTTACATCAGATTGTCCCCATCAGCACCCGCTTACATCAGAGTGTCCCCATCAACACCCCTTACATCAGAGTGTCCCTATCAGCACCCCCTTACATCAGAGTGTCCCTATCAGCACCCCCTTACATTAGAGTGGGCCCATCAGCACCCTATTACATTAGAGTGGGCCCATCAGCACCCCCTTACATCAGAGTGAACCCATCAGCACCCCTTACATCAGAGTGTCCCCCATCAGCACCCCCTTACATCAGAGTGGGCCCATCAGCACCCCCTTACATCAGAGTGTCCCCATCAGCACCCCCTTGCATCAGAGTGTCCCTCCTCTCCTCCCCCTCCCATGTGTACTCACAGTTCTGAAGGCAGCTTCTCATTCCTCTATTCAGTCATGTGACAAGGGATAAGGGGAGAGAGGAAGGGAAATCTGCCGGCTGTCTATCTCCCCCTGGAGGCTGGAGGGAGCAGAAAGCCTAATCATCTCTCCAGCAAGTGTAGGCAGCTGCTCCTTGGTGACAGGAGTGAAATCGCGATCACTCACTTCGGATAAGCCCTACCCCCCAAATAAGCCCTAGTTAAAGTCCTTGTAGGTCTTATTTTCAGGGTAGGGCTTATTTTCGGGGGAAACAGGGTAGGGCTTATTTGGGGGGTGGGGCTTATATTGCAGCCATCACCGACAAGCACGCTAGGTCTTATTTTCAGGGAAACAGGGTAGTTACCTTAGTCAACCATGGACCAATGTAACAATACGTATACCAATCACCTGAACCACCACAACATCCAGGGATATACAATGTAATACCGACATATAATCACACACATAGGTTGGACTTGATGGACAAAGCAAGGTCCATAAAGACATGAATGAGCGTATTTGGGGGTGGAGGAACTTGACTGGCCTGCACAGAGCTCTGACCTCAACCCAATAGAACACCTTTGGGATGAATTAGAGCAGAGACAGCGTGCCAGGCCTTCTCGTCCGACATCAGTGCCTGACCTCACAAATGCGCTTCTGGAAGAATGGTCATTCCCATAGACACACTCCTAAACCTTGTGGACGGCCTTCCTAGAAGAGTTGAAGCTGTTATAGCTGCAAAGGGCGTGGCCAACTCAATATTGAACCCTACAGACTAAGACTGGGATGCCATTAAAGTTCATGTGCGTGTAAAGGCAATATAGTGTATATTTAACAATTATTTATTTATATAATTGCATACTGTAAACACAATCACAGGGAGGAAAGCTGCAAGATGATACCGAAGAGTCACCTAGGGGGCAGCAGTGAACTGCAGAATAATCCGATTACATGCACCCCGTTCAGTCTGTGTTTATTTCTCATCAGCAAAATGCAGCTTGTACTACTAGAAAGTCTTATTTCCTTTTTTCTGTTTTTCTCTTGCTTCCTATATGTTTTCCTGTTCACTAGACATGTGCACAATAGAAAAATTTGTTTCGTTTTGTTTTTTTAGTTTCCGTTGATTCATAACGATTCGTAATTCCGTAAGTCGTCGGTGTTCGTATTTGTAACGATTCGTATTTTTTTCGTAAGAGTTATTTTTTCGTTGATTCGTTTTTCCGTTTAATTTTCGTTTATTCGAAATTCGGACGCATTCGTATTTTCGTAGATTTAGTTACATTCGTACTTTCGTTAGATTGATTTATCGTACTTTCGTAACATTGTTTTCGTAGATTCGTAATCGGGGCATAATTCATAATGTTATGTAATGTGTATGCTATTATTTACATTGTAAGAGACACGGAAAATGACGAATCGAAAAAAAAGTTACGAATGTACGAATTTTTTCGTTCAATCCATTCGAAGCACGTTAACCGCTTCCCGACCGCCTCATGTAGATATACGTCAACAAAATGGCACGGGCAGGCAAAAGCACGTACCTGTACGTCCCCTTTAATTTTCCTGCCCGGGGGGCGCGCGCGCGCCACCAGCGGCGCGCGCGCGACCCGGTCGGGAGCTCCGTGACTACGGCCGTGGGACCAGCGGACCCGATCGCCGCTGGTATCCCGCGATCGGGTTACGGAGCTGAAGAACGGGGAGAGGTCTATGTAAACAAACCTCTCCCCGCGCTTCCTACACTGACTGTCAGTGATCGGCGGTTCCCTGTCATCTGGAACGCCGATCAATGACGTCAGACGTACAGCCCACGCCCCCCTACTGTAAAAAAAAAACACAACACGTCACACTGACTCCTCCCCGCCCCCTAGTGGTTAACCCCCTAACTACAACTGTCATTTACATAGGAATCAGTGCTATTTAAATAGCAGTGATTGCTGTATAAATGACAAATGTCCCAAAAATGTGTCAAAAATGTCCGATGTGTCCGCCAAAATGTCGCAGTCACAATAAAAATCGCTGATCGCCGCCATTACTAATAAAAAAAAAAATATTAATAAAAATGCTATAAAAACTATCCCCTATTTTGTAAACGCTATAACTTTTGCGCAAACTAATCAATAATCGCTAATTGCGATTTTTTTTACCAAAAATATGTAGAAGAATACGTATCGGCCTAAAACTGAGGAAAAAAAATGTTTTTTTTTATATATTTTTTGGGGATATTTATTATAGCAAAAAGTAAAAAATATTGCATTTTTTTCAAAATTGTCGCTCTATTTTTGTTTATAGCGCAAAAAATAAAAACCGCAGGGGCGATCAAATACCACCAAAAGAAAGCTCTATTTGTGGGAAAAAAAAGGACGCCAATTTTGTTTTGGAGCCACGTCGCACGACCGCGCAATTGTTAGTTAAAGCGACGCAGTGCCGAATTGCAAAAAGGGGCCTGGTCCTTTGGCTGCCAATTGGTCCGGGGCTGAAGTGGTTAAGCAGCACCATTGTAAGAGACACGGAAAATTACGAATTCAACAAAAACTTCTTTCGTAGTTTCGTTGTTTCTAATTTGGTTATTTCGGATTTTCGTTGTTTTTAATATTCGTTGGATTCGATAGTTTGTTATTCGTTAAAATTTTTAGCGAATCATTCGTTCATTCGTACGATAACGAATGAACGAATATAACGAATTTTAACGGAAAACGAAAAAAAAAAACGAAAAAGAATTGCACATGTCTACTGTGTTCACTCCTTGGCATGATCCTGACAATCCACACCAGACAAGACTACAGTCTACAAGCCGTTTCTTTGTACAAAGCACTTTAATGAAGAGTTGTTGACATTCCTCACATGAACAAGCCAAGTCACGTGGCGCCTATTAGCAGTGACACTCGGTGAGGGACCCGAGGAATCCTTTTGCTGTCAGAAGTCCCCTTTGACCCTGGTAAGAAGTGTCAGGGTGTCAGGCGGCGTTGGCGGATAAAACACTTGTCGCAGAGGACGCCCGGCGGGGTCAGCCAGAGCAATGCACAAAATCGCCATTAAAGTCCAGCTAATAATTTCCCTCGATGCTGATTTCTGCTTTGAAGGCGGTTTTCCTGCGATAACCTTCCTGCTCTTTGTTGGTCTCTCCTGAGCTCTTCGCTCCTAATGGATGTAATGAGCTGTAATGGGCCTCCATGTCCCGCCCCCGTGTCCCGCCCCCGGCTAATGGGTCCTGTAATACATGTTACATAATCATCGTTTAAACAGCAATTAAAGTCGCATCGTCCAAATCATCAAATCTTCACAAACTCTCCAAAAGTGTGTAAAAGCTGAAGTGTGATCTACACTTATAATACCTTCTCTGGTTCTCCCTCATTAACATGCAATTCAAAGTGTTCAAAGAAATACCCCTTTTCAGACTCAATGGGTCAAATTTGATAGGATGGGCTGGCAGGCTCAGCACTCCACCTTGGTTTTTCTACACCCCCCCCCCCCCATGCTAAATAAAAGAACACATTCCCAGCATCCCTTTGGATATGCATGCTTCTCCTTCTATAGTACCACCCACTTTATATGAAAGAACACATCCCAGTCACCCCTTTGGACATGCATGCTTCTCCTGCTGGCCGCTGGGTGCTGTAGACTTTAGCTGATAGGAAGGACTGGCAGGCTCAGCACTCCACCATCAGATTTTGCTAGTGCCCCACCATGCTAAATGAAAGCACACATCCCAGGCATCCCTTTGGACATGCATGCTTCTCCTGCTGGCTACTGGGTGCTGTAGACTTTAGCTGATAGGATGGGCTGGCAGGCTCAGCACTTCACCATCAGATTTTCTAGTCCCCCTTCCCCCATGCTAAATGAAAGAACACATCCCCAGCATCTCTTTGGATATGCATGCTTTTCCTCCATAAAAACATGGATGAGCGAGTTTGGGGTGGAGGAACTTGATTGGCTTGCACAGAGTCCTGACCTCAACCTGATAGAACACCTTTTGGATGTATTAGAGTGAAGACTGCGAGCCAGGCCTTCTTGTCCAACATCAGTGCCTGACCTCACAAATGTGCTTCTGGAAGAACAGTCAAACATTCCCATAGACACAATCCTAAGCCTTGTGGACGGCCCTCCCAGAAGAGTTAAAGCTGTTATAGCTGCAAAGGGCGGGCCAACTCAATATTGAACCCTACGGACTAAGACTGGGATGCCAATAAAGTTCATGTGCGTGTAAAGGCAGGTGTACCAATACTTTTGGTAATATAGTGCATGTGCGTCTATGGTGACCCCACACCTGAGCTTAGCAGTCAGCAGATCCTCCCAGCCTGTTCTATGATCCAGGAACGTCTCTTCCCGGGCTCGGTGGGGTGGGAGGGGGGTATTCCTGGATTTTCCATCTCCTTGTTGTCTCATCGCTCAGAGCCGGGGAAGGGACAGGCTGTACACAGGAAGCCGGAGTGGGGAGACGGGCAGCTGTGGCAAGGGATGGTCAAGGGTGGGGAGAAGTTGGAAAACTTCCAAGGACACAGAGGATTCGGAATACACATCCTGAGACACGGGAAGGGAATGTGCAACTCCAGCTTAGATCAACAGCATCTGCTCCGCACGAGAATCCTGCCCTTTCGCCTGCGCTAAACCGCCAAGGTGGATTTCACGCCAAATTTTCCTCGATTCTCAGGGAAAACATGCAAAAAAAAAACGAGTAACTAAAAGCATATTCATGAACATAGGCTCCTACTGGTGTAACAAAAGGGAAAAAAAACTATTTAGAGTAGGAATTAGAGGGTCCTCCCCTCCCCAGACTGACAACTCTGCTGTCTGCTGTGCCTCCTGTTCTCATTTCTCCAGAGTTGTGCCTCATTCATACAGGGGGGTGGGGGTGTTACTGGCCGGATCACCAGGTGAAAACAGAGGGGAAAAAAGACTAAAAAAAGAAAACAAATGCAGCCACCACATCTAATGATTGCCAGGGGCTGCCCATCCATTAGGGACACCCGGCGCCGCCCACTTTTTCCTCGTCACCCCCTATATCATTTAAGGGCGAACCTTGGCACTGTTGGAACTACATTTCCCATGATGCTCATGCACTCTGCAGTGTAGTGGAGCATCATGGGAAATGTAGTTCCAAAACATCTGGGGTGCCAAGGTTCGCCATCACTGCCCTATATGGTAATGGATAGATTCATCAGCAAAAGTATGCAGGCATAGGACACACCCCTGGCCACGCCCCCTTAAAGGAGAATTGTACAAAAAAAAAAAGAAGATTGGTTATGCCCACGTGTGCTTTTTTTTACCACTTTCCTTTATATTGGCTTTTGGAGTTTACAAATGCAGCAATTTAGAAATCAGATGAAAGGTTTAGCGCTGGGAAACACTTTTTGATACATAAAAAGTGCATTTTATATACATCTATATAGATCAGACCAAAATGAGGGACAAATGAGGAGGAATGAGGGACAGAGGGACATTGCTCCAAATCAGGGAAAGTCCCTCGATATCCGTGACAGTTGGGAGATATGCCCTATTCATGAGTCCGGCCCCTTTCGGATCACCGGGTGCATGAATTACAGTAGCAGGTTTTTTTTTAAGCACCTGACTAGAGCCAGAGGCTCTAATAGGCTTCAAAATAGTGTGGGCTCGGGATGCTGAGGATGCGTCTGGAGCCCACCCAGGTGTGTTGCAACAGCGAATGAATATTCGCTGTTGCAACACTGATCCTCCTCCCGGCCAATCGGGAAGCAGGACTGATACCCGTCACCCGATTGGCTGAAAGGACGGGCGATCCTATTGGATGCCTAGGAGGAGGGGAGGAGACGCATAGCGGAAGCCAGGAGGAGAAGAGCCGTCCGGTCTCCGCCGATGCCTGGATGCCCGTACCCTGCCAATGCCTGGATGCCCGGTCCCCGCCGATGCCAGGATGCCCGGTCCCCGCAATGCCTGGATGCCCATACCCTGCCAATGCCTGGATGCTCGGTCCCCGCCACCGCTGCATGGATGCCCCGATCCCCGCCACTTGGTAGGGTAAGTGCTGGAGGACGACTGCCAGACAGTGGGAGGTGGTGGTTGGGGGCATTGAGTTGCCGCGGGGTGGTTCGGTGGTTTGCCATCCCCCCCCCCCAAAAAAAAACCACCAGCCGCCACTCATGACTGCTAAGCTGCAATATGTGAAATTTTTGGCTTTGGATTTAATATCGCTTTAATCTGCATCTTTGTGGCCTTCCCTAGGTCTTCCTTCTCCCCACATCAACATGCTGATGACATAAATAAACCTTTTGTCCGATTTCTAAATCGCTGCATTTGTAAATTCCAAGAGCCAATATGAAGGAATAGTAGTGGTTAAAAAATAAACAAGCTAGGCTAGGACTAGAGGAATTTTTCTATTCCTGGCCGAAGGGTCTGCCATGGTTTGCACTATGGCACTAAGCACTTCTCCACTTCCCTTTCCCCACTTTTTATTGTGTGTTGGTCACTTGCACTGTGTACTCACTCCCGATTAGTTCGGTGTAGGTCCTCGGGCCTTCCCTGAAAGCCTTGGTATGGGGGATCCATGGTCTTCTGGTCCGGTTCTCCCTCTCTCATGAGGTCTCCCTTCGGGGGAAAGCCTTGGGAGGGGGGATCCATGGCCTTCTGGTCCGGTTCTCCCTCTCTCATGGGGTCTCCCTTCGGGGGAAAGCCTTGGGAGGGGGGATCCATGGCCTTCTGGTCCGGTTCTCCCTCTCTCATGGGGTCTCCCTTCGGGGGAAAGCCTTGGGAGGGGGGATCCATGGCCTTCTGGTCCGGTTCTCCCTCTCTCATGGGGTCTCCCTTCGGGGGAAAGCCTTGGGAGGGGGGGTCCATGGCCTTCTGGTCCGGTTCTCCCTCTCTCATGGGGTCTCCCTTCGGGGGAAAGCCTTGGGAGGGGGGGTCCATGGCCTTCTGGTCCGGTTCTCCCTCTCTCATGGGGTCTCCCTTCAGGGAAAAGCCTTGGGAGGGGGGGGTACATGGTCTTCTGGTCCGGTTCTCCCTCTCTCATGGGGTCTCCCTTCGGGGGAAAGCCTTGGGAGGGGGGATCCATGGCCTTCTGGTCCGGTTCTCCCTCTCTCATGGGGTCTCCCTTCGGGGGAAAGCCTTGGGAGGGGGGGGGGGGGTACATGGTCTTCTGGTCCGGTTCTCCCTCTCTCATGGGGTCTCCCTTCGGGGGAAAGCCTTGGGAGGGGGGGTCCCTGGCCTTCTGGTCCGGTTCTCCCTCTCTCATGGGGTCTCCCTTCAGGGTAGCCCCACCTAGAACTTGGGGTTGGTCTGTTTCTGTAGACCTCCCAGAGAACGGGGTCCGCCTGGTTTCGGACCGGTGGGCCAGTGAGTACCTCTGTCCTTGTCAGGAACCTTGTGCCCCTGGGGGATCACGGTAAGGGTCCTTCCTCCTCTGAGGAGGACCATGTGTACACCCTGTGACATTTTTTTGTGTTCTCACTTTTGTGTGTGCACTTTTTCTTTGCACCAGGTGTTAGTGTGTGCTTCACACACCACAGGCTTTTTAAAAAAAAAAAAAAGTTTCAGAGTATGACATCCGAGCCTTCAGCTATTTGCCTAGTGACAGGTTCCCTTTAAATCACAGGTTATCTTCCCCTAGGTATAGCACAATTCCTGGAAAGGATTTCTAGGAAGGAGCTGTAAGGCCCCTGGGGGCCCCTGGTCACTAAGAGGCCTCATATGTTCCATGAAAACCTTCGTTATGGAAGCAAATCCCAACACCCCAACCACCTCTGTGTCACCTTGTCATAAAGACGGAAAGTCTGATTTAGTAGAATTAAAGAAAATTAAATATCTGTCCTTTCATAACCACAGATCCAGATCCGAGGCTTTATTTTTTGACATGTATTGGAAGAGTCTCAGCTGACCGCTTTCCATCAGGTGACAACCCAACTTCCCAGCTCAGTTTTACAGCTTGGGGTGACACGGTAAACTTCCACACCCAAACAGGAAATAGCGCTGTCATCTGCCTGTCAGTGCCATATATGTATTATGGAATTTCAGAGAATTGGCTATGAAAAAGAAACATTATATATATATATATAGATATATTAGGGCTGTGGAAATTAAAGATTAATTCCTTGATTAATCGTAAATTTTTTTGATTGATCAAGATTCTTTTGATCAGCACTCACCTCTCCGCCGCCTTCCGGGTCTTTAACCACTTCAGCCCCGGCTGATTTTACCCCCTTCCTTACCAAAGCACTTTTTGCAATTTGGCACTGCATCGCTTTAACTAACAATTGCGCGGTCGTGCAACGTTACACCCAAACAAAATTTACGTCCTTTTTTTTTTATCCCACAAATAGAGCTTTCTTTTGGTGGTATTTGATCACCTCTGCGGTTTTTATTTTTTTGCGCTATAAACAAAAGAAGAGCGACAATTTTTGCTATAATAAATATCCCATTTAAAAAAAAATAACTATTTTTTTACTCAGTTTAGGCCGATACGTATTCTTCTACATATTTTTGGTAAAAAAAAAATCACAATAAGCGTATATAGATCGGTTTTGCGCAAAAGTTATATCGTCTACAAAATAGGGGATAGATTTATTGCATTTTTTTTTTTTTTTTACTAGTAATGGCGACGATCTGCGATTTTTTTTTTCGTGACTGCGCCTATGCGGCGGACACTTCGGACACTTCGGACACTTTTGACACATTTTTGGGACCATTCACATTTACACAGCGAACGTTGCTATAAAATTGCAGTGATTACTGTGTAAATGTGACTGGCAGGGAAGGGGTTAACACTAGGGGCCGCTGCAGGGGTTAATATGTTCCCTAAGGTAGTGATTCTAACTGTGGGGGGAGGGACTCACAAGGGGAGGAGACCGATCGGTGTTCCTCCGTACTGGGAACACTTCATCTGTCTCCTCTCCACTGACAGGACGTGGAGCTGTGTGTTTACACACACAGCTCCACGGTCCCGCGCGGTCCCGCTGTTTTCACGGGCAATCGCGGGTGCCCGGCGGACATCGCGGCCGCACCCCCTAGGTGGCCGGGAATGGTAGGACGTCATATGACGCCCACCCAGGATGGGAGATCCAACTTGTGGGCGTCATATGACTATGGCTGGGTAACGAAGTGGTTAAGGAGTTCTGTCGGAGATCCGGTGACGTCACGGACATCAACATCACTGGACTCCTCCTGCCTTCCCCAAGTGCCTCCGTCTGCTTACGAAGGGAAGGGGGGGAGTCTGTTGACGTTGAAGTTCTGATTGAACCTAACGCGTACGGGGGAGGAGCTACGCATGACGTCACCCGCTGCTGCCCTACGGAACTAACACAATTGTCGGCTTTACATGCTGTGTTTTTATCATCTTTATGTGAGTAGTTTGTGTTTGAACACAAAAATGTAAGCACTTAGATCTTTTCTTTCTACCCATGACCCGGCGTCCTTGCTGAGATCTAAGGAGACGTGAGAGAAGTTTATGGTCCGTGTTAACCCTTTTGATACCCGCTTGCATGACCACCTGTTTGCACAGGGGTCCATGCCATAAGGTGAGAGTGATTAGTTAGACCGGAGGTGGAGGGATTGTCACGCTACTGTGGAAAAATAAATGACTTATGTCAGTGCTACAGTTTGAATTGAAAATGTATTTGTGTGAACTGTAAAGTTAAGTCATGGATTGTGGAAACTAACTAGTGTTAGGTGATTGTATATAGTGTATACCACATTTACCACTGACTAATGCAGAGTTGCAATGCAAGGAGATCAGCTAAAAGTAGTTGGATCTGTATGTGCATTATAATTAAACGAAATTAGTAGATTAATCGATTAAGAAAAAAAAAAAAAAATAGATTAATTGAACACAGACATTTTCGTCAGTAACAGCCCTAATATATATATATATATATATATATATATATATATATATATATATATATATATATATATATGCAGTTGGCTAAGTTGAGAGTTTCTGTTGCACTCTCTTTCACACTGCCCAAAGCCGGCAATAACAATACTAACAATCCCCCCCCCCCCCCCCACACTGACGGAAGAGGAAAGAGGTCAAATGACGGAGCGATCACATGTAAACAAACCGGCGTCACGTCATGACGCCGGTTCCTCCCTCCCTCTCTGTACCGATCGGTACAGTGAGAGGGGTGAAGCGGAGAAGGGGAGAGATGGCAGCAGTGCTGTGGGCTGGATGTGTAGTGCCCACAGGGCTGCTCTGTGCAACACTGTGCAATACTCTGCCAACGCTGTGCAATGCTCTGCCAGCGCTGTGCAATGCTCTGCCAGCGCTGTGCAATGCTCTGTCAGCGCTGTGCAATGCTCTGCCAGCGCTGTGCAATACTCTGCCAGCGCTGTGCAATACTCTGCCAGCGCTGTGCAATACTCTGCCAACGCTGTGCAAAATTTTATTAGAAACAAAGAATTTTTACAGTATTTCTTTAGTTATTTATTTTATTATATTCTTTATATTAATATAATTTTTGGGGAATTTGAAAGCAAAATCTACCTTTTGCTGCATCTGAGCACCAAAAACACATTTTTAATTTTCAAAGCAAACTCCCCCCTCCATCCATTGCTCCATGCTTTATTTTGTTGAGAAATCACTTGGAAAAACACCTTCCTAGCATTTCTAGCTGTGGCCATCTTGAGTAAGGGCAGATGATTCATGTAGTATTTACTGCCTGTGTAACGACATATTCGCCGACCCATCGCAGTTTGCTACGGAAATGACATTCTGTCGCCGACCATCTTGCTACACCCCACACTCCTCCACAGTAAGGATACACTAAGAAGGGGGAAAGTGGACATGTTGTTACACCCACTGGAGTTTTGTAGTTTAGACATATTTATAACAGTAAAGTCAGTTTATATAGTGAAATACAGTACTTAGAACTCCGTCTGACTGCTTAGATGTTGAATTTTAAACGGAGTGAACTTCTGTCAGATTAGCAAACCTGTGAGATGAGAAGGGTTGCCGCTGCTTCTAAAAATTCAAGATCTAAGTAATCAGATGGAGTTCTAAGCACCTCATGCATAGTTACCAACAGTCCTCTGCTTCTGAGGACACCTGGTGTAAGGACAGACTCTGCTGGGGGAACCTGATCTAAGGACAGACTCTGCTGGGGGCTCCTGATGGCATCTGGTGGCAGGCGACGTGGCAGGTGACACGCTGAGGGGTCCCACTGATTCTGGATTATGGTGAGTTGAATGATTTTATTCTATGTTACAATGTAATAATAGAAACAATGCACTTCAATCATCCTGACACCATAACAACTATGGTTCCGGGATGATTGAAGCGCTAACACCAGGTGTTTGGAGTGTCTTTATCTGCTGATTTGTTAAACTCTGGAATACACATTTCAATTGTGGTGTAGGATCTGGGCCTGCTGTCCCTCCATCCCTCTTTCCTTCCTTCTCTCTCCTTCCCTACTTCTTTCCTTTCTTTCCTTTCCTTCTTTCTCTCTCTCTCCCTCCCTCTTTTCCCCTCCATCTCTCATTCATCTCAGACTCTAACCACACCCCATTTGAACCACGCCCATATAAGACACGCCCACTATTTACTGTTAATCACGGCCATGTTTTGGCGCGACGCATTTTTCTACTATGTCACACCTACAAACGCATGCCCCGCCCCCTAATTATAACAAGACTTCGCCTACAGCCAAAAAAGTGTCCCTAAAAACTCTTTTACAATGTTGGCAACTATGCTCACGTGATACCACAGTGTCCAGTGCAGCCGCCCCTCCCGCCCACACCTTGTCCCGGCCCTGCTTGGAAACACTTTTTGATAGATAAATAGTGCATTTTATATACAACTATATAGATCAGACCAAAATGAGGGACAAATGAGGAGGAAAGAGGGACAGAGGGACATTGCACCAAATCAGGGTCAGTCCCTCCAAATCAGGGACAGTTGGGAGCTATAGGGATGGAAGAATAGTTTTCAGGAGCCTGAGCGTTGCTCTGATCGTGGTTGCAATGCTTCAATGCAAACAAATATTAAATGCTAAAAAAAATTCATGAATTTGTTATTTTTTTGCAAAACCTGGAATAACCCTTGAAGTCTATGAAACTGTAGATGGAGATACATCTAGAATGACACATCTTCTTTTATGAGCTGAACATCTGTGACCTGAGCTTTGTTAGGTTCGGTAGCTGAGCAGGGAAGTGATACCAGCGTTGCGGTGACATCCATGTTGTTTGTGGTCAGCGGGTCACTACAAGATGTTCCATGGACATTGTGTGCCTGTGGTCCCCCCCAGTGATAATATCCCCATAGGAGATGCAATGTCTCTGTCCTCGGGGGGGGGGGGAGATCAGGATGGGAGGTCTATTGGTCAGTCTGTGCCCTGACTGTGATCCTTTAATCTCTCTGCATTGCTGTCCTTTATTATTGGACTCTCAATCAGACACCACGGTTGGTCATCAAATTTCTTTTATGACGCAGAAAGTGTGTCCATCAAATCTCTTTGAAGGAAACCATATTTTGTGGTGGACAGATATGAATTTAAAGTGACACTAAAAGTTCATTTTTTTTTTTTTTAAATAACAAACATGTCATACTTACCTCCACTGTGCAGCTTGTTTTGGCCCCGAACCTCCTCTTCTGGGGTCCCTCTCGCAGCTCCTCCCCACATCTGATAACCCTCTCGGAGAAGCGTTCTCCTGGGGGGTTACCTTGCGGGCGCGCTCCAGAGTCCAGCATTCGGCGTCCATAGACGCCAAATGCAGGACTCGGCCCCGCCCCCTGGAGGCTGTGTCATTGGATTTGATTGACAGCCAATGGCTGCACTGCTATCAATCTATCAAATCAACAGTGCGAGAACCCCCTATCAGAGAGACGGTGCTTCCCCGTGGGACAAGTTCGAGGGTTCAAGTAAGTAAAACTGGGGGGGCTGGGGGGTCGGTCACTTGCAGGTGTTTTTTCACCTTAATGCATAGGATGCATTATGGTGAAAAGACACAAACCTTTACAACCCCTTTAAAGTAGAAGTGAACCTTGATAAGACACTGTATCATAAATGATTGCCCTGAAACACATGGGGGGGCTATTAATTAAAAAAATAAAATAATAATTCTTACAGTGGTGTATATGTTAAGCTTTTGAACAGTTTGTTACAAAGAATCAATGTCATTTTTGTAATATGTTTACTTCCTCTGATCGTCAGCTCCATCTATTGGCCATAATGCAGTATTTCACTGATTAACCTCATTTAGGAAAATACTGCATTAGGCCCCTAGCTGGCGCTGATGATCATAGGACATATTACACAAATTATGGGGATTATTCATTACAGCTAAGTAAATGCTTGAGACGTTCACATGTCGATTTTGTTTTAAAATACAATACCGCAGAATACAATATTTTTCTCTGTAGTGAGCGGGGCCAAACTGCGTTTCCACCCCTCCAAGATGCATGAGCATTATGTGTCAACACTAATCCCTCAAGTGCTCAAAACTGAACACTAACGCCCCATACACGCGATCGGATTTTCCGACAGGAAATGTTCGATGACAGGCTGTTGGCGGAAAATCCGACCGTTTGTACGCTCCATCGGACAATTGTTGTCTGATTTTCCACGGACAAAATGCTGGATAGCAGGTTTTAAAATTTTCTGCGGAAAAATGTCTGTTGTCAGATTTTCCGAGCGTGTGTACACAAGTCCATCGGACAAAAGTACAAACACGCATGCTCGGAAGCAAGGAGGAGCCAGAAGCGGTCGGTCTTGTAAACTAGCGTTCGTAATGGAACGTGACGCGGCAAATTATGAAATGTCGAAATGCAGCGCACAATTCTTCTTCTTCTTTAATGGGATAATAATGAAGCTGCTTTGCTGGTGATACTGATGGAGTTATTGCAAACTAATATTTTTTTTTTTTTTTCTAGTGATATCAAGAATAATATTATTATGCTTTATTTATTTTTTTTTTTTTGGGCAACTTAACACAGCACCATTATCCTGTCGTTTTTAAGATCAAAGATACAACTATGTTGGTGTCCCTTGTTAATTTTACATTGTATTTTTTAAATGTAACTGCCGACTCCCAAACTGTCATTGGAAGTAAAACACACAGCCAAGTATTATTCTCCACAATTTTCTTTATTGTGCATTAAAAAAAGAAAACAAATAAAATTAGACATGATATCTGCCAATAGAACTTAACCAAAAAGTGCATTCTATGCATCCAAAAATATAGAAAATATACCAAATCAAATAATTATTATTCAACCAAAAAAAATGATGTAAAAGCAATAACTCCAAGGCCAATAATAAATAACACGTTATCTCCTCCGATTCCGCAACATGTCTGGTTGTGGTCAACAGAGCCATCCACAGGGAGAATTTGTGGAGGCTTCCATCTTCCCCCTTTTACCTTTATGCTGGTACGGTGTTATTGTTACACTAAGCAACACAGGTTCTAGGTTTTAAACGCCTCTTAACCACTTCAGCACCGGGCGATTTTTACCCCCTTCCTTACCAGAGCACTTTTTGCGATTCGGCACTGCGTCGCTTTAACTAACAATTGCGCGGTCGTGCGACGTTACACCCAAACAAAATGGACGTCCTTTTTTTTTCCCACAAATAGAGCTATTTTTTGGTGGTATTTGATCACCTCTGCGGTTTTTAATTTTTTGCGCTATAAACAAAAGAAGAGCGACAATTTTGAAAAAAAACACAATATTTTTTACTTTTTGCTATAATAAATATCCCATTTTTAAAAAAAAAAAACTATTTTTTTCCTCAGTTTAGGCCGATACGTATTCTTCTACATATTTTTGGTAAAAAAAAATCGCAATAAGCGTATATTAATCGGTTTGCGCAAAAGTTATAGCGTCTACAAAATAGGGGATAGATTTATTGCAATTTTTTTTTACTAGTAATGGCGGCGATCTGCGATTTTTTTTTCATGACTGCGACATTGCGGCAGACACTTCGGACACTTTTGACACATTTTTGGGACCATTCACATTTACACAGCGATCGTTGCTATAAAATTGCATTGATTACTGTGTAAATGTGACTGGCAGGGAAGGGGTTAACACTAGGGGGCGCTGCAGGGGTTACTATGTTCCCTAAGGTAGTGATTCTAACTGTGGGGGGAGGGGAATCACAAGGGGAGGAGACCGATCGATGTTCCTCCGTACTGGGATCACATGATCGGTCTCCTCGCCACTGACAGGACGTGGAGCTGTGTGTTTACACACACAGCTCCACGGTCCCGCACGGTCCCGCTGTTTTAACGGGCAATCGCGGGTGCCCGGCGGACATCGCGGCCTGCCGGGCACGCACACCGGGTCCCGAGCGATGCCGCGGGCGCGCACGCGCCCCCCTAGGCGGACGGGAATGGGAGGACGTCATATGACGCCCACCCAGGATGGGAGATCCACCTTGTGGGCGTCATATGACTATGAGCGGGTAGTGAAGGGGTTAAAGGAGAAGTTTGGATGAATTTTACAACATTATCTGGAAAATTAATTACGGTTTGATCCATCTTAGATCATGGATTAACTTTACATCATAATAATTTGGACTACTTTTTTCATCTATTTATCCATTCTGGGACTACCTCGTATTTATTTATTTATTCACGGATTTTTATTCATTACTCCCTTATTCCATTCACGGATTCATTTGCACATTGCATTTATTTATTTATTCACGGATCCACGTTCAGCAACTTTATTTATTTATTTATTCATTTATTCACGGACCTATTTTATTTGTGTTTCACGGACCTATTTTATTCGTGTTCCATTTTAGATTTCATCATCTATTTATGCACTTGATTAGTGACATATTGATTATTTACTATTTATTTATATTTATACACTATTGGCACTTTAAATCATTTTAGACAATTGTCACTATTTATTATCTGTCACTTATTATTTATTGGATTAACGCACATCCTCAGCTTTTATTGGCACCAGCACCTCTGCTGGACTTCTACAGTATTGCAATTATTCACTTTGCGCGAAATTTATTATTTATTCGTTTGACTTTTTGTGTATACCACATTTTGCTGCATATCACCCTACCACTAATTGATTATTGATCACACAGTTACTTATAGTAGCGCGAGGGATTTACCACATTCATATGTCTGGTTTGACGAAACAGCCATTCAGAAACAAACTGAAAGGCGCGAAATGAAAAGCGCGAATCAACACTCACCAAACTTCTACTAACACGAAATTAGCAGAAGGAGCCCAAAAAAAAAAAAACACGTAGTACGCCACTACGTTCGTGATTGTTGGCCAACAATTGTGTGCCGTGTGTAAACAAGACAAGTTTGGGCCAACGCCCTTCAGACGAAAGTCCGAGGTTTTGTTGGCCAACAATCCGATCGTGTGTACGAGGCTTAAGGCTGCTCCATGCATGCCGGGCTTAAAAAAACGTCTATTCTCTTGGGAGTAAAAAACGCTCATATAGAGCATTTTTTGTACAAAGTTTAGAAGAGTTTAGGAGAGTAGAGTATTCTACATGCACCATATATTATCAGATGGGACCCTCAAAGCTTTTAACGTCCTCAAAGAAGAATTTATACTGCAGAACCGTATGTTCTTTAGATTTCTTCAACTGAGGCATGCAGCCCAAGCACAGTTCCCACACTCCTTTCCGCAACCCACTCCTAACCCTATTATAGCAATTACAGATGCCAAAAAATGTATATCATGTTTTTATAACATGCTCAGCCTACCGGTATCCACCAAAATAGCACACAGTGTAAAGCCTCGCTGGGAGGGAGAGGTGGGACCGATGGAGGATGAGGAATGGGAGGAAGCGTTGGAAGCCTGCAAGGATGTGTCCCCTAAACTCTCAGGCAGGCTGACACAAATATACATAATTTGTCGGGCGTAACCAGGGCCGTCTTTAATATTGATTGGACCCTGGGTAAAACTTTTCTTGGGGCCCCCCCCCATGCAGTTTCGCTCTCCACCTGCTCTGAGACATACAATAAATAGCAGCTAGACTCAAAATCTGTTTACTGAATCAGACAGCTATTTCGATTGGTTGCCAGAGGTTACAGTGTATCATTACCACTCACTGACTGGTTTCTAGAGGTTACAGAACACATTACGGCTCACTGATTAGTTGCTAGAGGTTACAGCACATGATTTCTGCTTGTTGATTGGTTGGTAGAGTTTACTGTGAATATGACCTCAGGGGGGCATGATATACATATCAATGCCGCTGGCTGCCGCTTAGGGTTGCCACCTGTCCGGGATTCACCCGGACAGTTCGGGTTTTGAATCATGCGTCCGGGTTTCAGACTGCCTAAAACCCGGACACATTATGCAGACCGGACTATGTCTTCCCAGCAGGGTTGACTGTAAAGCCCCATACACACGGTCGGACTTTTTCATCAATTTGGTCCGATCGACAAGGTTGTTGAAAAATCAGACCGTGTGTATGCACCATCGGACAGTGTTCGTCGGTTTGTCCGTCGGACAAAGTCTTATCTCCTGCTGGAAAGATTTCCCGTCAACCCGGTCCGATCACACCAAATCCGATCGTGTGTACGCTTGTCCGACCGGACAAAGTGCTACGCATGCTCAGATCACATTACAAGACCAAAGCTATTGGCTACTAGCCTCTACGTAGTCCCGTCGTAGGCAACAAACGTCACCACGTTCAGAATGATCGGATTTTCCGACAACTTTGTCCGATCGTGTGTACGCAAAACCAACATCAGACAAAGTATGACGGACATGGTCCGACGGACCTGGTCCACGGATTGTCCGCGCGTGTGTATGGGGCTTTACACTATTTTTCACACTGCCCAAAGCCAGAAGTAACTGTCCCCCCCTCACACACACAGATGGGAGAGCAGAGTGGGCTTGATTTGCTTTTCTTCCTTCCGCCCCTATTCTGTGTCTACCCACACTCCAAACCCCGGCGGTGTGCCTCAGAAATGGAAAGTGCGGTGGGAAATTTGAAGCCCAGCAGCTGCAGATACATCTGGATGAGAGGTGCTGACTTCCAAGGGGGGAGTGAGCTCACCATCCATCCCTGTCTGTGACTAAAGTCTCCCCCCTTTCTCTCTTCTGCCTCTGAGTAAGTACGCTAAGGTAAATCAGGCTTCTCAGAGCATCCCTTACATCAGAGTTCCCCTTTACGCCTGAGATGACAGTGTTCCCCCTTACATCAGAGTCCTCTCCGTACATCAGAGTTCTCAGTGTTCCCCCTTACATCAGGGTTCCCAGAGCATCCCTTATGTCAGAGTCTGCAGAGTTCTCCCTTACATCAGAGTTCAGATGTGAAAGGGGAATTCTGCAGATTCAGATGTGAGAGGGGAACTCTGTGGACTCACTTGCTGTGCGCCGCTAAAGTGTTCGGGTTTGACATTAGTAGCAGCACTTCACACTGAGATATTGGGACACAGCACGGGACTAAAACCTCAAGGGATTTTAAACCAGGATAGTTGGCAAGTATGAGGCAGCTGCTCTGGGCCCCACAACAATGATAGGGCCCAGGGCAGCTGCCCCCTTTGCCCTGCCTTAAAAACGGCCCTGGGTGTACCTTACCCCACTCAGGGTGGCCAGATATAAGAGGGATCAAACCACTACATGCCCAATGTGTGGCCTTGAAACTGGCACATTCTTTCACCTCATTTGGTCCTGTCCAAAAATACAAGGCCTTTGGAAACAAATTGTAACCTTCCTACATGACAACATGGGCTCCCCCCTAGCACTAGACCCGAAACAGTACCTACTTGGGATATTTCCTGATGTTCCAGACAAATACACCAAAATTGGGGGGTCTATTGTTGCTGGCTGTAGGGGATCTATTTTACTGCCTTTCCTGCTATCATTATTAAATTCCATACAAATTATTTAGCACCACAAAATGATACTTGGTTCTGTATTCTGTAAAAGGGGTAGTACTAGGAGGTGGGTAGGGGTTGGAACCAAGAGACAGTGCTCAGATGTGGGTAGGGGGTGGAGACAAGGGACGGTGCCAAGAGGTGGGTAGGAGGTGGAGACAAGGGACGGTGCTCAGAGGTCAGTCGAGGGTAGAACCAAGGGACCGTGCTCAGATGTGGGTAGGGGGTGGAGACAAGGGACAGTGCCAAGAGGTGGGTAGGAGGTGGAGACAAGGGACGGTGCTCAGAGGTCGGTCGAGGGTAGAACCAAGGGACAGTGCTCAGAGGTGGGTAGGCGGTAGAGACAAGGGACAGTGCTCAGTGGTGGGTAGAGGGTGGAGACAAGGGACTGTGCTCAGAGGTGGGTAGGGGGTGGAGACAAGGGACGGTGCTCAGAGGTCAGTCGAGGGTAGAACCAAGGGACCGTGCTCAGATGTGGGTAGGGGGTGGAGACAAGGGACAGTGCCAAGAGGTGGGTAGGGGGTGGAGACAAGGGACGGTGCTCAGAGGTCGGTCGAGGGTAGAACCAAGGGACAGTGCTCAGAGGTGGGTAGGCGGTGGAGACAAGGGACGGTGCTCTGTGGTGGGTAGCGGGTGGAGACAAGGGACTGTGCTCAGAGGTGGGTAGGGGGTGGAGACAAGGGACAGCGCTCAGAGTTGGGTAGGGAGTGGAGATAAGGGACGGTGCTCAGAGGTGGATCGGGGTGGAGACAAGGGACGGTGCTTAGAGGTGGGTAGGGGGTGGAGACAAGGGACAGCGCTCAGAGATGGTTAGGGGGTGGAGACAAGGGAAGGTGCTCAGAGATGGGTCGGGGGTGGAGACAAGGGCTGGTGCTCAGAGGTGTGTAGGGGTGGAGACAAGGGACGGTGCTCAGAGGTGGTTCAAGGTGGAGACAAGGGACGGTGCTTAGAGGTGGGTAAGGGGTGGAGACAAGGGCTGGTGCTCAGAGGTGGGTCGGGGGTGGAGACAAGGGCTGGTGCTCAGAGGTAGGTAGGGGGTGGAGACAAGGGACGGTGCTCAGAGGTGGTTCAGGGTGGAGACAAGGGACGGTGCTTAGAGGTGGGTAAGGGGTGGAGACAAGGGCTGGTGCTCAGAGGTGGGTAGAGGGTGGAGACAAGGGATGGTGCTCAGAGGTGGGTAGAGGGTGGAGACAAGGGACAGTGCTCAGAGGTGGGTAGGGGTGGAGACAAGGGACGGTGCTCAGAGGTCAGTCGAGGGTAGAACCAAGGGACAGTGCTCAGAGGTGGGTAGGCGGTGGAGACAAGGGACGGTGCTCAGTGGTGGGTAGAGGGTGGAGACAAGGGACAGTGCTCAGAGGTGGTTCAGGGTGGAGACAAGGGAAGGTGCTTAGAGGTGGGTAGGGGGTGGAGACAAGGGACAGCGCTCAGAGATGGTTAGGGAGTGGAGATAAGGGACGGTGCTCTGAGGTGGGTAGGGGGTGGAGACAAGGGACGATGCTTAGAGGTGGGTAGGGAGTGGAGACAAGGGACGGTGCTCAGAGGTGGGTAAGGGGTGGAGACAAGGGACAGCGATGGGTAGGGAGTGGAGATAAGGGACGGTGCTCAGAGGTGGGTAGGGGGTGGAGACAAGGGATGGTGCTCAGAGGTGGGTCGGGGTGGAGACAAGGGCTGGTGCTCAGAGGTAGGTAGGGGGTGGAGACAAGGGACGGTCCTCAGAGGTGGTTCAGGGTGGAGACAAGGGACGGTGCTTAGAGGTGGGTAAGGGGTGGAGACAAGGGATGGTGCTAAGAGGTGGGTAGGGAGTGGAGACAAGGGCTGGTGCTCAGAGGTGGGTAGGGAGTGGAGACAAGGGACGGTGCTCAGAGGTGGGTAGGGAGTGGAGACAAGGGACGGTGCTCGGAGGTGGGTAGGGGGTGGAGACAAGGGACGTTGTGGGATTGTATGATATTATTTTTTATTTATTTTTATGGTTGAACTAGATGGACTTGTTTCTTTTTTCAACCTGACTAATTATGTAACTATGTAACCCTGCAAACTTACACTTTTGTAAAACAGCTTGGCCTGCATAGAAATGTGGAGAAAATAATTCATATAAAAAGGATACTATAAATAAATATTCAATAATAAATACTTTAATTACAGGTATAAACCCCATACACAGCAGTAGAATACAATGTTTTTCTCTGTAGTACCCCTTTAAACCAACTGAAAAGCAATGCGCCGTGCTCCCCTCCCCCAGCACTGATAGGGATCAGTTTCTATTTCAGAGGAATTATTAGTGAAATTGAAATCCATTGTCTCTGCGCGGGAAACGTCCTCCTTCTCGGGAAAGTGCAACTCCTTATGATGCATGGAAAGGAGATTTGAGCGACTGCAACTATAGCGATCCCAACAATGGCCGGCACGCCCTGCAAGATAAATACATCCGGAGGCGAGGGGTCCCAGGGGTTAAAAAGTTAAAAAGTGCATCCAAGAGTTTCCTAGAAACCTCGGAACAGGGAGTTGGCACACATATAAAAATGCTGGATCCAATAGACAATGGCCTCGTGTTTATTGTTATGAATTTCAGGCAAACAGCCGCAGTGCAGATTACAGACGTTTGACTTAACCACTTCAGCACCGGGTGATTTTCCCCCCTTCCTTACCAGAGCACTTTTTGCGATTCGGCACTGCGTCGCTTTAACTAACAATTGCGCGGTCGTGCAACGTTACACCCAAACAAAATTGACGCCTTTTTTTCCCCACAAATAGAGCTTTCTTTTGGTGGTATTTGATTACCTCTGCGGGTTTTATTTTTTGCGCTATAAACAAAAGAACATCGACAATTTTGAAAAAAAAACACAATATTTTTTACTTTTTGCTATAATAAATATCCCATTTTAAAAAAAAAAATAATTATTTTTTTTACTCAGTTTAGGCCGATACGTATTCTTCTACATATTTTGGGTAAAAAAAATCGCAATAAGCGTATATAGATCGGTTTGCGCAAAAGTTATAGCATCTACAAAATAGGGGATAGATTTATTGCATTTTTTTTTTTTTTTTTACTAGTAATGCGATTTTTTACACACACAGTTCCACGGTCCCGCGCGGTCCCGCTGTTTTGATGGGCAATCGCGGGTGCCCGGCGGACATCGCGGCTGCCGGGCACGCGCACCGGGTCCCGAGTGACTCTAATGTGAAAGGGGGGGGGGCGTACTGAGTACTTTGATGTAAAGGGGGGGGGGGGGGCAAGGTCCCGAAAGTGGAGGGAGGACTAAGGATTCTGATGTTGAAAGGGGGGGGGCAGACTGGGGACTCTGATGTGAAAGTGTGGGGGGGGGGGGTTAGGAATCTAAATGTGAAAGGTGGTATGTATGAGGACTTTAAAGTGTGTGGGGGGTGGGGGGGAGGATGGGTCTGATGTGAAAGTGAAGGGGGGAGTGAGGACTCTGATATGAAGGGAAGGACTGAGTATTCTGACATGAAAGAGGGGCACTGAGGACTCCGATATGAAAAGGGGGGCACTGAGGACTCCGATGTGAAAAGAGGGGGGGGGCGAGGACTCCGATATGAAAAGGGGGGGCTGAGGACTCAGATGTAAAAGTGGAAGGAGGACTCTGATGTGAAGGGGGGGTGAACTAAGAAATTTGATATGGGGGGGGGGGGTAACTGAGGACTCTGATATGAAAGGGGAGGAGGATGACGGCTCCGAATTGAAAGGGGGATGAAGACTCTGATGTGTATAAGGAGGATAAAGACTCTGTTGTAAGAAGGGGACTGAGGATTCCAATGGGGGGGGGGGGGGTGTTAGTAAGGACTCCAATGTTAAAGTGGAGGGGGGATGAGGACTCTGATGTGAAAGTGGAGGGGGGATGAGGACTCTGATGTGAAAGTGGAGGGGGGATGAGGACTCTGATGTGAATGGGGGGGGGGTGTTAGTAAGGACTCCAATGTTAAAGTGGAGGGGGATGAGGACTCTGATGTGAAAGTGGAGGGGGGACGAGGACTCTGATGTGAAAGTGGAGGGGGGATGAGGACTCTGATGTGAATGGGGGGGGGTGTTAGTAAGGACTCCAATGTTAAAGTGGAGGGGGATGAGGACTCTGATGTAAAAGTGGAGGGGGGATGAGGACTCTGATGTGAAAGTGGAGGGGGGATGAGGACTCTGATGTGAAAGTGGAGGGGGGATGAGGACTCTGATGTGAAAGTGGAGGGGGGAGTGAGGACTCTGATATGAAGGGAAGGACGAGGACTCTGATGTGAAAGTGGAGGGGGGACGAGGACTCCGATGTGAAAGGGGGGGGGGATGAGGACTCTGATGTGAAAGTGGGGGGGGGGATGAGAAAAAGGGGGGTGAGGTGAGATGTGAAGGGGGGATGAGGACTCTGATGTGAAAGTGGGGGGGGACGAGGACTCTGATGTAAGTGGGGGGGGACTGAGGACTCTGATGTGAAAGTGGAGGGGGATGAGGACTCTGATGTGAAAGTGGAGGGGGGACGAGGACTCTGATGTGAAAGTGGAGGGGGGATGAGGACTCTGATGTGAATGGGGGGGGGGGTGTTATTAAGGACTCCAATGTTAAAGTGGAGGGGGATGAGGACTCTGATGTAAAAGTGGAGGGGGGATGAGGACTCTGATGTGAAAGTGGAGGGGGGATGAGGACTCTGATGTGAAAGTGGAGGGGGGACGAGGACTCTGATGTGAAAGGGGAGGGGGGACGAGGACTCTGATGTGAATGTGGAGGGGGGATGAGGACTCTGATGTGAATGTGGAGGGGGGATGAGGACTCTGATGTTAAAGTGGAGGGGGACGAGGACTCTGATGTGAAAGTGGAGGGGGGACGAGGACTCTGATGTGAAAGTGGAGGGGGGACGAGGACTCTGATGTGAAAGTGGAGGGGGGATGAGGACTCTGATGTGAAAGTGTAGGGGGGATGAGGACTCTGATGTGAAAGTGGAGGGGGGATGAGGACTCTGATGTGAAAGTGGAGGGGGGACGAGGACTCTGATGTGAAAGTGGAGGGGGGAGGGGGGGGACGAGGACTCTGATGTGAAAGTGGAGGGGGGACGAGGACTCTGATGTGAAAGTGGAGGGGGGATGAGGACTCTGATGTGAAAGTGGAGGGGGGATGAGGACTCTGATGTGAAAGTGGAGGGGGGATGAGGACTCTGATGTGAAAGTGGAGGGGGGACGAGGACTCTGATGTGAAAGTGGAGGGGGGATGAGGACTCTGATGTGAAAGTGGAGGGGGGATGAGGACTCTGATGTGAAAGTGGAGGGGGGATGAGGACTCTGATGTGAAAGTGGAGGGGGGATGAGGACTCTGATGTGAAAGTGGAGGGGGGATGAGGACTCTGATGTGAAAGTGGAGGGGGGATGAGGACTCTGATGTGAAAGTGGAGGGGGGATGAGGACTCTGATGTGAAAGTGGAGGGGGACGAGGACTCTGATGTGAAAGTGGAGGGGGGACGAGGACTCTGATGTGAAAGTGGAGGGGGGACGAGGACTCTGATGTGAAAGTGGAGGGGGGATGAGGACTCTGATGTGAAAGTGGAGGGGGACGAGGACTCTGATGTAAGTGGAGGGGGGATGAGGACTCTGATGTGAAAGTGGAGGGGGACGAGGACTCTGATGTGAAAGTGGAGGGGGGACGAGGACTCTGATGTGAAAGTGGAGGGGGGACGAGGACTCTGATGTGAAAGTGGAGGGGGGATGAGGACTCTGATGTGAAAGTGGAGGGGGGATGAGGACTCTGATGTGAAAGTGGAGGGGGACGAGGACTCTGATGTGAAAGTGGAGGGGGGACGAGGACTCTGATGTGAAAGTGGAGGGGGGACGAGGACTCTGATGTGAAAGTGGAGGGGGGATGAGGACTCTGATGTGAAAGTGGAGGGGGGATGAGGACTCTGATGTGAATGGGGGGGGGGTCTTCTGATGTTATAGGAGACCCCATTTTAGATTAGGGGTGATGTCAGAGGATGGTGTGAATGAAGGACGGTGGAGGAAGGACCTCCCTTTATTAATAGAGGGATTTCGGAGTCTGTATTTCTATGGATTGGATGGAGTCTCACTGCTTGATGTGGATTCCTTTGCATGGTGACGGTTCCTGCAGCGGAAAGGGTTAACTCGCTGGCCTCCATCCGGCTAATAAACACGCCAGCCCAGCACAGGCTCAGGTGGGTGTTTACTGGAAGTTGCAGTTTTGAGTCACACGTTGGGCTCAGCGATTACGTTGAATCAGAGAAAAGGAAACCTGAAGGACTTGATGGCGTTTCCTCCTGAAGGTTATTTTAAACTTTTATGTTAATGTACGATAATTGTAACGCCCTTCATAAGAGATCTTCTCTATGGCACAGCGGTGAGGACCAAGCAGGCTACGTGGGCGACTTGGGTTTCCTGCTACTGAGAGAATTAACCATTCGCAATCATCTCGTTAGGAAAGGATAAGAAGGGAGGACCCTCACCATGCCAACATCCAAATATATATATAAAAAAGGATTGAGAAAAAAATTAGGTGGACTTTGGACCATGTCCTTGATCCTTGAATGTCTGTCCAGTTAAGTGAGGTCTCCCATATTCTTGGATTCACCAGCACCCACCCAGTATTTGTCCTGAGGAAGCTAATATCTAGTGAAACGCGTCGACGAGCAAGTGTGGAGGTGTTATTGGATCAAATTCTTCTACTTGATATGATATAAGATATATATATATATTTTTATACCTAGATCCAACCTTCATAACTGCATTATTGGGTAACTCAGGACTTCTCTCAAGGGTCCTCAGCCCTGATGTAAGCAGTGGGCTGGCTCTTGGGAGGAGTTATGCAAATATCAAAATGCCAAGAAGGGTGAATGTCAGTCTGGAGGCGTGGGTGTTCCTAGGTATTCTGCGTGTGCAAGCTTCTTCAGTTGGCCTGGACTGCCCATCTGGTAGACCTGAAAGCAACCCAACAGCCAACTGAAGGAGTGCACATGGCATGGAAGGAAAATCCAGTACAAGCCACATATTGCACACAGTCCCCGTAATGTGTTTAACTTCTGTGCACTGTGGGCACTGACAGATGGCACTGTGGGCACTGACAGATGGCACTGTGGGCACTGACAGATGGCACTGTGGGCACTGACAGGTGGCACTGTGGGCACTGATGGGTGGCGCTGGTGTGCACTGGTAGGCGGCACTGTTGCCTACAACAAGGTGGCACTTGTAGGGGGCACAGGTGGGCACTGAGGGGCTGGCGGCAGCTTGCAGTGATCGGGACTGACGCAAGGGGGGTCGTTACTCCGCCTTTTGGCTAAGATCAAGTGGGGGGCTTTGGCTGTCTTAGAAGAACGGGGTCTACCAGGCCTTCTGGCTAGGCAGACCATGTAAACCAATATCCCCGTCAGGAGCCTTGCGCCCCGGGGGTCAGGGTAGAGGTCCTACTCCTTCGGGGGGGTGGACTAAAGACACACCCTTAAAGGGGTTGTAAAGGTTCGTTTTTTATTTTCTAAATAGGTTCCTTTAAGCTAGTGCATTGTTGGTTCACTTACCTTTTCCTTCGATTTCCCTTCTAAATGTTTTTTTTCTTTGTCTGAATTTCTCACTTCCTGTTTCTCCTCAGTAAACTTCACACCGTCATCCGAGCGGTGTTTAGTCAGCCAGAACAGCTTACTGAGGAGGAACAGGAAGTGAGAAATTCAGACAAAGAAAAAAAAAGAAAAAAAAAATTTAGAAGGGAAATCGAAGGAAAAGGTAAGTGAACCAACAATGCACTAGCTTAAAGGGAACCTATTTAGAAAATAAAAAAACGAACCTTTACAACCCCTTTGAGTGCACTTTTTTGTGTGTGTTTCCACGTGTACGTTTTTTGTACACTTATGGGTTTTTTCCATTTAGGTTTTTGCACCACCGCTGACTTAAAAAAAAAAAAAAAAAGACATGGTTCCTCTATGGTTTCCTGGGTCATTGGGGAGCTTTCTGGTTTGATGCTGCCGACCCACTCTCTGGTGGCCATCTTGGGTCCGGCAAAGTCCATTTAAGACCCTGGCTCCTGGGCTTGGCGCGCATTTCGGGTGTGGGTAGTGTAGGGACAAGTCACCCGTCTGACAAGGACAGTGATTAGTGGCAGGGAGAGGTTCCAGATGAGTAGGGAAAGGATAGGGACACGCCATCCTTCCTGGAAACCTCCCTATTTGGGTACAGACCAGGCAGCCAGGCCACATTCCATCCCTCAATAGAGATGCTGTCAGCACATCCGAGACCTGCTCTGCTACACACTGCCGTTACACACCATGAATGTTCTTGGTCAGGTTTGTTGTGAATTTCTGGATTCTACATTAATACAAGTCCTATTCTCTGCAACTAGACTCTCAGTGTTTACTGCCGCCACACCACTCTGCACCTCCCCACATGTGGTATTGTCCCAATTAGGTATTTCAGGAAAATACCTGTTTATGGCCACTAGCTGGTGCTGACGATCATAGGAAATACACATATTAGATATGCTTTATTGTCAAAAGTATTGGGACACCTGCCTTTACATGCACTTTAATAGCATCCCAGTCTTAGCCCCCATACACACGGTCGGAAATTCCGACCACAAAATCCGTCAGATTTTTTCCGAAACTGGTGTTGCATACACACAGTCAGACAAAGTTGTCGGGAAATCCGGTCATTCCGAACGTGGTGACGTTCGTTGCGTACGACGGAACTACGTAGAGGCTAGTAGCCAATAGCTTTGGTCTCGTAGTTTGATCTGAGCATGCGTGGCACTTTGTCCGTCGGAATTCTCAACACACGATCGGAAAAAGTCAGGTCGGATTTTGTTGTCGGAAAATTTGAGAGCAGGATCTCAAATTTTTTCCATTGGAAATTCCGACTGAGAAAGTCAGATGGAGCCCATACACGGGCAGATTTTCCGACAACATGGTCCGATCAGATATTTTCTGTCGGAAATTCCGACCGTGTGTACGGGGCATTAGTCCGTAGGGTTCAATATTGAGTTGGCCCACCCTTTGCAGCTATAACAGCTTCAACTCTTCTGGGAAGGCCGTCCACAAGGTTTAGGAGTGTCTATGGGAATGTTTGACCATTCTTCCAGAAGCGCATTTGTGAGGTCAGGCCCTGATGTTGGATGAGAAGGTCTGGCTCACAGTCTCCGCTCTAATTCATCCAAAAGGTGTTTCTATTGGGTTGAGGTCAGGCCAGTCAAGTTCCTCCACCCCAAACTCGCTCATTCATGTCTTTATGGACCTTGCTTTGCGCACTGGTCCAAATCATTTGGTGGAGGAGGGGGGGGGGGTTATAGTGTGGGGGGTTGTTTTTCAGGGGTTGGGTTTGGCCCCTTCGTTCCAGTGAAGGGAACTCTTAAGGCGTCAGCATACCAAGACATTTTGGACATTTTCATGCTCCCAACTTTGTGGGAAACAGTTTGGGGACGGCCCCTTCCTGTTCAAACATGACTGCGCACCAGTGCACAAAGCAAGGTCCATAAAAACATGGATGAGCGAGTTTGGGGTGGAGGAACTTACTTGGCCTGCACAGAGTCCTGACCTCAACCCGATAGAATACCTTTGGGATGAATTGGCCTTGAGGTCCGGACTCTGTGTAGGCCACTCAAGTTCACCCACCCCAAACTCACTCATCCATGTCTTTATGGACCTTGCTTTGTGCACTGGTGTACAAATGCTCTTTTGGAAGAATGGTCAAACATTCCCATAGACACACTCCTAAACCTTGTGGACGGCCTTCCCAAAAGAGTTGAAGCTGTTGTAGCTGCGAAGGGTGGGCCAACTCAATATTGAACCCTACGGACTAAGCCCCGTACACACGGTCGGAAATTCCGACCACCAAATCCGTCGGATTTTTTTTCCGACGGATTATGTCCGACACTGGTGTTGCATACACACGGTCGGACAAAGTTGTCGGAAAATTCGATCATTCTGAACGCGGTGACGTTCGTTGCGTACGACGGGACTACGTAGAGGCTAGTAGCCAATAGCTTTGGTCTCGTAATGTGATCTGAGCATGCGTGGCACTTTGTCCGTCGGAATTCTCGACACGCGATCGGGAAAAGTCTGATCGGATTTTGTTCTCGGAAAATTTGAGTGCAGGATCTCAAAATTTTCCGACGGAAAAAGTCCGATGGAGCCCACACACGGGCGGATTTTCCGACAACATGGTCCGATCGGACATTTTCCGTCGGAATTTCCGACCGTGTGTACGGGGGCTAAGACTGGGATGCCATCAAATTTTCTATGCGTGTAAAGGCAGGGGTCCCAATACTTTTGACAATATAGTGTATTGCAGGGACTAGTCGCAATAATGGTGCGAATACTGAAACATTTGCACAGCTATTTTTTTTTTTTTTGTTCAAATTAGTTCCCGAATCGATTGACTTATCACTGCTCTTGTTTTTCTGGCCTAAGTAGACCTTTATGATGTCAGCAAGGCAAAAACAACTCTACATTGGCGTCGGCGAGTATTTTGAGGAATCCCGGCGCCTGTGCAGATTTCTGTTGGTGTTCGCAGCGCAGGCCGGGGGAAGGAATTTCTATGAATAACGATATTAATATTGGACGGCTCCAGAAAACATTTGTGAGTCCTCCAGGCCGTCCGCTGGAACGGGGCAGATGCTGACAGCTGTGTAGCTGGAATCTCCTGGCAATACGTTGCGTCCTGATGTCAGCCCGACGCTCCTAATAAACATGTTTGTGTTCCCTCATTACATAGAACTTTCTTCTCTTCTCGCAATCAGTTTTTTTCCATTGTTATCCACTAACGTGTAATTAACCCCCTGATTCCCTCCGAATGCAATTAAACGAAGCCCAATTCACAGCGTTACCCAGAATCCACTGGGGAGGGGTGACAGCGGCTGAATCACAGAGCCATTGAGAACTATGAACTGGGCCACAGATGTTACGCCCCCCCCCCCCCCGCTCGTAGGCGATGGCTCACGTCTATAGGTTTGATGTATAGATTACCCCTCTCCTAAGATGTAATCACTTCCCCCCCAGCTCTCGGGGACAAATTAAACACTAGGCGCTCCCCATAATAACTAGGAATCAGATGAGGTCAGGCTCTTTTGTAAAGTTCACGTTTTCATTTGAGGAGAAAGCCCAGCTCTACCGCAGAAAATAGCGAGGAAAAAAAATGAACGCTTCCCATGAACGCATACAGCAGGGGTAGGCATGGGCGTCCGCAGAACTTTTTTCAGGGGGGGGGGCATCATTTTAGGGTCACCCATGCACCGCCCCTTTTCGACAATGTCATTATCACATTATTATGGTCAGATTCTGCAGACATATTACAGTCCCTAGGATAAGTAATGGGTAATGGCCAACAGGCTCTCTTACCAGACCCAGAAAAACTACAGCAGTGATCACTCCGGCTGGACGATCGTTCACTCTGGGTTCCCCGGGGGAGACACTGGTCAGTAGTGTAGCATGTCTGTACCCTGGTAGTGGCTCAGTCTTTCTCTCTCTGGTGGTGCTGGGCAGTGTGGCTCTCTCTGGTGGTGCTGGACAGCATGACTCTCTTTTGTGGCCCTGGCAGGCTCTCTCTCTGGCTTCCGCCCAGCACACTCCTCGTCCTGTAGCACTCTCTCCCTCAGCTTCTTTCCAGGCTGCAGTCTCTCAATCTCTCTCTTGATCGAGCTGTAGCCTCCTCCCTGTGGAAAATGGAGCCGCCAATCTTTTGGGACTACCTGTCCCATGAAGCTTGCCTCTCCTAGTCGCCTTTGATTGGCCCTCAGTTATGGCCAATAGGGAAGGAACGGAGCAGGGCAGGAAGCTGTGTGGGGAACCTGGTGAGAGCCGCCGTCTCTTCTCCCTGACAGAAGAATGGGTGGGGCGAGCGGGGGAAACCTCTGATAGCCCACAGCTCGCCATTCTTCCGTCACAGCACCGCCAAGTTCTCTGCTGGACTGAGCAGGGAAAAGAGCCCAAAGTCACACTACACTTGACAGCACCTTAATGGTGTCACCTCACTGGTGGGTGGCACCCGGGTGCGGCACCTCGACAGAGACACAACTGTGCTGATTTTAAGATCCGATCCCTGATTCCAGGGGGGGGGGGGCACTTGACCCCCCTTGCCCCTACCTGCGGACGCCCATGGGGGTAGGCAACCTCGGCCCTCCAGCTGTGGTGAAACTACAAGTCCCATGAGACATTGCAAGACCCTGACAATCACAGGCATGACTCCTAGAGGCAGAGGCATGATGGGATTTGTAGTTTCACCGCAGCTGGAGGGCCGAGGCTGCCTACCCCTGGCATACAGTATATACACTGTATTACCAAAAGTATTGGGACGCCTGCCTTTACACGCACATGAACTTTAATGGCATCACAGTCTTAGTCCGTAGGGTTCAATATTGAGTTGGCCCACCCTTCGCAGCTATGACAGCTTCAACTCTTCTGGGACGGCTGTCTACAAGGTTTAGGAGTGTGTCTATAGGAATGTTTGACACCATCCCCAGTGCCGGCAGCCCCAGACCATGACACTCCTACCACCATGCTTGACTGTAGGCAAGACACACTTGTCTTTGTCCTCCTCACCTGGTTGCCGCCACACATGCTTGACACCATCTGAACCAAATAATTTTATCTTGGTCTCATCAGACCACAGGACATGGCTCCAGTAATCCATGTCCTTAGTCTTGTTTGCAGGCGTTCTTGTGCATCATCTTTAGAAGAGGCTTCCTTCTGGGATGACAGCCATGCAGACCAATTTGATGCAGTGTGCGGTGTATGGTCTGAGCACTGACAGGCTGACCCCCCACCCCTTCAACCTCTGCAGCAATGCTGGCAGCACTCATATGTCTATATCCCAAAGACAACCTCTGGATATGACGCTGAGCATGCGCACTCAACTTCTTTGGTTGGCTTCTTTGCTATGAGGTGCCATGTTGAACTTCCAGTGACCAGTATGCGAGAGAGAGAGTGAGAGCGATAACACTAAATTTAACACACCTGCTCCCCATTTACACCTGAGACCTTGTAACACTAACGAGTCACATGACACCGGGAAGGGGAAATGGCTAATTTGGCCCAATTTGGACATTTTCACTTAGGGGTGTACTCACTTTTGTTGCCAGCGGTTTAGATATTAATGGCTGTGTGTTGAGTTATTTTGAGGGGACAGCAAATTTACACAGTTATACAAGCTGTACACTCACTACTTTACATTGTAGACAAGTGTCATTTCTTCAGTGTTGTCTCATGAAAAGATAGAATAAAATTTTAAAAAATGTGAGGGGGGGGGGTACTCACTTTTGTGAGATACTGTATATACATATATCTCCTTGTTTATAGTCATGATCTTCAAAGTCTGCCACACCAAAGTGGCATCAGTAGTATGTACGAGGATGAGAGTTCCACATGTGTGGATCAACTCCATTATAAGTTTATTACAGGTCTGGTTTCCAACATGTTTCAAGACCTCACAACTCCTTCTTCAGGGCGTGTGCTCTGGCAGTTGAGTGTACTGGACAACCAGTCTGGCAGCCAACTTCCAGGCCAGTGACTTGTGATCTCAGTAATCCTCATTTGTTAATTCTGTCTGTCCAGTATACCCAAATAGCTGGGAGTTTGGATAAAGGAGTTGTGAGCCCCCGAAACTCATTGGCCGATTCATCTGAACTGCAATAAACTGCTACCAAACTTGAAAGGGGGAAATGTATGGTGCAGAGTGAGGGTGATCAGTACAGCAGGGGGGCAGGGGAGGGATCAGTACAGCAGGGGGGCAAGGGGAGTGATCAGTACAGCAGGGTGGCAAGGGGAGTGATCAGTACAGCAGGGGGGCAAGGGGAGTGATCAGTACAGCAGGGGGGCAGGGGAGTGTTCAGTACAGCAGGGGGGCTGGGGAGTGATCAGTACAGCAGGGGGGCAAGGGGAGTGATCAGTACAGCAGGGGGGGGGGGGCAGGGGAGTGATCAGTACAGCAGGGGGGGCAAGGGGAGTGATCAGTACAGCAGGGGGGCAGGGGAGTGATCAGTACAGCAGGGGGGCAGGGGAGTGTTCAGTACAGCAGGGTGGCAGGGGAGTGTTCAGTACAGCAGGGGGCAGGGGAGTGATCAGTACAGCAGGGGGGCAGGGGAGTGATCAGTACAGCAGGGGGCAGGGGAGTGATCAGTACAGCAGGGGGGGCAGGGGAGTGATCAGTACAGCAGGGGGCAGGGGAGTGATCAGTACAGCAGGGGGGCAGGGGAGTGATCAGTACAGCAGGGGGCAGGGGAGTGATCAGTACAGCAGGGGGGGCAGGGGAGTGATCAGTACAGCAGGGGGGGGGGCAGGGGAGTGATCAGTACAGCAGGGGGCAGGGGAGTGATCAGTACAGCAGGGGGGCAGGGGAGTGATCAGTACAGCAGGGGGCAGGGGAGTGATCAGTACAGCAGGGGGGCAGGGGAGTGATCAATACAGCAGGGGGCAGGGGAGTGATCAATACAGCAGGGGGGCAGGGGAGTGATCAGTACAGCAGGGGGGGCAGGGGAGTGATCAATACAGCAGGGGGGCAGGGGAGTGATCAGTACAGCAGGGAGGCAGGGGAGTGATCAGTACAGATGGGGGGTCAGGGGAGTGATCAGTACAGCAGGGGGGCAGGGGAGTGATCAGTACAGCAGGGGGGTCAGGGGAGTGATCAGTACAGCAGGGGGGTCAGGGGAGTGATCAGTACAGCAGGGGGTCAGGGGAGTGATCAGTACAGCAGGGGGGGGCAGGGGAGTGATTAGTACAGATGGGGGGTCAGGGGAGTGATCAGTACAGCAGGGGGTCAGGGGAGTGATCAGTACAGCAGGGGGGTCAGGGGAGTGATCAGTACAGCAGGGGGGGCAGGGGAGTGATCAGTACAGCAGGGGGGCAGGGGAGAGGCAATTGGTGGAACCAATCCCCTGTATGGCTCTCTCTGCAGCAGCCGGTGGGAGTTAGAGTAGAAGAAGACGGATTTCAGCTGCCGATCACCCTCCCTATCCACATATGATTCCCCCTGCTGTCCTGGGCCCCCTGCTGTCCTGGGCCCAGTACAGGAGGACCAGTAGTACCTCCTTATCCACGGCCCTGCTAAGGTCCCAGTTGGAATCCCAGTCAGGACACTATCTGCATGGAGTTTGCATGTTTTGACAGGCACATCAATTTGGTAGATTTTTTGGACGAGGTTATCCTTTGCCATATTTGGGGTGCTATTAACAATAAATTGCACCACCAAGCGTTTTTTGTGCATTTTAGGAATGCAGGCAAATTCGTGCAATTTTGCACGCATGCTACTATAGTGTGAATGCAGTCTTATAACCCATACAGAGTCCTGGAATCACTCCAGCGGTGCATGCTGTGTACTGTATAATCATCTCTAGAGGTGTGCCTGCCGGTGTCTAACCAAACTTTACTCACACCTTACATGACGGCAGAGATTGCCGCACCTTCCGACGTTTATTGTTCCACAAATAAAAAAGATTTCCTTATGGATTGTGTGTGATGCGTCATTACAATGGATAGGCAGGAGTCAGTGTGGGCCAGGGATATCTAAATATAGTTTGTGTTGGGACACTCATTTAAGAGAGTGGCACCCAGTACATTACTATACAGCCCATCCTCGCGTGTTGTTTGCATGGGAATTTTTTCGGACAGGAGTCTAATGTCTATATAACAGTACCATGTGCAAGCACTTTTTTTATTTAAAAGAAAAAAAAAGAATTTAAAGTAGTGTTTTCCAAACTGTGGCCCTTTGCCTGCTTTTATCCAGCCCTTGGGGCACTGTTTCATTCACTGACACCAACGCAGGAGCACAATTCCTACCAATGACACCAATGATGGGGCACAATTCCTCCTAATGACAGCAACAATGGGGCCCAATGACACCAATGATAGGGCACAGTTCTTCCCATTGACACTAACAACGGGGCCCAATGACATCAACGATGGTGTCATTGGGCCTAGTTTTAGTGTCAATGGGAAGAACTGTGCCCCATTGTTGGTGTCATTGGGCCTGGTTTTAGTGTCAATGGGAAGAAGTGTGCCCCAACGATGGGGCACACTTCTTCCCATTGACACTAACAATGTGGCCCAATGACACCAACAATAGGGCACAATTCCTCCCACTAACACTAACAACCGGGCCCAAGGACACCAATGGTGGGGCACAGTTCTTCCCATTGACACTAACAACGTGGCCCAATGACACCAATAACGGCGCACAGTTTCTCCAGTGAAACTATCAACGGGGCCCAATGACACCAATGATGGGGCACAGTTCCTCCCAGTGACACTAACAACGGGGCCCAATGACATCAACGATGGGGCACAGTTCCTCCCAGTGACACTAACAACGGGGCCCAATGACACCAACGATGGGGCGCAGTTCCTCCCACGGACACCAACAATGGGGCACAATTCTTACCAATGACACTAACAACGGGGCCCAATGACACCAATGATGGGGCACAGTTCCTCCCACGGACACCAACAACATGGTCCAATAACACCAATAATGGGGTACAGTTCCTCCCAGTGAAACTATCAAGGGGGCCCAATGACACCAACGATGGGGCACAGTTTCTCCCACTGACACCAACAATGGGGCACAATTCCTACCAATGACACCAATGATGGGGCACAATTCCTCTCTCTGACACCAAAGATGGGGCATCGTTTACTCCAACTGATGCTGGGAATTTTTCTACTCCTGTTGGCCACAGTCCGGCCCCCCTAAAGTCTGAAGGACAGTAAACTGGCCCCTTGTTTAGAACGTTTGGAGACCCCCGCTTTAAAGCAAATGAGTGAATGAGTTAATAAAAATAATAACTGTTGATTAAAATTTTAACAACAAATTTTAATGTTAAAAAAAAACTAATTAAGGTTAACTACAAGGTTGACTGCAACATTGTAACAAGTCACAAGGTGAGAAGCTGCGGCAGGGGCTGATCTATGTCAGATATTTGTGAAGCCAGCCAGCACCAGGATTTTGATGATTGTGTCATCTCTGAGCCAGCATCTCGATCCATAAAGTGGATGGTGATCCTTGATGAGGCCAATGTGGACCACCACTGCTGCATATCAGCGACCTGAGTGGGATCCGGAGTGCCGAGTCCAGGTGTGCCGACAGCCAGAGTCACCTGGGTGCAGAGCAGAGAGTGGACCAATGGCTTTGTGTGACCGGATGGTGAACTGCAGTATTGCTGGGATTGGTGAGCTGCTTCTGTTGGGATTTACTATCTGCTGCTAGAGAGATTGAGTCCTTTAGGAACTGTCCATACAGCCATCTAGTAGCCTTATTGCTGCCTGCAGGCTTGACTGGGACTATTCTCATTTGCACCGACTGTACAACTGGGCCCCAACGCTAGCCGGCTGAAGAGTTTAGAGGATTAAAGACTGTCCCTTTACAGCTGCTACACAGAGACCTTCACCAATTGTCTATTCTAATGCGGCGTACACACGGTCGGAATTTCCGATGGAAACAGTCCGATGGGAGCTTTTCATCGGATTTTCCGACCGTGTGTATGCCCAACGGTCTTTTTCTGTCGGAATTTCCGACGGACTTTGAATTGAGAACCTGTTCTCAATTTTTCCGACGGAAAACCTTTCTATCGGATTTTCCAATCGTGTGTATGCAATTCCGACACGCAAAATTCCGACGCATGCTCGGAAACAATTCGACGCATGCTCGGAAGCATTAAACTTCCCTTTTATAGTGCTGTCGAATGTGTTTTATGCCGCTGTGTTATTGACCGCCGGAATTTGGTGTGACGGTGTGTAGGCAACACAGCTTGAGCGGAATTCCGTCGGAAAAAACGTAAGAGTTTTTTCCGACGAGAATTCCGATCGTGTGTACGCGGCATAAGTGGTACATCTCAGGGGACATTACACCATATACTAGCCATCCTCCTAAAGTGCACTGTAGACTAGTTATAGTATTTTTACAGTAGTGCTTATATGCACTGTTTTTTTCTGATTTATGTGTTGATTCCAGTCTGATGGTACTCTGTTTTAAGTTACCTTGGCAAAGTGATTATACTGTTTAGTGGACCTTGTCTGAACCTACTAGACATGTGCAATTTGTTTCGTTCCGAATTCGTTTTTTAACGAATTTCGACAAATTAGTTAATTCGGAAATATCCGAATTAACGAAAATCCGTTTAACGAATTTTTCCTAATATTCGTAAATTTGAATATTTGAAAATGAGTAAATTTGTACATTCGCACATTCCTACATTTGTAAATTAGTAAATTTGTAAATTCAGAAATCTGAAATAATAATTAACTAATAATAACTTAACTATTACTAACGATTAAATTATAGGTATTGTAATTTCCTTTCAAATTTGGCTGTTAGTGAACGTAACAAATACAAAATGTATCCGAAGTTACGAATTATCCGAAATAACGAATGCCGTATCCAAACGAATGGAACGTAATGAATTAATAATAATAAAGAACAATGATAATAATGACATTTTTTTATTATTATTATTTATTAATAATTTGTTCTGTTCCATTTTTTTTTTAGATGCTGCATTCGTTGTTTCGAATAATTCGTAACTTCGGATAAATTTGTTACGTTCACTAACAGGTAAATTTGAAAGGAAATTACAATACCTATAATTTAATAGTTACTATTTCAGATTTTCGAATTTTCGGATTTTCAAATTTTCGAATTCTCTAATTTACGAATATACAAATTTTCTCATTTACGAATGTACGAATTTACAAATTTACGAATGTACGAATTTACGAATATACGAATTTTACAAATTTACAAATGTACGAATTTACTAATTGCGATCATAACGAATGGCCCAAAAAACAAAAAATGAAAACGAATGAAATGAAAACGAACAAATTTTTGGGCAGTGCACATGTCTAGAACCTACCTTCTGTGTGTTTATGTATGCTCAAACCACCATTCATTCTAATGCTGCGTACACACGCTCGGACTTTCCTGGCGGGATTGTCAGCCGGACTGCCAAGTTCAGCGGGCAATTTTAAAACAAAACTTAAAACCTAGTCCGCCGGACTTTTGGCGCCAAAAAAAGTCCGCCGGCGCCCACAAACGGGCAGATTGTCCGGCGGACTTCAGTCCGGCGGATATTCCCGCGGGAAAGTCCGCTCGTGTGTACGCGGCATAACCCGTACCAAAACATTGAGTTCTTTATGTCTATTTCCTGGTACTAACTCACAGCCGAGTTAAAGGTATTTATACCTGGGTTTCTATAAGTGATTGCGGTGACTTTCGCTCAACCAAGTGTCAGACGGGCTGAGGGTGTTCTTGGAATGGCGGTGCAGAACAGAGAACCCAAATTACCAAGCGGCTCGGGGGGGTAGCAATCTATTTCATTTTGTTTTCTGGTCAGCCTCGCCTGGTCTTCACCGTGCCACCTCCCTAACGAGCCACTCTTCCTTCTCTTCCTGACCCTAATACCTTGTCCATGAAATGTTCTCTGCCATCTCCCTGGGCTCCCACAATAACAAGGAGTTGCCTTCACGGCTCCATTGTTCTCTCCACCATCCAGCACTTGGCTTGAATCTCTGAATTCATTCCAGCTCCGAGCACACCCTGAATTAATCAATCAACCTCCAAAGGGTTCGCCTGCAAAACACTGAAGCGGAACTAAATGTTTTCCAAGATTCTAGAAAATAAAATGGTGATTTAAAGCTGAACTCCGAGGGGAAAAAAAATGTAATTTAACCCCTTTTTGCTGCCAGAGGTGTTTTTGCATTCTTTGCACACGTTTTAAAAAATAATTTTAAGCTTGAAGATTATATAAAATCCCCAAAACATTATATTTTTTTCTGAAAGCAGACACCCTAGAGAATAAAAAAGTGGTAGCTCTAATTTTTTCATGTCAGACAATATTGAAAGCAATGGTTTAGCAAATGCAAATTTAAAAAAAAAAATACTGTAAAGTTAATTTTACGCACATAAACGTAATATTTTACCCAATTTTGTAGTAATATATAAAAGATGAGGTTGCATTGAGTAAATAGATACTTAACATGTCAAGCTCAATCACAGCCAATGAGGAGAAAGCGGGGGGGGGGGGGGGGGGGGCGAGCTGCAGATCTATGTGTCTTATGGACGCATAGAGTCATAGCCCCCAACTGTCCCTGATTTCGAGGGACTGTCCCTGATTTGGAGCAATGTTCCTCTGTCCCTTTTTCCTCCTCATTTGTCCCTCATTTTGGTCTGATCTATATAGATGTATATAAAATGCACTTTTTATCAAGTGTTTTCCAGCGCTAAACCTTTAATCTGATTTCTAAATGGCTGCATTTGTAAATTCCAAATGCCAATATAAAGGAATAGTAGTGGTGAAAAAAGAATTCGTGGGTTTAACCAATCTTGTTTTTTTTGTACAATTCTCCTTTAACCACTTGCCGACCAGCGCACGCAGATATACGTCAGCAGAATGGCACGGACAGGCAGGAGGGCGTATATATAAGTCCCTCCTTTAGCCTGTCCGTGCCATCGGGAGCGCGCCGGGAGCGCTGGTCGGCACCCCCGTGAGTCCGGCCGCGGTCCCCGCGGACTCGATCGCCGCGGGGACACCCGCGATCGTCTCACGGGAAGGCTGAACGGGGAGATGCCGAGATAAACAGCATCTCCCCGTTCTGCCTAGCAACTAGTGACGCCGATCTCTGCTCCCTGTGATTGGAGCAGAGATCAGCATTCACTAGCTGACAGCCACGCCCCCTCACAGTAAAAAACACACCCCTAGGCATACTTAACCATTACACTGCCCCCTTGTGGTTAACCCCTTCACTGCCAGTGTCATTTATACAGAAATCAATGCATTTAAATAGCATTAATTGCTGTAAAAATGACAATGGTCCCAAAAATGTGTCAAAAATGTCCGATGTGTCCACCATAATGTCGCAGTCACAAAAAAAAATCGCAGATCTCCGCCATTACTAATAAAAAAAAATTATTAATAAAAATGCTATAAAACTATCCCCTATCTTGTAAACGCTATAACTTCTGCGCAAACCGATCAATAATCGCTTATTGCGATTTTTTTACCAAAAATATGTAGAAGAATACGTATCGGCCTAAACTGAGGAAAAAAAATGTTTTTTTATATATTTTAGTATTCATCAGTGCCGAATATCAGTACCAATCAGTGCAGCTTAGCAGTGCCCATCAGTGACAGCACACATTTACACTGATAATCAGGACACTGTTTTTCAGTGCAGTCCCATCAGTGCCCACCAGTACAGCTTATTAGTGTCCATCAGTTCAGCATATCAGTACCACCTATCAGTGCCCATCAGTACTGCTTATAAGTGCCCACCAGTGCCGCCTCATCAGTGCCCATCAGTACCACTTATCAGTGCCCATCAGTGTGGCCTTATCAGTGCCACCTCATCAGTGCCCATCAGTCCAGATTATCAGTGCCCATTAGTGCTGCCTCATCAGTACCCATCAGTGCAGCCTCATCCACCCACATCTGTGAAGATGTTTGCAAAATGTTATAGCAGAAACTAAGAAATTGTTCTTTTTTTTCAAAAATATCAGTCTTTTTTCCTTTGTTTAGCAAAAAATAAAAACCAGAGTGGTGATTAATTACCACCAAAAGAAAGCTCTATTTGTCTAAAAAAAAAATGATAATAAAATGTCATATGGGTACTGTGACGAAACGTCCCTACACTCCTCTTGAGTGCTTTCGTCATATACCACTGCCTCCCAGTCTGAATATAGATAGATATCAGATATTCCAACCGCTCACAAGCACAAAACGAGAGGAAACTTGCTTAGTGCTAACATGGACTCATTTATTAGAACCAAAATTACAAGTATTTATAAAACAGTAGAAGAGGAGACCCCCCCCCCTCCTGCTCATATTACTCTAACAATACACCTGTAACAAATTAACATGAGCTAATTAACTAATACTAAACTGTGACTTTGTGCCCATCAGGATTTCACTACAGGTCAGACTTGTTGTCGCCGAGCTTCATACAGTAGATTATACATTATCATAAGTACAACCACAAGACATTTTATCACAATAACAGGAGCGCCACTTGGAGTCGGCCCGTCTACTACATTGTACAGAGGACAATGTGATCAGCTCTCTCAATTAACATCTTGAGTTCATGACACTAGCATCTGACAGTGTGTGTCCCAACAGCATGAGACAACACACATTATATATACATATAGACAGCATTGAATCTGACTAGCACAGATTATAGTGGGGTTCTCATTCACCCCGTGCCCCTTAAAATCCAGGGCCCATAATCAGTCGGCAAGAGGCTTGCATTCAGTCCTCTCAAAAAGCCTGTGTCCCAGCTAGGTCTGTCACAGGTACAGTGTTGGTTGGCAGCGCAATTGTCATTCAAAATGTGAGAGCGCTGAAAGTTGAAAATTGGCCTGGGCAGGAAAGGGGTAAAAGAGCCCAGTAGGCAAATGGTTAATAAACTTTTTTTACAACACATAGGGGGTGAAAAGATGATGACCTGGAAGTGACGTTTTACACATTGGTACCAGGTCAGTTACAGGAAAGAGAAACCAGCAAACGCATGTTCGCTGGTCTCCCTCCCATCTACCCGGCAGCCTCGGGCATGCTGGTTCCGGGTCTGTCGATAGAGGTGTGGAGCCTAGGAAACATGGTGGGGGACACGCAGTGGGAGCCCACTGTGAACGAACCCTAATGCCCCGTACACACGAGCGGAATTCCGCTCAAGCTTGGCTTGCATATATACAGTCACACAAAAGTTCACTGAACTTTCGACCGTCAAGAACGCGTGATGTACAACACTACAATGAGCCGGGAAATCTAAGTTCAATGCTTCCTAGCATGCGTCGAATTGTTTCCGAGCATGCGTAAGAATTTTGCGTGTCTGAATTGGTACATACGATCGGAATTTCCGATCAAAACTTTTTGCGACCGAAAAATTGAGAACCTGCTCTCAATCTTTTGCTGGCGGGAATTCAGCCAGCAAAAGTCCGATGGAGCCTACACACGGTCGCATTTTCCGAACAAAAGCTCTCATCTGTCTTTTGCTGGCCGAATTTCAGATCGTGTGTACGCGGCATTAGAGCATTACTCTCTGCTTAAAGATAAAAAAACAATGCATTAATGGGATCTGCAGTCATAGAGGAGGAACACTAAAGGCAACCCTTTGTGGGCTTCCTACAGAACGCATAGCTGGCAGTGGCCTTCAGGAAACTTCCCGAGGGTAGTCCCTCCACGTTGGAAGTAAACAGATTAAACCAGTTTGTTTGCGATAATAGGATGTTGTCATCACCATGATTACCTCCCATCAGCCAGCAGACAATTTTGGCCTTCGGCTCTGCATTGGGCTCTTGGCTGGAGGGTGCAAGAAAACAATAAATGGCGGCGGTATCATGTGTCAGATAACTGCTAGGGGAACGGTTTAGGAGATTACCAGGAGAGCGAGCCTGACCTTCCAGTGGAATCAGTCCATAATCCCCTCCATTGACTCTGAGAACCTCACCCCAGATTAACATTGACGTTAAAGTCGTACCTGTCCGAAAATAGCGGCGTCTTTAATTTTCCATGGGAGCTTTGCCGCGGGTCACCAGAGTCCATTCACCCCCCCCACAGCTCCCCGGGCACACGTCTTTGTAATCGGATTTAATTAAACAGAAAACCACCCTGGATTCTGGTGCTATTCCTGGCCCCGAGATTACCGACTGCAAGTAAACAGCATGCCGGTAATCCCAACGGCACAGGAGGCTTTCCTGGCTCCATGGACATCTATGCTGACCATAGCGGGGTAATAGTGAGTTTAACTGTCCTGTCCAACATTTGTTTTTGTAAGAAGAGCCACTGCCCTCAAAGCAATAACCTAAAGAGTAACTCCACTTTCATGGGGAAAAAAAATATAGCAAATAGAAAAAAAACATTGAGATAGAATATGCAATTGCTACACAAGCCATATTGTATTTTAACCACTTCAGCCCCGGACCAATTGGCAGCCAAAGGACCAGGCCCCTTTTTGCAATTCGGCACTGCGTTGCTTTAACTGACAATTGCGCGGTCGTGCGACGTGGCTCCCAAACAAAATTGGCGTCCTTTTTTTCCCACAAATAGAGCTTTCTTTTGGTGGTATTTGATCGCCATTGCGGTTTTTATTTTTTGCACTATAAACAAAAATAGAGCGACAATTTTGAAAAAAAATGCAATATTTTTTGCTTTTTGCTATAATAAATATCCCCAAAAAATATTTAAAAAAACTTTTTTTCCCTCAGTTTAGGCCGATACGTATTCTTCTACATATTTTTGGTAAAAAAAAAAATCGCAATTAGCGATTATTGATTGGTTTGCGCAAAAGTTATAGCGTTTACAAAATAGGGGATAGTTTTATAGCATTTTTATTAATATTTTTTTTTTTTACTAGTAATGGCGGCGATCAGCGATTTTTATTGTGACTGTGACATTATGGCGGACACATCGGACATTTTTGACACATTTTTGGGACCATTGTCATTTATACAGCAATAAATGCTATTTAAATGCATTGATTCCTGTATAAATGACAGTGGCAGTGAAAGAGTTAACCACTAGGGGGAGGGGAGGGTTATGGTCTGTGACGTGTGTGTGTTTTTTTACATTAGGGGGCGGGGCTGACGTCTGACGTCATTGATCGGCTTTCCCGATGACAGGGAACAGCCGATCAATGACAGGCAGAGTAAGAAGCGCGGGGGAGAGGTTTGTTTACACAGACCTCTCCCCGTTCTTCAGCCCTGTGACCCGATCGCGGGACACCAGCAGCGATCGGGTCCGCTGGTCCCGCGGCCGGGGTCACGGAGCTCCCGACTGGGTCGCAAGCGCGCCCCCGACCCCGGCTAGGCTTTTAAAGGGCCACGTGCCGGTACGTGGTTTTGCCTAGCCATGCCATTCTGCCGACGTACATCGGCGTGAGGCGGTCGGGAAGCGGTTAAAGTGTTGCTAAACTCCGGAGCCTGCATTCACTATATCTGGTCTTCCACATTACACAGTTAAGTAAAATTATTTTAGTTAACATAAAAATTGCTAAATACCTTTTCTCATCAGCAGTATATAGCATTTTTTTGACTTCTAACAGTGTCTGGTTAAAGCTTGTAGGTAGACATGTGCATTGACAAAAAATTTTTTGTTTTTGTTTCATTCGTTTTTTTGGCTTTTTTTTTTCGGAAATTCTAATTTATTCGGATTTTCAGAATTCGAAAATTTGGAAATTAAAAAATGTGAAAATATGAAAATTTGAAAATATGAAAAAAAAAAGAAAGAAAAACAGTAAAATTCGAAATAATAAACTAACTATTAAATTATAGGTATTGGAATTTCCTTTCAAATTTGGCTGTTTGTGAACGTAACAAATATGAATTTATCCGAAGTTACGAATTATCCGAAATAACCAATGCCGCATCTAAACAAATGGAAATGGAACAAATTAATAATAATAATAATAAAAAGGTTTTTCTATTACCGTACTATTGTTATTTATTATTATTAGATCGTTACGTTACATTCGTTTAGATGCGGCATTCGTTATTTCAGATAATTAGTAACTTTGGATGAATTTGTACTCGTTACGTTCACAAACCTCGCCTAATTTGAAAGGAAATTCCAATACCTGTAATTTAATAGTTAGTTATATTATTATTAAAATTTTACTGATTTTATTTTTTTTGGATTTTCGAATTTTCAAATTCCGAAAATTTGGAAATTCGAAATAGGAAGATTTGAAAATCGAAAATTCGGAAATTCGAAATGCGGATATTGAAAAATTCAGAAATTTGTCAAAATTCGTTAAAAAACTCATTCGGAACTAAACGAATTGCACATGTCTACTTGTAGGAGGTGTTTTCATTTTCCTCTGATTGTCCTATGGGGGTGCATGTTTTTTTTTTTTTCCTTGGGAGTGTGCATGGGATCAGCACAGGGCCGATCCTCTGTCTGGACAGTGCTGATTGGCCCTGTGCTGATCCCATGCACACTCCCAAGGGAAAAAAAACAAAAAAATTTAAAAACTCTCTAGCAATACACACCAAACTGAGCATGTGCAGCTTGTCCCCAAGGCTCTGTTCTATCAGGAGATGGAATGGGGACAGTAAAAGAAGGGGAGGATCAAACTGCCTTTTTACACAGTGCAGAGGATTAAACCCCTTAAGTTCCACCGTGAGTATAACAAGCATTCTTTCCTGCAGTGGTTCTCATTCCCAAGCGTATATGTTAAAAGACTTCTAAACCGTGCAGATTTAGGAGATATTTTCAGTACCTACAGGTGAGCCTTATTATAGGCTTACCTGTAGGTAAAAGTGGTGTAACTGGGTTTTAGACATGTGCAATTCGTTTAGTTACGAATTCGTTTTCCCGTTCAAATTCGTTATATTCGTTCATTTGTATCGTACGAATGAACAAATGATTTAGTAAAAATTTTTACGAATAATCGAATCGAACGAATATGAAAAACAACGAAAATAAAATTAAATTAGAAACAACAAAACTACGAATGAATGAAAATCCGAAAATCGAAAACAGAAACAACTAAAATACCGAACAAAGATTCAAAAAATACGAAAATCAAAATGAACGAAAAAATTTGTACATTTTTTTTTCGATTCGGAATTTTCTGTGTCTCTTACAATTTTTTTTTGTTTTTTTTTTTTGATTCGTAATTTTCCGTGTCTCTTACAATGGCGCTGCTTAACGTGCTTCGAATGGATTGAACGAAAAAATATTCGTACATTCGTAACTTTTTTTTTTTTTTGATTCGTAATTTTCCGTGTCTCTTACAATGTAATAATAGCATACACATTACATAACATTATGAATTATGCTTCGATTACGAATCTACGAAAAACAATGTTACGAAAGTACGAATAAATCAATCTTACGAAAGTACGAATGTAACTAAATCTACGAAAATACGAATGCGTCCGAATACAAAATACAACGAAAATACGAATTTCGAATAAACGAAAATAAACGGAAAAACGAATCAACGAAAAAAATAACTCTACGAAAATACGAACGAGTCCAAATACGAACACCGACGACTTACGAATTTACGAATCAACGGAAACGAACAGAAACGAAACTAAACAAATTTTTCTATTGTGCACATGTCTACTGGGTTTACAATAGACAGGTGCACAACAAAAAAATTTTTATTTTTTTGTTTTTTTTCATCGTTTTTTTTTTCGTTTTGTTTTTTTCGTTTCCGTTGATTCGTAACGATTCGTAAATTCGTAAGTCGTCGGTGTTCGTATTCGTAGCGATTCGTACATTCGTAAGTTTAATTTTCGTTTATTTGTTTTTTCGAAATTCGGACGCATTCGTATTTATTCGTACATTCGTAACATTTGTAGTTTCTTAATCGGAGCATAATTCATAATTTTATGTAATGTGTATGCTATTTTTACATTTTAATAATTTACAAATCGAAAAAGAAAGTTCAGAATTGAAAAAAAAGTTACGAATCGAAAAAAAAAGTTACGAATGTACGAATTTTTTCGTTCAATTCATTCGAAGCACGTTAAGCAACGCCATTGTAAGAGATTCGAAAAAAAAAAAAAAAAAAAAAAAGTTACGAATGTACGAATTTTTTCGTTCATTTTCGTTGTTCCTGTTTTCGTTTTTCGGATTTTTTTTCATTCGTACATTCGTTGTTTCTATTTAGTTTTTTTCGGATTTTCGTTCTTTTTCGGATTCGTTCGATTCGAATGATTCGTTAATTCGGATTCGTACGATTCGAACGATTAGTTCATTCTTATGAAAACGAACGAACGAAAATAACAGAAAAAAACGAAAAAACAAAACGAATTGCACATGTCTAGTTTACAACCACTTTAGGTAAAGCTCCGGATATCCAGCAATACCACATACTACTACATATAGGGTAGAAATAGTTTGGTCTCCTCGTTATTCAGGATGTAGCGGTTCGGTGAATGCACACAGATTATTCTAATAGACCTCACATTCTTGGCCACAAAGGTTAATGGCCTTAAATCCTTGCAGTCAATGCCTGGTGCTTAATGGAGCGAGAAACAACGGGGGGCAACTTTGCGCACCGGTCAGGAATCCCCGGTAATTGATGTACTCCACTTTAGCTGAAACCAACCCTCTTATTACACGCTGAGGAAGAACTTTCTTATTTCTGAGCAATTCCATTTCAGAAAATGTTCAGGCAATTTGCAAAAGAACGGCCGATTCTCACCGGGAACCTGAGCCAAGGTCGGAAGGTCCAAAAACATGAAAAGGTGTTTTCCTGCTAAAGGAGTTGCCAATTTTGTCCATCCAGTTTTGAGATTTACACAGCTCTGCCACACAGCACAAAGTCTAGTAGGGCGGATGACCTGATTTTTCTCCGCTGCAGCTAAATAACGCTTACAGGTCTTGTCCCTCCCCCCCAGCCTGTGATTGGTGAAGGAGGAGCAGCAGACCGATGAGCTCACCTCTCTCTCTGCTTTCTCCTCCTCTTGTTAGCACATGACCACTGCAGCACAATTGATTGGCAACTTGTGCTGTTTCTCCCCCTGCCAGCCTGAGCTATGCTGTACAGGAACTGCAAGGGGCTGATACCAAGTCAAATTCAGGTGATTCTAATTCCATATATATATATAAATAATGATGTAATATTGAATAGAAATTGGTCTTAAAAGGGGTTGTAAACTATCAAGTTTTTTCACCATAATGCATTCTATGCATTAAAGTGTTTGTTAACCGCTTCAGCCCCGGAAGATTTTACCCCCCTCCTGACCAGAGCGCGTTTTGCGATTCGGCACTGAGTCGCTTTAACTGACAATTGCGCGGTCGTACGGCGTTGCACCCAAACAAAACAGGGCGATCTGCGATTTTTATCAGGACTGCGACATTATGGCGGACACGTCGAACAACTTTGACACATTTTTGGGACCATTGGCATTTTTACAGCGATCAGTGCTATAAAAATGCATTGATTACTGTAAAAATGTCACTGGCAGTGAAGGAGTTAACCACTAGGGGGCAATCAAGGGTTTACAACCCCTTTAAGCCTAAACTCTAAATCACTGCCAGCCCCTCTATTAGAGCCTGGCATACCACGCTATGCAAGTCACTTCTAAAAACCAGCGTTGTAAATACCTACTTAGAGCTTTCTTTAGGCCAGTCACGCGACTCGCGGCCACTTTACAGCTCCGATGGATGTCTTCTGTTGAGATCTCCCTCTGACATCAGCCGGGGAGATCACGTGGCCTCCCGCAGGAGATCCAGCCGCTGTCTCGGGTCCTTATTGGATAGATTGATAGCAGTGGGAGCCATTGGCTCCCGCTGCTGTCAATTAAATCCAGTGGCACGGGATCCGGGGGCGGGGCCGAGTCCTGCTGTCTATGTCAATGGACGCAGCAGCAAGACTCGGGAGCGCACCCGAACAGGTCCCCCCATGGAATGCAGCTCTCCGTGGGAGCACTCGAGAAGAGGAGGAGCCAGGAGCGCTGCGGGGGGACCCCATAGGAGGAGGATTGGGGCCACTCTGTGCAAAGCCCTTGCACAGAGGAGGTAGGTATGACACCTCATTTAAAAATAAAAATAAAAAAAATAAGCTTTACAATAACTTTAACCGCTTCCCGACCGGTGCATGACGATATACGTCGACAGAATGGCACGGACAGGCATAAGGGCATATATATACGTCCCCTTTAAGATGCCGCCGTGCCATCGGGTGCGTGCCGCTCGCGGCGCGCGCTCGTGGCGGTCGGGACCCCCGTGAGGCCGGTCGCGGGTCCTGCGGACTCGATCGCCGCGGGGACACCCGCGATCGTCTCACGGGAAGGCTGAACTGGGAGATGCGGAAATAAACAGCATCTCCCCGTTCTGCCTAGCAACTAGTGACGCCGATCTCTGCTCCCTGTGATTGGTAGCAGAGATCAGCATTCACTAGCTGACAGCCACGCCCCCCCCCCCCCCCACAGTAAGAAACACACCCCTAGGCATACTTAACCCCTACACTGCCACCTAGTGGTTAACCCCTTCACTGCCAGTGTCATTTATACAGGAATCAATGCATTTAAATAGCATTGATTGCTGTATAAATGACAATGGTCCCAAAAATGTGTCAAAAATGTCCGATGTGTCCGCCATAATGTCGCAGTCACAATAAAAATCGCTGATCTCCGCCATTACTAATAAAAAAAAATTATAAATAAAAATGCTATAAAACTATCCCCTATCTTGTAAACGCTATAACTTCTGCGCAAACCGATCAATAATCGCTTATTGTGATTTTTTTTTACCAAAAATATGTAGAAGAATACGTATCGGCCTAAACTGAGGAAAAAAATGTTTTTTATATATTTTTGGGGGATGTTTATTATAGCAAAAAATAAAAAAAATGCGTTTTTTTTTCAAAATTGTCGCTCTTTTTTGTTTATAGCGCAAAAAATAAAAACCGCAGGGGCGATCAAATACCACCAAAAGAAAGCTCTATTTGTGGGAAAAAAAGGACGTCAATTTTGTTTGGGAGCCACGTCACACGACCGCGCAATTGTCAGTTAAAGCAACGCAGTGCCGAATCGCAAAAAGGGGCCTGGTCCTTTGGTCCCCGGTCTGAAAGTGGTTAAATTCTTTCGATTCGCTCAATTTGTTTTCGGAATTCGTATTCGGAATTCAGAATTTTTCGAATTTACCAAACATGTTGCTCTGGACGAGTGACCCATAGGAGGCCCGGCTCTGGTACCGCGGGGGTTACATGTAGGCTTTGGACATGGAGTGTTGAACATTTTATCATCTCCTCCCACCATGAGGCCTCTGTTCATAACATTCCCGTCTGGACTTCAGCTGTTTACTCGGCATTACCGATGCTGAAGACTCTAATAAGCCTGAGCTGTAATTGGGTGGGGGAAATCTAACTGCTGAATCGCTGCCAGAAATGCCTCGTCAGGAATTCATATAACACAGACTGTAACCACGCACAGCTGCTAAGGATGGCCCGGAATTCCTTCCTTTTCTATCATGCATGGCGGAGAGCCTTTGTCCATTCTAATGGCCCGTACACACGAGCCGAATATCGGACAAAAACTGTCGTCCGACGAAGAATCGTACGTTTTTCGTATCGTGTGTACACAACTTTCGAGAGCCAATTACGACAGTTCATCCGATATTATTCGATCGGACAAGCATGAAAATTTTCCTCATACGATTTTCGTGTAGTCAGTACAGTTGTCGTCCGAAAAATACAATATAAATACACCACAACACATGACATCACTTCCGATTTTTTTTTTCTGTCGTACGAGAATTTTCGTGACTTTATTTTCCTATTCAATTCATACTTGCGACTGTTAACCGATTCCTGACCGCCTCCTGCACATATACGTCGGCAGAATGGCACGGCTAGGCAAAAGCGCGTACAGGTACGTCCCATTTAATTGCCTAGCCGTGGCGGCGCGCTCGCGACCCGATCGGGAGCTCCGTGACCACGGCCGCGGGACCAGCGGACCCGATCGCCGCTGGTGTCCCGCGATCGGGTCACAGAGCTGAAGAACGGGGAGAGGTCTGTGTAAACAAACCTCTCCCCGTGCTTCCTACTCTGCCTGTCACTGATCGGCTGTTCCCTGTCATCGGGAAAGCCGATCAATGACATCAGACGTCAGCCCCGCCCCCGAATGTAAAAAAAAAAAAACACACACGTCACAGACCATAACCCCTCCCTGCCCCCTAGTGGTTAACTCTTTCACTGCCAGTGTCATTTACATAGGAATCAGTGCATTTAAATAGCATTGATTGCTGTACAAATGACAATGGTCCCAAAAATGTGTCAAAAATGTCCGATGTGTCCGCCATAATGTCGCAGTCACAATAAAAATCGCTGATCGCCGCCATTACTAGTAAAAAAAAAAAAAATATTAATAAAAATGCTATAAAACTATCCCCTATTTTGTAAACGCTATAACTTTTGCGCAAACCAATCAATAATCGCTAATTGCGATTTTTTTTACCAAAAATATGTAGAAGAATACGTATCGGCCTAAACTGAGGAAAACAATTTTTTTTAATATTTTTTGGGGATATTTATTATAGCAAAAAGTAAAAAAAATATAGAATTTTTTTCAAAATTGTCGCTCTATTTTTGTTTATAGCGCAAAAAATAAAAACCCTGGGGGCGATCAAATACCACCAAAAGAAAGCTCTATTTGTGGGAAAAAAAGGACGCCAATTTTGTTTGGGAGCCACGTCGTACGACCGCGCAATTGTCAGTTAAAGCAATGCAGTGCCGAATCGCAAAAAGGGGCCTGGTCCTTTGGCTGCAAATTGGTCCGGGGCTGAAGTGGTTAAGCGAAAAAGGTCGTACGATCTGTCGTACGATATTCGGATCGTGTGTACGGGCCATAACACCAAGAAAACTGATAAACACACACTTCATGTATATGGGAGCCGTCTCACCAGTCAAAATATTTCCAGTTCTATTCAGAAGGTCTTATGATCCAGGCACCCCTACCAGAGAGAGCAGCCAGATCCTGGACCTCTACTTGGTCAAGGAAACACCAGTTATCATCGACTGATTAGGCAATGAAGGGGTAGGAGCACACTGAGGAGTCATCACTGCCCACCTGTAAGGCTACATTTACATGGGCAGCAGGGGGCGCAAATTCAGAGGCAGACACTGCAACACTCTACACTATACACTGGTTGATTATCTGAATAGCTTCCATTTAATTACAGTCATGGCCGAAATTGTTGGCACCCCAGACATTTTTCCAGAAAATCAAGTATTTCTCACTGAAAAGTATTGTAGTAACACATGTTTTGCTATACACATGTTTATTTCATTTGTGTGTATTGGAACAAAACAAAAAAGGGAGGAAAAAAAAGCAAATTGGACATAATGTCACACAAAACTCCAAAAATGGGCTGGTCAAAATTCTTGGCACCCTTAACTTAACCACATGCCGACCGAGCCATAGCCGAAAGACGTCTACAGCGCGGTCGGCCTATTCTGGGTGGACGTCCTCCCAGAGACTTGCTCCCGCGTGCCCCCTGGGGCGCGCACTCGGGAACATCTGTGACCACCGGGTCCCGAGGACCCCTGATAGCGGCTGTTTACCACGTGATCGCTCTGTCAAATGACAGAGCGATCACATGTACACAAACCAGCGTCACGTCATGACGCCGGTTCCTCCCCCCTCTCTGTACCGATCGGTACAGTGAGAGGGGAGAAGCGTAAAGGGGGAGAGACGGGACCAGCGCTGTGGGCTGGATGTGTAGTGCCCACAGCGCTGGTCACTGCCTGCAATGTGCAATACACTGCCACCACTGTGCAATGCTCTGCCACCACTGTGCAATGCTCTGCCACCACTGTGCAATACTCTGCCAATACTCGCCAATACTCTGCAATAATTTTTAATAGAAACAACAATTTATTTTTTTTATTTTTTATTTTTTTACCGAATTTTCAGTATTTTTTGATTTATAGCGCAAAAAATAAAAAACCCAGCGGTGATTAAATACCACCAAAAGAAAGCTCCATTTGTGTGAAAAAAAGGACACAAAATTAATTTGGGTACAGTGTTGCATGACTGAGTAATTGTCATTCAAAGTGTGAGAGCACCTAAAGATGAAAATTGGTCTGGTTAGGAAGGGGGTTTAAGTGCCCAGTGGGTAAGTGGTTAATATTTGGTTGCACACCCTTTGGAAAAAAATAACTGAAATCAGTCACTTCCTATAACCATCAATAAGCTTTTTACACCTCTCACCCGGAATTTTGGACCACTCTTCCTTTGCAAACTGCTCCAGGTCTCTCTTATTGGAAGGGCGCCTTTTCCCAACAGCAATTTTAAGATCTCTCCACAGGTGTTCAGTGGGATTTAGATCTGGACTCATTGCTGGCCACTTTAGAACTCTCCAGCGCTTTGCTGCCATCCATTTCTGGGCGCTTTTTGACGCATGTTTGGGGTCATTGTCCTGCTGGAAGACCCAAGATCTCGGACGCAAACCCAGCTTTCTGACACTGGGCTCTACAGTGCGACCCAAAATCCTTTGGTAATCCTCAGATTTCATGATGCCTTGGCACACATTCAAGGCACCCAGTGCCAGGGGCAGCAAGACAAACCCCAAAACATCATTGGACCTCCACCATATTTCACTGTAGGTACTAGGTTCCGTGTTCTTTTCTTTGTAGGCCTCATTCCAGTTTCGGTAAACAGTAGAATGATGTGCTTTACCAAAAAGCTCTATCTTGGTCTCATCTGTCCACAAGACGTTTTCCCAGAAGGATTTTAGCTTACTCAAGTACATTTTGGCAAACTGTAGTCTTGCTTTTTTATGTCTCTGTGTCAGCGGTGGGGTCCCGCTGGGTCTCCTGCCATAGCTTTTCATTTCATTTAAATATCGACGGATAGTTTGCACCGACACTGATGCTCCCTGAGCCTGCAGGACAGCTTGAATTTCTTTGGAACTTGTTTGGGGCTGCTTATCCACCATCCCGACTATCCTGCGTTGCAAACTTTCATCAATTTTTCTCTTCCGTCCATGCCCACGGGAGAGATTAGCTACAGTGCCATGGGTTGCAAACTTCTTGATAATGTTGCGCACTGTGGACAAAGGAAAATCTAGATCTCTGGAGATGGACTTGTAACCTTGAGATTGTTGATATTTTTTCCACAATTTTGGTTCTCAAGTCCTCAGACAGTTCTCTTCTCCTCTTTTCTGTTGTCCATGCTTAGTGTGGCACACACAGACACACACACAATCAGTGCCGGGACAGGGTCCTCCAGCGCCCAGGGCAAAGATGCCAAACTGCGCCCCCCTTTCCCTTAGGGTTAGGGTCAGGGTGCCCCCCACCCCTGCAATAAACCATTGCGCCAGGGGCAGCCGCCCCTCCTGCCCACCCCTTGTCCCGGCCCTGCACACACTGCAAAGACTAAGTAAACTCCTCTCCTTTTTATCTGCTTTCAGGTGAGATTTTTTATATTGCCCACGCCTGTTACTTGCCCCAGGTGCGTTTAACCACCTCAGTACCGGGCATTTTCACCCCCTTCCTGACCAAACCATTTTTTAGCTTTCAGCGCTGTCGCACTTTGAATGACAATTGCGCGGTCATACAACACTGTACCTAAATGAAATCGTTATCATTTTCCCCCACAAATAGAGCTTTCTTTTGGTGGTATTTGAGCACCTCTGCGTTTTTTATTTTTTGCGCTATAAACAAAAGAAGATTTACTTTTTACTATACTAAATATCCCCAAAAAATATATAAAAAAACATTTTTTTTCCTCAGTTTAGGCCGATACGTATTCTTCTACATATTTTTGGTAAAAAAAAAAAAATCGCAATTAGCGATTATTGATTGGTTTGCGCAAAAGTTATAGCGTTTACAAATAGGGGATAGTTTTATAGCATTTTTATTAATATTTTTTTTTTTACTAGTAATGTCGGCGATCTGCAATTTATATTGTGACTGCGACATTATGGCGGACACATCGGACATTTTTGACACATTTTTGGCACCATTGTCATTTATACAGCAATCAGTGCTATTTAAATGCATTGATTCCTGTGTAAATGACACTGGCTGTGAAGGGGTTAATCACTAGGGGGCGGGGAGGGGTTAATATGTTCCCTGGGAGTGATTCTTACTGTGGGGGGAGGGGACTCACAAGGGGAGGAGACCGATCAGTGTTTCTCTGTACAGAGAACACACCATCGACTCCTCTCCTCTAAAAGGACTGTAGATCTGTGTGTTTACACACACAGATCCACGGTCCCGCTGTGTTACCGGGCAATCGCGGGTGCCCAGCGGATATCGCGGCCGCTGGGCACTCGCATCGGGTGCCCAGTGACGCGGCGAGCGCGCGCACGCGCTCCCGTCGGCCCGCGCGCGATCCCTGGAGTGCAGTGAAGGGGAGGACGTCATATGACGTCCTCCCGCTCTGAGAGCTGCGCCGCCTGGCCGTCAATTCTAGGGTGCCAACAATTTCGGCCATGACTGTATATTTATCTAATAGTTGCTTTTTTGATGTTGTATTTTTGAGTAACTGGGTTTTATAGGTCACCTTAAGGGCTCATTTACACTTGCTTCGACCTTAACACACATTAAAGGGCCTACCGCTTCAACATGCTTTTCTGATGTGTTTTTGATGCTTCAGTGATGCTTTTTTGACACTTTAATGAAGCTTGGCTAAAGACCTGTGTGTCTTGATTTGCTGAACAGGGGATTTGCTGACCTGTGTGTCTTGATTTTCAATTTGTTTTAAAAGGGGCCAGTAGAACCCCAGCACAGTTGTACCCCCACACAGCAGATCCCCAGCTCATTAGTTCCCCTGTTCAGCAGATCCCCAGCTTATTAGTACCCTCATTCAGAAGATCCCCTGCTCACTAGCATCCCCAGCTCTGTTGATGCCCCCACTTAGTAGTACCCCCAACTGTGCTGATCCCCTGCTTAGTAGTAACCCCCAGCTCTGCTGATCCCCCTGCTCAGTAGCAACCCCCAGCTCTGCTGATCCCCCTGCTCAGTAGTAACCCCTAGCTCTGCTGATTTCTGCTCAGTAGTAACCCCCAGCTCTACTGATCCCCCTGCTAAGTAGTAATCCCCAGCTCTGCTGATCTCCTGCTCAGTATTAACCCCCAGCTCTGCTGATCCCCTGTTCAGTATTAACCCCCAGCTCTGCTGATCCCCTGTTCAGTAGTAACCCCCAGCTCTGCTGATCCCATGCTCAGTAGTAACCCCCAGCTCTGCTGATCCCCTGCTCAGTAGTAACGCCCAGCTCTGCTGATCCCATGCTCCGTAGTAACCCCCAGCTTTGCTGATCCCCTGCTCAGTAGTAACCCCCACCTTTGATGATCCCCCACTCAATAGTAACCCCCAACTCTGCTGATCCTCTGGTTTTCTGATCCTCCTCTCTCTCTGGTCCCTGTTCGCCTCCCACTATATTGCTCCCAAGCTGCACACCACGGGTGTCATGGCTAGTTTCTCCTTCTCTGGTTCCCCAGCTCTGCTGATCCTCTGCCGCTCAGCCCTCTCTTTCTCTGGTCCCCTCTCACCTTCCTGCTGCCCCACACCGTACATCAGATATCACCAGACACTCACAGAATATATACACATGAACCGGAAGTGACTGCTGATGACGTCTTTCCGGTTCACTTGTTGGTTTCTCAGTGCATCCTGGGACCTCTCATACCTGCAATACCTCCAAAGCATTGTCATAGACTTCTATGGAGGCTTTGGAGAGGCTTTGAAACACCAAGAAAGCGACATGGTTGATCATTTTTTAAGCGAAGCAAACACAACATGTGAACAGGACTGTAAGGTAACCATTTTATTTAGTGACAGGTGGTTTGATTGGCCTTCAGAGTGCTTTTAAAAAGCGTGTCCAATGCCACATTTTGAACCAAATGTAAACCAGCCCTTATAGTGTTAAATGAAATAAACCTGATGGAATTCCAAAAACAACAAATAAAGCTTGGATAAGCCAAAGATTTCCGTTTTTTGGTTTCCGCTGGATTAGCACTAAGCAGCCCACTCCACGAGGAATACATACCAGAAACTTGCCTATACAAAATATATATAAAATATTATGTTAAAGTGGTATTAAACCCAAAAACAAAACTGTAATACATTGTTTTAGGGTAAGTTCACCCTTCCTAAAAATACTAACGGGGTTCCTAAAAAATAAAAATAAAAAATAAAAGATTGTAAAAAATAATAAAAAAATAAATAAAAAACTTTTGACACCGTCCACTGCTCTACTGACACGCCTTCTGCCCTACTGACACCATCCACTGCTCTACTGATTGACACCAAAGGAATATACATACACAAACACACACACACACCCTAATGTAATAGGCTGGGCACACCTATGGATAGGGACCTTAGCTTGTTAGCTCCTTGGGGGCAGGGACAGCTGTGCATGTATAATATGTAAATTGCTGTGTGAATTGTCAACGCTATATACATTTCTATAATGAAAGAGCACTAAACTTTACAGCCCATTATACATGTCCACTGCTTGAGGGACTCAAAGACACCAATTTCCGCCTCTCAATTATCAGCCCCTCAGGGGTGGGGCTTCTACGTAACCTAACCACTAGTAACACCTGCTGGCAGTGCCCCCTGTGATGTCACCAGTGGCCAGCCAATTGCTAATCTGACACCACTATACATACAAACAGCCTACCAGGAAACAGGTGCTCTTCAGAAGTTAACTTGAGCAGAAACTTTTTCCTACACGGGGTAAATCCAGTCAACAGTCAAGCTATAAAAACCCGATTCCTCTTTGATACCTTTGATACGTGAACCCCAGGCAGCAAGGATGATTGTTTCTCTTTTAAACAGAAGCCTGGCAAGATTTCATCATGTGAATTCAGCAACAATGATGTTTATTTCTAAGTTCCGCACGGCACAAAATATTGATGAGGATTTGTCCTTTTAGTAAAATGAAGCATGTGGGTGAGCTGTGAATATATATCAGTCCGTATTGTTCAATCCTCCCTGCCGCCCCGCACACCCTACACACCGCTCTTATTATATTGAATTACACGGAGCGTGTAGCTGCACGTGCCTCGCATGGAAAATGATGACTGAGGTGTGTTTCTCAAGTGCAGATGGCAGCAAGAGACGAAGGTAATGAGCTGATAAGAGGGCTGAGAATGAAACGTTCGCTGTGTGGGCTCCTGGCCCTCGTTAGGCTCTCGTACATGGATTCACGTGCCGTCTCACATGGAAGGCCATGCATCTCATATCATGCAGGCCCCAGATTTTTTATTTATTTATTGCAAGTCTTTTTTTAAAAAGGTACTGTATAAAGGCTTGACCTGAAAAATTATTTGTGAATCACTTTAAGGCTGAACTCCAGGGTGATCTGAATTGCATAGTTACTTTGGTTCAGCATAGCATGATGTAGGTATGCATATCTCATACCTGGGGAAGCCGACAATCACTGTAGTAGTCGGTGCTACTATAGCTATAGCTGTTATGTTCTGGATTCCTTGCCGAGCAGCTTCCCATCCTGCACACTGACCACTCAGGGGATGCTCAGTTGGCACCACCACCATTCATAGAATGTCTTGTATTTTTTTTCCCAATGAATACAAGGCAATCTTTGATTGAACAAGGTGGAGAAGAAGAAGGTGGTGACGTCACTATCTCCACCTCATCCAATGCCTTGTTCACACTAAAAAAAAAAGGATTCTGTGAATGGCGGTGGTGCTAAGTGAGCAACCACATGTAGTCAGTATGCAGAAGGGAAGCCACTCAGCACAAGACCTGGAAAATTGTGGCAGCACCAACTACTATGGTGATTGTTAGCTTCCCCAGTGGCCCCTTGGGCGTGAGATACGCATACTTACATTTTGCCAAGCAGGATCAATAGACGTTTGCAATACAGATCATTACTAGATGTTGAACACTCAGGATTTGGTTTAGACTTCTGTTCGGTGTTTATGATAAGAGAGGCCGCTTACCGGATAAGGTGGATCTCAAATTATAGAGATACTGCACCACAAAGCCTTTTCTTCTTTTTACCTGGTAAACATATTCCAATGTGGAAGACAATACAGAAAGATCTGTCAGTGCCTTTGTAAGGAATATCACATGAGAACAACAGTCCGTTGTATCGGGAGGGATACCGGCTCTGGAGGAGCCCCAGGAAGAATACTCATAGGCTGAACGACCCATTGCTGAGCGAGTTTGATCTCTATAATTTGAGATCCACCTTATCCGGTAAGCGGCCTCTATTATAAACACCGAACAGAAGTTTAAACCACATCATGAGTGTTCAACATCACACATTTTTATTGAAGCACTATATGGACTTGAAAATATACACCATTCAATTTGTATCTTGATAGGCCACCCTAGGATCCGAGGTGTGTTCGTCCCTTCAAGATGGGATGGCTGATGTAGTGGGAGAACCAAAAAAAAGGATCTTGTGATCTTCCAGTTTGTATGAATCTCCTTCATCTGAAAACATATCCAAAGTATATGCAACGCGTTTCGATATTTAACACCTTCTTCAAGGCTAAAGACATGGAAATGTCAGTGGCTGTGTGACTGAATATCCCTTAGACGCAGTGGGGCTTGCACTCAGTTCTCCATTAAAAGAGAAGTATGGGTATCAAAAAAAAATACTTATACTCACCAAGGTGGTTGCAGCATTGATCCGATGCAGCATTTGTCCCCCGCTCTGTAACGAGAACTGAGTGATCAAACACCCCTGATCACTCAGTTATCCCCCTCCGCTCTGAGCAGAGAGCCGTGACTGTTAGTGCTCACTAGAGCAGAGAGCAGCTGGCTCACTCTCCCAGTTGTGCCACTGAGAGGCTAGTCTAAGCCAGCTGCCAGTCCACGCATCTGGGAGGATCCCGACTGTAAAGTCGCGATCTTTCCCCAGCCTAGACCAGCTGAGTAACGTCACCTGATAGGGGGGCTTTAGCCCCCTGTCAGCTGAAAACGGGTCACAGGAGTGCAGAGCGAACTGCACTGCTGTGATCTATAGGAGAAGTAGAGTCATAAAAGCTGTGGCCATACTTCTCCTTTAGGAAACAGTGAAAGCCATAGACATTGGATGTACTAGGTCAAAGAGAACACCAAATGAATTTATGTTCAACTGAGTACATCCAGCATGGCAAAGGACCTGCAACATGTTTCAGGGGCCACACAATCCACCTTCATCAGGGTTGGGTGAAATGGCAGAGTAATACATGAACTCAAAAATACTCCTAAGCAGACTGATTTGCAGGCAGAGGATGTTACAAACAACAGTCAATGTCGTGTTCACAGTAGAAGAAGCTACTTAGGTGAATGACCCCTCCTGGGGGATCTCAGTCTTTGTGGTGAGCTGCCAAATAAAGGCCAATTGGACTCAAGTAATGAATTGTCTACATTTTGAGAACCTTTATAAATCCATGTACAGCGTCCTGCTACCACTATCTTATAGGCCTCAGATGGTAGCCACAAGATTTGATTGATAGCTTATGTCTATAGTGAAAGGCAAGGACCCACTGGGCAATGGTTCTGGGGGGGGGGGGGGCATTAAGCAGGTTTTACAAATCTATCCTGATAACATTACATTAGTACAAGATTACTAGGTTTGGTTTTCCATCATAAGGGTGGTCACCCCAAACCAGCATGTCCCACTGCCCCCTCCCAGGAAGCCCCAGTTGAATGGACATCACCATCTTTTTCATCCTAGTGATGCTTCCCTTATCCTGAATCTGTATCCCTACGGGGTGAGAATCAAAAATTGCACTAATTATTATGAAATCGGCTGTTTTACAGTCATTACCGGTAAACAAGAGGATGCATACTGTATTATTTATCCGTGAAGATCATTACTAAACTATTTATTTACACTGAAACCCAATCCCCGCCACATATCCTCTGTTCTCAACTCCATCTTCAGGCTACCTAGCAACAAGCTGATTTCTACACTGGCTGGGAAGGTCATCGCGATGTCACCAACTGTCTTCACATGGATCGGCCTGTTGGTAAATGTTTAGTTTCCCTGCATTGCCTATTTCAGATCTGTATTATTGCCTGCGAAACGTGTCCCATGCATGAATTCTTTACCTACTGCCCTTTTCTTAAAAGGGAGCTATATTCTTTTTTTTTATGTACATATGATATGCTACTGTATATATGCTTAGGATATACTGTATACTTTAGTGTTTTAAAAAAACGTTTGTTGCGCTTACCCCTGGAGCAGCCGCTTGGTATGACGGGTTCTCTGTCCTTTGCCACGACTCTAAAAACATTGTCCCCTCTGACGCACCTGGTTTGATAATGAGATGCTGCAAACACTTATGAGCTAAAGTATTAGTACACCACCCATGGCTATATTAGCATTTAGGAAATAGGAACCAGGCTACAGTTGTGCATAAAGTAAATATATTACCACAGGACAAAATAAATGGCAAGCCACAAAAAGCAACGAACAGGTAAATGAGTTTGTCTGAACGCAGTATACTAACTGACGTTAATACTAGGCTGTAATATGGTAATTAATCTAGATCACCATAGTACTAAGCAAAATGAACCTAGTATAAGAGTAAAGAGCAGTATAAACAAACCACAGTAAGGAAAAGTCCTGCAGCACCCCTCTGCAGCAAATGATCAAAAAGTGTCTCGGAGTGCACTCTTTGTATATTCCCCTGAGCATAGGTATAAGTATATTTCCTAAAAGGGGTACCTCTGGGAAGCAGTTGTACAGTATCTGGCACCTGACATGTAAAAATCAGCTGGTTAACGGCAGGGCCCAATCTGTACGGTGGTGCACTTTGATTTTCATCCCTTTAAGGCTGCATACAGTGTTCAATTTTGGAGATATAGGCAAATAGGCAGTCTCCTTTGGTACCAAAGTGCTACACACTAGTACCGTTCACCAGTCCTGGCACCCAGCAAACCTTGTCCTGGAGACCCCTCTGTCTCTGGTCTTTAGGCACTCGATCCTTGGTGTCGCAGTCCTTGCTATCCTGTCCTCACAGGCGCAGTCCCAGCACTGCGCTTCTCAGTGGCTATCTCCAGTCTCTGCACAAACAGCATACAGGTCTCTCCAACTTCGATCCCCACAAAGCAAGACCCAGCTCTATTTCTTAATGCCCCGGAGAAAAACTTTCCACTCTCCTCCTTCTTATAGGGTTCTTGTGGCTCTTGTAGTCCTCAGCCGCATTTACTTCCACAGTGCAGCACTAATTGCGAACTTCATTTCCCAGGGTTCCATGAGGCTGCTTCATAGCCTTTCAGTTTCTCAAGTCCAACTGGCTACCCCTGGTGAGTGGCGCTGAAGCCAACTTACAAATCCTGTTTGGGCACATAAGGCGGCTAAGCACCTGGCTACACTTGACTTTTTTTTACCTGCCCATTAAAGGGGAAGATACCCTTTGTTTTGATGCATCCAGAATGTATTTAGATAATTTAAACTTAAAGTTAATGTAAGCTTGAAATGTAGAGACCATCTATGACAAAGGGCTTGTTCACAAGAATAGCACAGGTGCAATTTGTATTGCATTGAAGCACATTGACTTACCATTCAAAATGTATGGATTACCTCACAAAAATGGATGGATATTTAAAGAGGTGTGTCCCTTTAAAAACAAATACTGCAGCTGCTGACTTTTAATAATCGGACACTTACCTTTTCCAGGGTCCAGTGATGCAGGGGGTCGAAGCTCCGCTAGCCCCCCGATCCGCTCGGCGGCGCCGGCATTGCAACTGTGGGCACCCAGCTGTGGCTTCACAGCCGGGCACCCACTGCGCATGCGCGAGCAGGGCCGTGCGCCGTGATTGCCGCACAGTCCTCTGGGACACGTGACAGGTCCCAGATGACTGGGGAGCCCTTCCTGCGCCGAGGGGAAGTGATGTAACCAGCCTAGGCTAGGCAGAAGGCAGACTACGAGGGACCCCCTAGCAACAGGCATTTAGAAGTATGTAAAAAAAAAAACATTTCCAATTATTTATTTTTTTGTTTTTTTTAGGATTTTTAAGCCTTTTTTGTTTTTTTAGGGGGAAACACCACTTTAAATACGATAGCTCACACAAGCACAAGGTGAACATGCAAACTCCATGCAGATAGAGTTGTGGATGGGATTCAAACTGAGGACCCCCGTGCTAGAAGAAAAGTATGCTAAACACTAAGCCACTGTTCTGTCTCAATTACTGCTTTTGAGATATCCATTTGGCTCTCAGCTATGTGTGAACGCTTTAGTCAGCAGGTCGTTGAGTTTATTTGAAAGCACTAGAGGGGAAAAAAAACACACAAATCCAATTTAAATATTTAGTATATTTAAGTTTGCTTTAGGATCAACCAGCAATCTGTCTTTGTCAAGATCTAAACTTTGATGACGCTAATCTTTATTTCTGGCCGTATCTGGGCTATTACGTTGATAACTTATCTTATGGAGATGTAATTTTTTTTAGGATGTTATGGCCAAAGCAAACTCCTATCTGCTCTAAATGTGCAAATATTTAACGTACAGCTGGAAATATAGGAATGCAGTGATTCGGAGAAGAAGGAGGTCAGCGAGTTTGTTTATTTCCAGCACTAGAGGGAAATCCATACAAACTGAAGGAGAGGGTCTGTCTGAGTAGCTAATGGGATACTAGGAAACAAGGAGCATAAAGATTTCATTACCGTTGGGTATCATTAGCCGGCCTTGTCTGGACAGGTGAAAAATCCCGGGAAGACAAAACACACGTTCAGTAATAACTTATTGAAATAACAGACCAACACTGAACTCCAGGCAGATAGAAAAGACAACTTATTGCCGCTATGTATTTAATAATTCATCATAACATTTTTTTTAACGCAAGTAGTATACGTTCCTAAATTTTGGTTAGTATCAGCCTTATAAATCTGTATCAGACTGAGATGCAAAGGTGCAGGATATGAGCTTGTTAGGGGGTAGGCAGGTAACACTCCCTCCATGTTACCCTCCTTGTTGGGCGCCAAGTGTGGGTCACATGGAAGGCCTACCTCTGGGGTAGGTTCTTTGGGCTACACCAGCTGATGAATAGGGTTACTCATCCTAGCACAGGGGTAACACTTTGCCCAAAGGCGTGGTCATCAATGCTCGGGAACAGGCGGGGGCCACGGTCATAGGAAGAGTCAAAAATTAAGGCAGTCCCCCAACTCAGAGATGATCCACTTGTGTGTAGTGTTCTTTGCAGAGTTCCTCCAGAAGCCATTGTCCCTTGTCCTACACACTTGTACAGGTGTATGTGTTTCATTATGAGGGACATGCAGAGCCTATGCCCAATCCACCAGTCAGCGTACCTCCATTACCTCACTCCCAGTAACAGAATGGGGTATTGCCAAGCAAATAGCGAGGACCTCATACATGCTCTCACTTAGCGCTTCTCTTTTCGTACTGAGTTGCCAGGCCTAGATCTCTGTAATACTAGGCCAGTCCTGATGACCGACGGATACGTACAGCTACGGTTCAAGCATCGACCCCCTCGCTACCGAAGAACCTGTCACCTACCAGGTACCAGGACAACGACTGGTTACTGGTTTCCTTCCAGACACTCATGAACCTTTGCTGCAAAGATGTTACACATACCTCCAAATGTAATTACAGACCCTTTTTTCTTAGAGAGATGCCAGGATCCCACATGCACCCCTTGAGTAACTTCCGACCAGACCTTGAGCAGTTGAAACAACGTTACTGAAACTTTGGCAGAACATGTATAACACGCACGTACATATTTTCCCTAACTAAACCTAACTCTGGCTGCCCCAGGTTACCTGCACAAGAGAAGTCTCTCAGAGAATCGCCAAGTTGGACTTTTCTCAAACAGAGAAGTCCATGTCCAGGTGTCCTCCGGCAGATCAGTGTTCCAGAGCGGACCACAGATCCCAGTGAGTCTCAAAGCATTTTCCAAGTATTCCCCAGAGCCCCTCATGCCTCTGTCCACCAGGACCTGGACCTCGTCCCTTTTTATATTACATGGGAGGGAGGTTGGACCCCAGCGAAAGCTTGATAATACGCAGAGGAAATGGCAGCAAAACTTTAACCATTTCCCCCTAAACTGGGCAGCCGGTTGCTAGCTATATACACACAGTGGGCAACCTGCCTACAGGATCTAACCTATGAAGATGCATGAAATGGGGGAACATCTAAGGTGTGACGGTGCAGGAATTTGGGCTGATCTGAGATGTGAAGCACAGGAAATTAAGGCTTTTTTGAGGTGTGAATATGCAAGAATTGGGAATGATCTAAGGTATGAAGGTGCTGGAATTGGGGCTTACCCAAGATATGAAGGTGGGACTGATCTGAGACATGAAAGTATGGGAATTGAAGCTTGTCTTAGATGTTAAGGTGCAGGGATTAGGGTTGATCTGAGGTGTGAAGGTGCAGGAATTGGGTCTGATCTGCGGTATGAAGGTGCAGGAATTGGGTTTGATCTGCGGTATGAAGGTGCAGGAATTGGGTCTGATCTGCGGTATGAAGGTACAGGAATTGGGGTTGATCTGCGGTATGAAGGTACAGGAATTGGGGCTGATCTGAGGTCTGAAGGTGCAGGAATTGGGTCTGATCTAAGGTATGAAGGTACAGGAATTGGGTCTGATCTAAGGTATGAAGGTGCAGGAATTGGGTCGGATCTGCGGTATGAAGGTACAGGAATTGGGGCTGATCTGAGGTCTGAAGGTGCAGGAATTGGGGCTGATCTGAGGTCTGAAGGTGCAGGAATTGGGGCTGATCTGAGGTCTGAAGGTGCAGGAATTGTTGTTGATCTGAGGTCTGAAGGTGCAGGAATTGGGGTGATCTGAGGTCTGAAGGTGCAGGAATTGGGGCTGATCTGAGGTCTGAAGGTGCAGGAATTGGGGCTGATCTGAGGTCTGAAGGTGCAGGAATTGGGTCTGATCTGCAGTATGAAGGTGCAGGAATTGGGTTTGATCTAAGGTATGAAGGTACAGGAATTAAAGCTGGTCTGAGATGTGAAGGTTCAGGAATTAGGGTTGATCTGGAGTATGAAGGTTGCCCTGGGATGGCAGGTTGGCAAGCCCAGATTGCAGATTGCCGACCCGCCATCCCAGAGCATCAGTGTTGTGAATGAAGCCGAAAGTAGAGGAAACAAGCGCCTGCAGAGCCGCATAAGCCAATGCTTCCTGTATAGCGCCGGCTCCTGTCATAGGCAGAGTGATACCGAATGCGCTCTGCCTGGGACAGCAGCAGCTGGCGATAACTGAAAGGAACTCACTAAAATCACAGTCTAAGTTAGGGCATATCTGTTCTGCAGTGGTTACTGGGCTGCTTTTAAAATGATCCGCAGGTGCACCTGCAGGTCACCTGCACTGAGCCATAGACTTCTGGTTTTACCTGCGGGTTGGGGGCTTTCAGAAAGTGCACCAAACCTGCAGGATATAATAGAATTGTATGGCAAAGTGCAGCTAACCCACAGGAAAACCACAGGTGAACTGTGCTGCACCTGCGGCGTGGGTAGACCACAAACCATCAGTGTAAAAGCGGCCTTAGGCCCCTTTTACACGATCTGTCCAACCCAATCGGACCCTCTATTCACCTCTATAGAGCAGCAGATGAAAACAGACTTGTGTCCGTTTACACCCGCCTACATCAGATCCGATCTGTCCCCTTCCATCTGATCGGATTAGAGAGCCCGTAGAGTAGAGTGGGCTGTGTCTGTGTCCACTCTGCATATGCAGAGTGGACACGGACCTGTCATCCGCACATTGTGGCCCACGACTGGTTACTAAGTCGCTTAAAGTGGAAGTAAACCCCCCTATCGTTTTCAGCCAAGGAAGCTGCCATCTTTGCCTCTGCTTAACCTTCAACTGCCACGGTGCTGCACATGTGATCCGTTATAACACCAGCCATTGGATGGTTTGACTGTTTGGTTGAGAGCACAGCCAATGTGCAGTTAGCATTCCCGGCTTTCCTTTTTTTTTTTAAAACTGTTAAATCGATGGGTTTACTTCCGCTTTAAGTGGCCCTCGCTCTTTAAAAGGTTGGGCACCCCTGATCTAAGGTATGAGGGTGCAGGAATTGTTTGAGGCTGGTCTGAGGTCTATGGCAAGCTATTGTCCACTGGCATGCTGGTTTTAAATGCTTGTAAAATGTTGAAAAGCTTGTTAAGCCACCCGCTAGAATCTCAACTTCTCAATTTCTCTTACTGGTAGCTTAGCAAAAGTACACTTCTCTTCATAACTGTGTGGGCAGCTTTGATTCCATTAATGACATCACATAGGCCGGAATTAGAATGTTTATACAGAAGAATGTGTCAGCCATCAATGTTAAAGGGAACGCCTGTGTATTTTTAAGTAGACAGAGCAAGAAATGTTACCAGAATAAATGAAAGTGCCCTTCCCTTTTTCCAGAAAAAGATTTTGAAGATTCGTTCTTGGTACATAGAATTTTTGATCTGACTCTCATTTTTATCTTTAAGTATATCTAAATGAAAGAATAGTAAATGTTTTATGTTGCAGTTTACCAGTCCTTAGATGTGGTGGCTGCATTCATTTTATTTTCTCAGGTGTTTTCCTCTATTTTCACCTTTTTCACCGTTTTCTGCTAGTAACACTTCCTTTCCTAGGGTGACACTCTTTGTACTATGTCTGGATGGAGGACCAGTGTTGTCGTCATAAGCTCCCAAATTTGGACTACACACTGCTTGAAAAAAGAGAGCACAGGACATGGAAGGATTTCTGGCAGGATCAGCAGGTATTTTTTTTTTGGACTTAATAATAAAATAATAAATTAATAAATTAATAAAAATTCTTTCAATGATATATTATTACAAACACCCAACATCTCTAGGACTTGAAACTATTTCCAAGAGGATGGGCTTCATTCAGAAGATAGAATATGTACATTTATATGTTTTTTGCAGTGACCCTGGACAATCTGAGAATATTATTCTTTTGGGGCATATCTCTGGTTTGGGATATGTGTTCTACTACATTGCTCAACAGGCCTCAAGGGTGCTACTAGCCAGGCCTCAAGGGTTACTCGCCACCAGTTGCCCCACCCAACCCCTACCCTCCCCCGCCCCTAATCCTGTCCCTAAACACGCCCTCATAAATTACTAAATTAAATTACACTTAAATGTTTTATGCAGAATTAGGTTATAAAAATAAATATTAACAACAACTTTATCAGTGCCTATCAGTGCAGCCTCACCTGTGCCCAACAATGCAGCCTACCTGTATCCATCAATGCCACTTCACCTGTGTCCATCAATGCAGCCTCACCTGTATCCATCAATGCCACTTCACCTGTGTCCATCAATGCAGCCTCACCTGTGTCCATCGATGCAGCCTCACCAGTGTCCATCGATGCAGCCTCACCAGTGTCCATCGATGCAGCCTCACCTGTGTCCATCAATGCCACTTCACCTGTGTCCATCAATGCAGCCTCACCTGTGTCCATCGATGCAGCCTCACCTGTATCCATCAATGCCACTTCACCTGTGTCCATCAATGCAGCCTCACCTGTGTCCATCGATGCAGCCTCACCAGTGTCCATCGATGCAGCCTCACCTGTGTCCATCGATGCAGCCTCACCTGTGTCCATCGATGCAGCCTCACCTGTATCCATCGATGCAGCCTCACCTGTATCCATCGATGCAGCCTCACCTGTATCCATCGATGCAGCCTCACCTGTATCCGTCAATGCAGCCTCACCTGTATCCGTCGGTGTAGCCTCACCTGTGTCCATCATGCAGCCTCACCTATGTCCATCAATGCAGCCTCACCTATGTCCATCAATGCAGCCTCACCTGTGTCCATCAATGCAGCCTGCCTGTGTCCATCGATGCAGCCTACCTGTGCAGGAGAAAACAGAGGAGAGCAGGCGGCCGGATTATCAGAGAGCGGGGACATCGCTGTAACAGCTTACATTTCAATTGCCGTGTGTTCTCGCAGTCCCATACAGCCCGCCTCCTGGCCCGGGGACTTTGATATACGCCACACGACCTGGGATTGGACAGGTGATCTGTCTATCAAAGTATGGGAAACAGGAGGTGGGGCTGTATGTGACGGCGAGCGGTGGGAATACACGGCAATTGAAATGTAAAAAGCTGTTATAGCGATGTCCCCGCTCTCTGATAATCCGGCTATCTGCTCTCCTCCCTCTTTCCCTCCGCGATCACTGGGAGAATGGGTGCCCCCCCCCCAGTCAGCCCAGGCTCGCCAGCTCTCATTTTCCACTCGCAAAATGCGAGAAGGCGAAGGGAAAATTTGAGGGCTGTTCTACTATATATATATATATATATATATATATATATATATATATATATATATATATAAATACACACACACACATTTCACCTTGGTGGTATGACACCTTCTTTTATTATATTTTTGGGATATAGCTCATATTGAGAGCACATAGTGCCAGTTGAAGGGGTTGTAAAGGCTCATGTTTTTTCACCATCATATGCATTAAGGTGAAAAAACACCTTGCAGTCACCGCCCCCCCCCCCCCCCCCCCGTTTTACTTACCTGAGCCCAGAATTTCCGTTGGCGCATCCCCGCCGTTCCTCTCTCCATGGGTTCCCAGCTCTTGATTGGATAGATTCATAGCAGCGCAGCCATTGGCTCCCGCTGCTGTCAATCAAATCCAGTGATGCTTGCGCCGGGGGCAGGGCCAAGTCCTGCATTCGGCCTCTATGGATGCCGAATGCTGGACTCGGGTGTGCGCCCGCAAGGTAATCCCCTCGGGAGAGCGCTTCTCCTAGGGGGTTATCTGATGCGGGAAGGAGCTGCAAGAGCTGCCGGGGGACCCCAGAAATGGATGTTCAGGGGCAAAACGAGCTGCACAGTGGAGGTAAGTATGATATGTTTGTTATTTAAAAAAAAAATTAAAACGATTCTTTAGTATCACTTTAAGGTTATTTATTTTTTACTATTTATAACCATCTAATTTGTTGGTAATATTAACGCTCCCCTGTCTTGTGCAAAGCTGGTAGAGACATCCCCAAAAAGACTTTCAGCTGTAATTGCAGTGAAAGGAGGTTCTACAAAGTATTGACTCAGGGGGGCGCTATACAAATGTACCCCCCACACTTTTCACATATTTATTTGTAAAAAAAAAATTTATTTATAATTTTCCTTCCACTTCACAATTATGTGCCACTTTGTGTTAAGCCTCGTACACACGATCAGACTTTCCGACAACAAAACCGTGGACTTTTGTCCGAAGGGCGTTGGCTCAGACTTGTCTTGCATACACACGGTCACACAAATGTTGGCCAACAATTACGAACGTAGTGACGTACTAGACGTACTACGTGTTTTTTCAGCTCTTTAGCGCCACCCTTTGGGCTCCTTCTGCTAATTTTGTGTTAGTAGAAGTTTGGTGAGTGTTGATTCGCGCTTTTCTTTTTACGTTTTTCATTTACCACATTTCAATTTGTGCTTTTTGTTTTCGTGCTTTTCAGTTTGTTTCTGAACGGGCGTTCGTCAACCAGACATGTTGCGGAATCGGAGGGGATAACGTGTTATTTATTATTGTCCTTGGAGTTATTGCTTTGACATTATTTTTTGGTTGAATAATAATGATTTGATTTGGTATATTTCCTTTATTTTTGGGTGCATAGAATGCACTTTTTGGTTAAGTTCTATTGGCAGATAGCATGTCTAATTTTTTTATTGTGCATTAAAAAAAAAAAAAAAAAATTGGAGAATAATACTTTGCTATGTGTTTTACTTCAAATGACAGTTTGGGAGTCGGCAGTTACATTTTCTAAAATACAATGTAAAAATAACAAGGGAAACCAACATAGTTGTATCTTTGATCTTAAAAACTACAGGATAATGGTGTTGTGGTAACTTGTCCAAATAAAATAAAAATAAAGCATAATAATATTATTCTTGATATCACTAGAAAAAAAAAAGCCTTTGAAACTTTGTTTGCAATAACTCCATCAGTATCACCAGCAAAGCAGCTTCATTATTATCCCATTAAAGAAGAAGAGAATTGTGTGCTGCATTTGGAGATTTCAGAATTTGCCGCGTCACGAACGTTCAATCTCCGACGGACTTGTGTACACACGATCGGACAATCCGACAACAAACATTTGTTGGTGGAAAATTTGAGAACCTGCTAGACAACATTTTTTGGTGCAAAGTTTCAACAAACGCCCGATGGCACATACACATGGTCGGACTTACCGCCAACAAGCTCACATCCAACATTTCCCTTTGGAAAATCCGATCGCGTGTACGCGGCATTATGCCGCGTACACACGATTGGAAATTCGGCCAGCAAAAGACAATTGAAAGTAGACATGTGCACAACAAAAAAATTCGTTTATTTTCGTTTCGTTTTTTTCGTTTCCGTTGATTCGTAACGATTCGTAAATTCGTAAGTCGTCGGTGTTCGTATTCGTAGCGATTCGTATTTTCGTAAGAGTTATTTTTTCGTTGATTCGTTTCTCTGTTAGTTTAATTTTTGTTTATTCAAAATTCGGACGCATTCGTATTTTCGTAGATTTAGTTACATTCGTACTTTCGTAAGATTGATTTATTCGTACTTTCGTAACATTGTTTTCGTAGATTCGTAATCCGAGCATAATTCATAATGTTATGTAATGTGTATGCTATTATTACATTTTAAGAGACACGGAAAATTACGAATCGAAAAAAAAAGTTTACAAATGTACGAATTTTTTCGTTCAATCCATTCGAAGCACGTTAAAGCAGCGCCATTGTAAGAGACACGGAAAATTAGGAATCGAAAAAAAAAAGTTTACGAATGTACGAATTTTTTCGTTCAATCCATTCGAAGCACGTTAAAAGCAGCGCCATTGTAAGAGACACGGAAAATTAGGAATCGAAAAAAAAAAAAAAGTTACGAATGTACAAATTTTTTCGTTCAATCCATTCGAGGCACGTTAAGCAGCGCCATTGTAAGAGACACGGAAAATTACGAATCGAAAAAAAAAAAAAAAAAAAGTTACGAATGTACGAATTTTTTCGTTCAATCCATTCGAAGCACTTTAAGCAGCGCCATTGTAAGGGACACGGAAAATTACGAATCGAAAAAAAAAAAAAAAAGTTACGAATGTACGAATTTTTTCGTTCAATCCATCCATTCGTAACGATTCGTAAATTCGTAAGTCGTCGGTGTTCGTATTCGTAGCGATTCGTATTTTCGTAAGAGTTATTTTTTCGTTGATTCGTTTCTCTGTTAGTTTAATTTTTGTTTATTCAAAATTCGGACGCATTCGTATTTTCGTAGATTTAGTTACATTCGTACTTTCGTAAGATTGATTTATTCGTACTTTCGTAACATTGTTTTCGTAGATTCGTAATCGGAGCATAATTCATAATGTTATGTAATGTGTATGCTATTATTACATTTTAAGAGACACGGAAAATTACGAATCGAAAAAAAAGTTTACGAATGTACGAATTTTTTCGTTCAATCCATTCGAAGCACGTTAAAGCAGCGCCATTGTAAGAGACACGGAAAATTAGGAATCGAAAAAAAAAGTTACGAATATACAAATTTTTTCGTTCAATCCATTCGAAGCACGTTAAAAGCAGCGCCATTGTAAGAGACATGGAAAATTACGAATCGAAAAAAAAAAAAAGTTACGAATGTACGAATTTTTTCGTTCAATCCATTCGAGGCACATTAAGCAGCACCATTGTAAGAGACACGGAAAATTACGAATCGAAAAAAAAAAAAAAGTTACGAATGTACGAATTTTTTCGTTCAATCCATTCGAAGCACTTTAAGCAGCGCCATTGTAAGGGACACGGAAAATTACGAATCGAAAAAAAAAAAAAAAAAAGTTACGAATGTACGAATTTTTTCGTTCAATCCATTCGAGGCACGTTAAGCAGCGCCATTGTAAGGGACACGGAAAATTACCAATTCAACAAAAAAAAAAAGTTACGAATTTTTTCGTTCATTTTGATTTTCGTTGTTCCTGTTTTCGTTTTTCGGATTTTCTTCTTTCGTAGTTTCGTTGTTTCTAATTTGGTTATTTCGGATTTTCGTTGTTTTTGTATTCGTTCGATTCGAACGATTCGTTAAAATTTTTAGCGAATCGTTCGTTCATTCGTACGATAACGAATATAACGAAAAAAAAAACGAAAAAAAAAAAACCGAAACGAATTGCACATGTCTAGTTGAAAGCTTTTGGTCGGAAAATGCGACCGTGTGTTTGATCCATCGAACTTTTACTGGCTGGATTTCGGCCAGCAAAAGATTGAGAACATGTTCTCAATTTTTCGGAAAAAGTTTTGATCGGAAATTCCGATCGTCTGTAGCAATATCGACGCGCAAAATTCCTGCGCATGCTCGGAAACAATTTGACGCATGCTCGGAAGCATTAAACTTAATTTTCTCGGCTCGTCGTAGTGTTGTACGTCACTGCGTTCTTGCCGATCGAAAGTTCAGCAAACTTTTGTGTGACCGTGCGTATGCAAGGCAAGCTTGAGCGGAATTCCGTCAGAAAAACCATCCAAGATTTTTCTGACGGAAAATCCGATCGCGCGTACGGGGCATTACTCTATCACATAAAGTCCCAATAAAATACATTTAAGTTTTTGGTTGTAACATGACAAAATGTGGAAAATTTCATAGACATGAGAGCCGTCCAAAAATTAGTTTCGTTTCGTATTAAAAAAAATTTTGTAATTCGTGTACGAAATTTAATTTGGATTCGTACGAAATACGAATTTCGTATGTATCGTTACGAATCGTTAATATCGTTACGAATATCTACGAATCGTTACGAATACCGACACTCTACGAATAATAACGAATTATCCGAAAACGTATTAACGTTACATAACACAAGTCTATTGTCTATTGTTCACCAATCACTCAGAGGAAGTACGAAATACGAAATTTCAATTACGAATTACGAAATTTCGTATTTCGTACTTCCTCTGAGTGATTGGTGAACAATAGACAATAGACTTGTGTTATGTAACGTTAATACGCGTTCGGATAATTCGTTATTATTCGTAGAGTGTCGAATTCATTCGAATCATTCGTTATATCCGCTATAATTTCTTTCATATTAGTTTTTTCTTTTTTTTCTTTTTTTTTTCTTTTGTTTTTTAACATTTTACCTTCTGCTTAAACTTTTGTGAATCAGTACTGCTTAGACCTTGAAGAAGGGGGACACACCCCGAAAGCTCGTCCATGAAAAATGATATGTTAGTGCAAATAAAAAAAGTATCACGGACAGTACTCAATTTTTTCTTTCATATTAGTTGAAATTCGTCATTTGTTAGTTTGGATTCGGATAATTTGGATCCGAAATTCGTAAACGAAATTTCGTATTTCGTACAGAATTCGTATTCGTAAAAATTCATAATTCGGATTCGTACGAATTTCTAAAAATTCGTACGGATTTCCGATTCGTACGTAACTAATCGCACATGTCTAAAATTTCAAGGGCTGTGACTTTATGACCCAATATAGGGGAGGACGAGACCACAAGAAAGTGTCATGAGGTTCTGGTAGCAATAAAATAGGATTATTGTAGAAAAAACGGTGCACAGAGAAGCCGCTAATATGACATGAACTCGTTGCACCCAGCCTCTTTCCTCTGTATCAGGAGGGGGTTTTCGCAGTACAGCGTACACCTGTCTGACAATCAGTTATTATGGGATACCTGAGATAGTGGTGGAGCCAGCTACACTGCTGCATTCCTCTGACTGTATAAACATTTACATTGCAGCAGGGAGGCGCAGATCCTGGCAGATGTCGGGGTCAGAGAGTTTGTTGACTGTGGCTGCTTGTGTTCAGCGTAGAGAAAAGGGAGCAGGGGGAATGAGGAGAGAGGGGTCATTGAGGACAGCAATAACCAGGGGAGGAATGAAATGTAAAGACACCAGCAAGATCTATTTACCCTGAGCAAATAGAATACAAAAGAAATGTTGCTTGCCTTGGTTACAGCACAGAAGCATGTCCGCTGCAGCTCTCCAGAAGTTGGGGGACTGAAATCCCAGAATTCCCCAGCCTGCTGGTTTAACAGATTGGCCAACAGTTTACTAAACAGGTGCAAAGCTAGAAGCAGTAAGCCCCATTCACACCTGCGGGTTTTAACCACTTGCTTACTGGGCACCTAAACCCCCCTCCTGCCCAGACCAATTTTCAGCTTTTAGCGCTGTCACTCTTTGAACGACAATTGCGCGGTCATACAACACTGTACCCAAATGACATTTTTATCATTTTTTTCCCAGAAATAGAGCTTTCTTTTGGTGGTATTTGATCACCTCTGGGTTTTTTATTTTTTGTTAAAAAAATTAAAAAAGACAGATGAAAAAAAAAAAAATACAAAACCGTTTTATATTTTGTTAATACATTTTGCAAACAGGTAATTTTTCTCCTTCATTGATGTAGGCGGATGAGACTACACTGATAAGGCGGCACTGATGGGCACTAATAGGCGGCACTGGTGGGCACTGATAGGTGGTATTGGTGGGCACTGAGAGGTGCCACTGATGGATGGCACTGAAGGGCATTGATAGGTGGCACTGAAGGGCACTAATAGGTGGCACTGATAGCTGGCACTGATGGGTGGCAGTGATGGGCACTGATCGGCACTGGTAGGTGACACTGATAGGCAGCACTGCTAGGTGGCACTGGTGAGGCACTGATTGACACCACTGGTGGGCATTGATAGGTGGCACTCGTGGGCATTGATAGGTGGCACTGATTGCTGGCACTTATGCACTGTGGGCACTGATTCCTGGCACTGTGGGCACTGATTCCTGCCACTGACAGGTGGCACTGGCAAGCGGTACTAGTGGGCACATATGAGGCGGCTTCGCCTCTTCCTCTTCGGGACCGATGTCCCTTCAACAGAAATCAGCGTGAGAAGAAAAAAAAATTACTGATCTTCTGTGGACATCACATGACCAGCTGTCATTGGCTGACAGCTGATCGGGTGGTAAGAGGCCGGGATCGACCCCTTACTCCAATCTGTGAACACCCGAGTCTCATTGACTCGGGTGATCACAGCGTGCGCCGCGCACGCCCTTTAGGGGGGGCGTGGGGAGCGTGCAAAGGGGAGGACTTCTATTTTGACGGCCTCCCGGCAAAGCAGATCCACGCTGTAGCCGTCATTCGGCTATAGCGTGGATCTGAAGGGGTTAGGGTGAGCTTTAGGTGTGGGCAAAAAGTCCCATTTGCTGCATCTTTCATGCACTTTCAATGCAGCCAAAATCCATGTAGAATGCACCTAAAATGCACCGCACAATGTGAGCCAGCCTAATGTAAAACAGGTAAAGGATGGCAAAGACCATGTATACACTGAAGTAAGAAATTCGTTAATTCCGAAATTTCCAAATTTTTTAATTTCCGAAATTTCCAAATTCCGAATTTCTGGAAATTCTAAATTTTCGTAAACTCTGAATTTTGGAATTTTGGAAATTGGAAAATTCTGAATTTCTTTGGTCCCACTTTGATGCAACTTGAGGTCCATAAACCTCAAGAATACACAGGCATTGCTTCAAGTCGCGGCAAAAAATCACGGTAAAAAGGCAGCAAAAAATTGCGGCAAAATCGTGCGACTTTGGGGTTGCAATAGTGGAAACCGAGCCTCAATGAGCTTTATACAGCAGTGCAGTACAGGTCAGATCCTTACTGAGTGATCGACATGTGCAATTCGTTTAGTTCCGAATAAATTTTTTTACGAATTTTGACAAATTTGTTAATTCCGAAATCTCCAACTTTTTTCATTTCCTGAAATTTCGAATCTCCGAATTTCTGGATATCGGAATTCGGAAATTCTAAATTTCGGAAATATAAAATTTCGGAATTCGGAAATTCTAAATTTCGGAAATTAAAAAATTCTGAATTTCAGAAATTCGAAATTTCGGAAATTGGAAAATTTTGGAAATTTGAAGATTTTGGAAATGTGAAAATTCGAAAGGTACAAAACCTCTTAAAGCAGTGTTTCAGCTAAAAAAATATTTTTTTTTAAAAGTCAGCACCTAAAAAAGAAGTAGCTGCTGACTTTTAATAAGTACACTTACCCTCCCAGGGCACCCACGATGTCGGTCGTGGAGGCCGAGATGTCCCTTGGTGCTCCGGTCCCAGCGCCGCCATCCTCAGTAAGGGAAACAGGCAGCAAAGACTACGGCATCACTGCCCGTTTCCTACTGCGCATGCGTGAGTCGCGCGGCGCTTTGTGAATGGGACGTGCTGTGTTAGGGAACACACAGTTCCCATAACACAGCGCGCCCCATTACCCAGAAGACAACGCGGCGGAGGACAGAAGAACGAAGATCACCGTGGTGTAGGAAGGAGGCAGATTAGGAAGACGGCCTAGCAACAGGGATTTCGGATCAGGTAAAAAAATTGTTTTTTTTTTGTTTTTTTTTCAGAATATTAATGCTTTTTTTTTTTTTTTTTAGGGTGTCCCCCCACTTTAAGTGCAGCCCCACCTAAGTACTTACCTGAGCCTGATCGCGATCCAACGCTGCTCTTTCTCCCCCTCCTTACTGGACTCAATGAGAGCAGTGGGAGACGTTGCTCTCAATTAAATTCAGTGACTGGGGGGCAGGGATAAACTGCACTGTGTGTGTCAGCAGACGCACAGAGTGCGATTTAGGATTGAGCCCGCACAAGTACCACCCCAGCAAGGGAGGGTACTTGGAAGGCAGGAGGAGCCAGAATATAACAAAAACACAGACCAAGTGCACAGGGAGAGAGCAGAGTGCTGAGACCCTACAGAAACAACTTTACTGCTTCTTGTGTAAATTCTGAAGATTTATATCTCCACAGTGCCTGCAGCTACAAAGGTCAGTGAGGGTTTGTTTTAAAGCTTATTTACAGCTTAATATGAATAATAAAATAGTTGGAGATCCATAGCCTGATGACAGCGCTATTTTAAATGGTTTTGATTGCGAAACAGGTGCAAGTTACTTCTTGCCAGCTGTTTCCATGGTGCGAAACACAATACCTCCATATTGCATGAGTGGCTGTTGCTTTTGATAGTCTTCTGGCACAGTTCGTGCACACCTAAGACTGCCAATCACAAACCAAGGTGGAAAAGAAAGCACGATAGAAACATGATAGAAACTGTAGTCAAGCAATGACTTGATTACTCCCTTTAAAACACAAGCTGGATGCCAGCTAGAGAACGCTGTATGTGGGTGGAGTGGAGGAACCTTGTAATTCGATTATAAAATAAGCCTATAAAAGTTTTGTGAGAAGCAGTGTGTGCTGGAATCACGCCACAATGTCCCACAACATATTCCCACTGAGGTTTCAAGTCAATTTCTATAAATAAATAGTAGTTTAGTCAGAAGGAAAGTTATACAAAAGGATCGACAAAGAATTAAGACAAACATGAGCAAAAGTATATCTTATGCCGCGTACACACGGTCGGAATTCTCGTCGGAAAAAGCTCTGATGGTTTTCCCGTCGGAATTCCGACGGAATTTCGCTCAAACTGTCTTGCCTACACACGGTCACACCAAATTCCGGCGGTCTGTAACACAGCGGCATAAAACACGTTCGACTGCACTATAAAAGGGAAGTTTAATGCTTCCGAGCATGCGTCGAATTGTTTCCGAGCATGCGTCGGAATTTTGAGTGTCGGAATTGCATACACACGATCGGAAAATCCGATAGAAAGGTTTTCCGTCGGAAAAAATTGAGAACAGGTTCTGAATTCAAAGTCTGTCGGAAATTCCGACAGAAAAAGACTGATGGGCATACACACGGTCGGAAAATCCGATGAAAAGCTCCCATCGGACTGTTTCCATCGGAAATTCCGACCGCGTGTACGCCGCATTAGACATGAAATTCCAACGTTTCTTAACTTGTGGCACCTATGTAAGACATACAGGCGGCAGCAAAGAGGTTGGGCTTTAGCACCAACATGCTGCACATACACTATATTACCAAAAGTATTGGGACGCCTGCCTTTACATGCACATTAATGACATCCCAGTCTTAGTCTGTAGGGTTCAATATTGAGTTGGCCCACCCTTTGCAGCTATAACAGCTTCAACTCTTCTGGGAAGGCCGTCCACAAGGTTTAGGAGTGTGTCTCTTTTTGGGTGCCTGAATTAAAACGGCGGAGGGGTGTTTTGAAGCTTCAAAAAAGGTGCACTGCAAGCGCAAACCATTGAGCTCACCGTGCACCCAGGTGTGTTATTTACATTGTTGTAATTGTTGTACATTGTTGTTTATATATTTGCTTTGCTAAAACAGAACCGCCTCTCAGCCAATCAGGAGGCCCAGATGTAATACCAGGCACCTGATTGGCTGAAGGTAGAGGCAATCTCATCGGCCGATTAGAAAAACAGGAAGAAGACACGCACGGAGGACACAGAGCCATCACCGTGCTACCTGTCCCACAGCTTGCCGCCTGACCCGCTGCCTGACCCACCACCATGATGGGGTAAGTGCCGGGCAGACAGCGGGGGGGGGGGGGGGCACCAGTGGCGTATCCAGGGTATGGCACATATGGCAAGTGCCATGGGCGCCATATGAAAGGGGCGCTCGTGGGTGCAAAGTTATGTTTGTGCAAAAAAAAAAAACTGCAAAAAAAAAATTGTCAATGTACGGGAGACGAGCTCTTGTGTCGATCCGCTGTCATGATGCTGAGGCCATGCTCCCCCTCCTCTGTCCAGGCCACTTAATTTGCCTAAATCTCACCTCAGGAGGGGAGGTCCGCTGACAGATCGACTCGGGTGGAGGGGATGGTTCGGCATGGCTCGGCATGGCATGGCTCGGATGGAGGGGATGGCTCGGCATGGTTCAGCTCGGGTGGTGGGCGGGGGGGTCCGCTAACAGATCGGCCAGGCTCGGCATGGCTCAGGCGGAGGGAAGGAAGGTCGGCTGACCTGGTGCACACTGTTCGGCGATGGAGACATAGAACAGTCATTAATTCCCGACTCGACTACGCAAACTCCCTCTACATAGGACTACTCCAATATCAACTTGCGCGCTTACAACTCATCCAAAACACGGCAGCAGGACTGATAACAGGAAAAAAACACTGGGAATCCATCTCCCCTTCCCTGAGGAACCTACATTGGCTAACCGTAAAGAATCAGATCACATTCAAGACCCTCTGCCTCACCCACAAATGCACACAAGGAAATGCTCCTCAATACCTACGCGAGAAAATAAAACACTACACACCCAATCAAAGTCTTTGATCATCTAACCAAAACCTCCTCCTCATTCCCAAATCCCACTACAAATCAAAGGGAGAACGAAGATTCGCAGTCCAAGGACCACGGCTATGGAACGCTCTACTGACTTACATCCGCATGGAAGAAAACCATCAGGCCTCCAGGAAAAAACTCAAGACCCACCTCTTCAAAGAAGCCTGACAACACAGGACGAATCCAGCGCCTTGAGGTGATTCAATTTACATTGCAGCGCTATACAAATTATTCATTCATTCATTCATTCACATAAAGGCACCTTTTCCACAAATGTTAAATATACTGCAAGAAGGGGGAGCGGGATGAGAAGAGGATCCATTCCTGCCCAGCCCTAGACTACACCAGAAACCTTAGGTTAGTGCATGCTCCATGCCACAGACAGACTGCCCTGCGCTGCCATCTGCTGAAAATAATCTGCAGGGGGTAACTGATGTAAGGGAAACGGTGATATAAAAATTGTTTTGACAGGGGCGCAGTTTCAGTGTTTGCCATAGGCGCTCTTTTCACTAGATACGCCTCTGGGGGGCACAAAGGCTGCAATTGATGGAGCACAGTTGGCTGCATTTGCGGGGCACAGTGGCAGCATATTATGGACACAGAGGCTGCAATTGATGGGGCACAGTTGGCTGCATTTGATGAGCACAGAGGCTGCATATTATAGGCACAGTTGGCTGCATATGATGGGCACATTTGGCTGCATATGATGGGCACAGTTGGCTGCATATGATGGGCACATTTGGCTGCATATGATGGGCACAGTTGGCTGCATATGATGGGCACAGTTGGCTGCATATTATGGGCATACTTGGCTGCCTATGATGGGCACAGGTGGCTGCTTTTGCTGGGCACAACGTTTGCATATGATGGGCACAGTGGCTGCATTTGCTGGGCACAGTTGGCTGCATGTGATGAGCACAGTTGGCTGCATATGATGGGCACAGTTGGCTGCATTTGATGGCACAGTGACTGCATATGATGGGCACATTTGGCTGCATATGATGGGCACAGTTGGCTGCATATGATGGGCACAGTTGGCTGCATATTACGGGCACAGTTGGCTGCATATTATGGGCACAGTTGGCTGCCTATGATGGGCACAGGTGGCTGCTTTTGCTGGGCACAAAGTTTGCATATGATGGGCACAGTGGCTGCATTTGCTGGGCACAGTTGGCTGCATATGATGGGCACATTTGGCTGCATATGATGGGCACAGTTGGCTGCATTTGATGGCACAGTGACTGCATATGATGGGCACCGTGGCTGCAATTGATGGCACAGTGAGGCTGCAATTGATGTTTTTGTTTCAGTATTTTTCAGAATTTTTCAGTTCGTTTGCAGCCCCCCCCCCCCCCAAAAATTTGGAGCCACCACTGATGTCGGCCCTAAATGAGTCATCCATGATAGGAGAGGCAAATTCCCAGCTGCGTTCTTTTCATTACTAAAACTGCATCTTTTATAAAAACAAAAATTAAATTGACTGATTTTAAAGGGAAAACTCATGTTTGCAAAAAATAAAAAAACATTACCGTATGAAAACTATGCAAAATATGTTGGAAGAATTCCTAAACAGTAAAATAATCTTTAAGATTGTTCAGAAAACAATTGGAGTGGCTCTGGGCTTCTGTGTGCTGCTCCTTTAAGAGAGCGTCTGGCTGGGTACATAGTTCCCTTTGCTGAGGACAGACTGTTTACGTTGTTATTGGAGTCACAATGCACTCCGTGACCTACAGCTGTGTGCGAATCTGCAAATTTTAAAAGCTGGCGAGATGTGTTAGAGATTATGGGGCGTGCGCAGGCTTCAAGAGACTCCAGAAAAGATTAAATGAACTCCACTGCTCCCTGCTCAATGTTTTGTTTTTTTGCTCTTTTTTTTTGTCTTTGAATTTAGTGAATTTTCCTTCTGTCAAGCTCTCTCGTTTCCTCCTCCCATGCTCGTCTGCAGGATTTCTCCAGAGCCTCTCCCATCCTCTGGAACTCGCTACCTCAACCTGTCCGGCTATCCTCTACTCTTGCTACCTTCAGGCGATCCCTGAAAACTCATCTCTTCAGGGAAGCCTCTCACGTCTCCAACTAATTTTCTACCACTTCCATCAGCTAATTCCCCACAGTTAGGCCCCTTTCACACTGGGGCGTTTTTCATGCGGTGCAGCGCTAAAAATAGCGCCTGTTCACCGCATGAAAAAATCCTGCCCCTTTAACTCCAGTGTGAAAGCTGGCGGGCTTTCACACTGGAGCGGTGCGCTAGCAGGACGGCAAAAAAAAGTCCTGCTAGCAGCATCTTTGGAGCGGGATAGGAGCGGTGTGTTCACCGCTCCTATACCGCTCCTTCCCATTGATTACAATGGGAGACCGCGGTAAAACCGCGGCAATACCGCGGTTACCGCGGCAATACCGCGGCTACGGCGGCGCTCTGCGGGGGGTGTTTAACCCTTTTTCGGCCACTCGCGGGGGGTAAAACCGCACCGCGAGCGGCCGAAAACCGCGGTGAAAACGACGGTAAAGCAGCGCTAAATATAGCGCTGCTTTACCGTCACCGCGGCTCACCGCCCCAGTGTGAAAGGGGCCTTACAACCTTTTGTACCACCTGCCCCACCCTATTAGATTGTAAGCTCTTCTGAGCAGGGCCCTTTTAATCCTCTTGTATTTTATTGTATTATAACTGTATTGTCTCCCTTTTATATTGTAAAGCGCTGTGTAAACTGTTGGCGCTATATTAATCCTATAATAATAATAATAGTGCTTTACAAAAAAAAAAGTTGTGCAAATGTTTTGACCCTGAAACAACCAAGACTCATTGGGGTTGATTTACTAAAGGTAAATAGACTGTGCACTTTGCAAGTACAGTTGCACCAGAGTTTAGTTACATGGCATCCAGGCCAATTCTGACATTTCTCTCCTACATGTAAAATTCATAATTTTTTTGCTAGAAAATTACATAGAACCCCCAAACATTATATATGTTTTTTTGTAGCAAAGACCCTAGAGAATACAATGGCGGTCGTTTGCAACTTTTTATCTCGCACGGTATTTGCGCAGCAATTTTTCAAACACGTTTTTTTTCAGAAAAAAAACAGCTTCATGCTTTAAAAAATAAAAAAAAAAAACAGTAAAGTTAGGCAAATTTTTTAGCATACTGTGAAAGATGAAGATACGCCGAGTAAATAGATACCCAACATGTTACGCTTCAAAATTGCACGCGATGGTGGAATGGCGCCAAACTTTGGTATTTAAAAATCCGACGCTTTAACATCCGACGCTTTAGCGACGCTTTAACATTTTTTTTAATGGTTACAGGTTTTGAGTTACAGAGGAGGTCTAGGGCTAGAATTATTGCTCTCGCTCTAATGTTCGCGGCGATACCTCACATGTGTGGTTTTAACACTGTTTTCATATGTGGGCGGGACTTACGTATGCGTTCGCTTCTGCGTACGAGCTCACGGGGACAGGGGCGCTTTAAAATTTTTATTTTTTTATTGTTAATTTTAATTTGAATTTTTTAGTTTGACACTTTAAAAAAATAAAATAAAAAAATGTGATTACTTTTATTCCTATTACAAGGATCCCTTGTAATAGGAATATGACACGATCGGACCTATTTACAGTGAGATATGGGGGGGGGGGTCAATAAGACCCCGCATCTCACCTCTAGGCTGGGAAGCCTAAAATCAAAAAATAAATAAATAAATGATCACCTCTTCCCAGCCGAGGCGGCGCCGTTAATTGAATGCGGAGGCCGGGCGTGACGTCATAACATCGCGCCCGGCCTCCGAATGATCATAGAGACTCCGGCGACCATCTGGTCCGCCGGAAATCTCTATGGTCATCGCCCCGGGGGCCGGCGGATCCTGTGTCTGACTCACCGATGGAAGCGGTGAGTTGGTAGAAGCACCGGAGGGCAGCGGGAGGGGGGGGACGTCCCGTCCCGCCGCCCGTAAGAACAATCAAGCGGCAGAACAGCCAATATGATCATTCTTAAGGTGCAGGGAATCGCCGGCTGAAAATGACCCATCAGGAGCCGATCGGCGGGTACAGCGGACTCGATGTCCGCTGGCACCTGCCGATGCTTCAATACACAGATAGGGTACCTGTACGTGATAAGTAAAAGGATTGAGCCGGCAACCCTGTAGTCCATGTAGCGATTTTAATGGTCGGTTACAAAAAGTGACAAGCAAAACTGACGCTTTCGGCAACAGCCTTGGTCGTAGCATGCTGCGACTAAGGCTGTTGCCTAAACGCGCCAGTGGTTTTGCTGGTCACTTTTTGTAACCGATCATTAAAATCGCTACAGGGTTGCCGGCTCAATCCTTTTAGGCCGGCTTCACACTGGGGCGGTGCGAGCGGCGACGGTAAAGCAGCGCTATATTTAGCGCTGCTTTACCATCGTTTTACCCGCGGTATGCGGCCGCTAGCGGGGTGGTTTTAACCCCCGAAAAAGGGTTAAAAACCTCCGCAAAGCGCCGCTGCAGCGGCGCTTTGCCGGCGGTATCCCGGCGGTGTCCCATTGATTTCAATGGGTAGAAGCGGTATAGGAGCGGTGAATACACGGCTCCTTCACCGCTCCAAAGATGCTGCTAGCAGGACTTTTTTTACCGTCCTGCTAGCGCACCGCTCCAGTGTGAAAGCCCTCAGGGCTTTCACACTGGAGACACAGCAACAGCTGTTTCGGGCCGGTTTGCAGGCGCTATTTTTAGCGCAATAGCGACCGGCAAACCGCCCCAGTGTGAAAGCAGCCTTACTCGTTTCTGTTGAAGTGTGTAAGGACACACTGAGCCTGAGCACCTGAAAGAGGATCTGGCAAATTGGACTGGGAGTTCCCCACTGTGTGCGCTGTCTCTCTTTAACCGCTTCAGCCCCGGAAGGATTTACCCCCCTTCCTGACCAGAGCACTTTTTGCGATACGGCACTGCATCGCTTTAATTGACAATTGCGCGGTCGTGCGATGTTGCACCCAAACAAAATTGCTGTCCTTTTTTCCCCCCCACAAATAGAGCTTTATTTTGGTGGTATTTGATCACCTCTGCGGTTTTAGTTTTTTGCGCTATAAACAAAAAAAGAGCGACAATTTTAAAAAAAAAAAGCAATATTTTTTACTTTTCACTATAATAAATATCCCCAAAAAAATATATATAAAAAAATGTATTTCTCAGTTTAGGCCGATACGTATTCTTCTACATATTTTTGTTAAAAAAAAATGGCATTTTATTGATTGGTTTGCACAAAAGTTATAGCGTCTACAAAATAGGGGATAGATTTATGGCATTTTTATTTTATTATTAGTAATGGCGGCAATTTGTGCGATTTTTATTGTGATTGTGACATTATGGTGGACACATCGGACACTTTTGACACTATTTTGGGACCATTGTCATTTATACAGCAATCTGTGCTATAAAAATGCACTGATTACTGTATAAATGACACTGGCAAGGAAGGGGTTAAACACTAGGGGGCGATCAAGGGGTTAAGTGTGTCCTAGGGAGTGATTCTAACTGTGGGGGGGGGATGGGCTACCACTGATATGACAGCGATTACTGCTCCCGATGACAGGGAGCAGTAGATCCCTGTCATGTCACTAGGCAGAACGGGGAAATGCCTTGTTTAGGCATCTCCTCGTTCTGCCACTCTGTAACAAGATCGCAGTCCCCGGGCGGACATTGAGTCCACAGGACCCACTGGCACGGTCACGGAGTTTGCGGTGCACGGGCCCACAATGCCGCAATTTAAAGGGGACGTATCTATAGGCCCATATGCCCAGTCGTGCCATTGAGCCGACGTACATCGTCATGCACTGGTCGGCATGTGGGTAAACTAACCAGTACGTGATCCTGCATTTACGGGTCTAGGGGCGCGCACACGTGCCTCCGACGGCTCGCTCCTGCTGTGATTGGATACAGCGGGAGCCAATCAGCCAATTTTAGAAAAAAAAATAAAACAATTTTTTATAAAAAAAAATAATTTTTGAAAAAAAATATAATTTTTGAAAAAAAAAATAATTTTAGAAAAAAAAAAAGAATTTTAGAAAAAAATTTTTTAGAAAAAGAACATTTTTGAAAAAAAAATAATAATTTTTGAAAAAAAATAATTTTTTGGAAAAAGATTTTTTTTTCGAAAAAAAAAAAATTTTTGCAAAAAAATCATTTTTGCAAAAAAAAATCATTTTGAGAAAAAAAAAATTTTTAAACAAAAAAAATTTTTGGAAAAAAAAATTTTTTGAAAAAAAAATTTTTTGAAAAAAAATCATTTTTGAACAAAAAAAATATAATTTTTGAAAAGAAAAAAAAAAAAATAATTTTTGAAGAAAATTTTTTTTTAGCTTTTCTAGTATTAATCTGTTTCTGAACAATTCTGCATTGGAATGTACTTTCATGGTTTGTATCTATGTTTGGTGAGAAAGGACATCTTTGATGCTTTTGTTATACTGTATTTTGATGGATACTTTTCTATATGAATAAAGAATTTGCAAAAAAAATAAAAAAGTACGATGTGTGAAAGGGTCCTTAGTGTCACTGGTCCCCAAAAAGGGTGACTTGGTGTCCAATTTATCCACTGCAATATCGCAGCACTGGTATAAGTCGCTAGTAAAAAAACTAGTAAACTAGTAAAAAAAAGTAGTAAACTAGTAAAAAAAAAAAAAATGCCACAAATATATCCCATAGTTTGTAGACACTATAACTTTTTCACAAACCAATTAATATTTGCTTATTGGGATTTTTTTTACCAAAAATATGTAGCAGAATACATATTGCCCTAAATTGATGAAGAAATTACATTTTTTTATTTTTTTTTATGGGTTATATTTTAGAGCAGAACGTCAAAAATATTTTTTTGTCCAAAATTGTCGCTCTTTTTTTTGTTTATAGTGCAACAAATAAAAACCACAGAGGTGATCAAATACCACCAAAATAAATCTCTATTTGTGGGGAAAAAAAAAAAAGGACATCAATTTTATTTACAACCACTTATTTTTACAAGTGGTTGTAAAGTCAGAAGGTTTTTTATCTTAATGCATTCTATGCATTAAGATAAAAAGCCTTCTGTGTGCAGCAGCCTCCCCAGCACCCCCTAATTCTTACCTGAGCCCCCTCTGTTTCCAGCAATGTCCACGAGTGTCTCGGCCGTCAGAGACTCTCCCTCCCGATTGGCACAGCAGCAGTGCCATTGGCTCTCGTTGCTGTCAAAGTCATTCAGCCAATCAGGAGAGAGAGGGCGGGCGGTGCCAGGCCACAGCTCCATGTCTGAATAGACACGCGGAGCTGTGACTCTGCTCGAGTGCCCCCATAGCAAGCTGCTTGCTGTGGGGGCACTTGACAGGAGGGAGGGGCCAGGAGCAACAAAGAGGGACCCGAGAGGAGGATCCGGGTTGCTCTGTGTAAAACCAACTGCACAGAGGACTTGTTTTTTTTTATAGAAATTTTTTTTTACTTTACAATCAATTTAAGCAGGGAATGAAAACCACTAGATCCCCAGTAAAAGCAGCACACAGTACACACATTACACATAGTTAGGTACATATTTAACCTCTTATCGTCCTAGTTGTTAACCCCTTCCTGCCCAGTGTCTTTAGTACAGTGACAGTGCATATTATTAGCACTGATCACTGTAATAATGGCACTGGTGATGTCAGTGACAGTCAGTCCCCATAAAGTGTCAGTTAGTGTCAGATTGGGCGCCGCACCTTCGCAGTCCTGTTATTAGTCGCTGGTTTCCGCCATTACTAGTATAAAAAAGATTCAGTATATATCCCATAGTTTGTAGACGCTATAACTTTTACACAAACCAAACAATATACACCCCTACTATGGGTACAAATAACACACACATATGCTATCGCTGCGATCATCAGCAGCAGGAGAATTTATTTTGAGTTATTCTTTGGTGGTAAGACATATGCCCCGTACACACGGTCGGAATTTCTGACAACAAATGTTCGATGTGAGCTTGTTGTCGGAAAATCCGACCGTGAGTGTGCTCCTTCGGACATTTGCTCAAACAAATATTTGAGAGCTGGTTCTCAAATTTTCCGACAACAAATTCCGAGAGTGTGTACACAATTCTGCCGCACAAAATTCCACGCATGCTCGGAATCAAGCAGAAGAGCCGCACTGGGTATTGAACAAAATTTTTCTCGGCTCGTCGTACGTGTTGTACGTCACCGCGTTCTTGACATTTCGGAATTTGTGTGACCGTGTGTATGCAAGACAAGTTTGAGCCAACATCCGTCGTAAAAAAAAATCCACGCTTTTGTTGTCGAAATGTCCGATCATCTGTATGCGGCAGTATACAGCTACTGTTAAATCAGGTGAGGGAGTCTCCAAAACAAGACATTCAGATGAGATAGTAGATCCAGATCTTTGTATAATAAGTAGGTGCTTTATTCATACACTGCAGTGGAGAGACACAACACAGTTCTCGGCCACATAAGCGATTTTCTGACTTACAAACATCAAGTTTAACAATATATACATATGAATATGCATAAGGTCTAGGCGTGTTATAGGTGTGATCGTATAGTTTAGTCCAATCAGCATTCATATCTTCTTAGTAGCAAGGGGACAGTTAAATGGGTGTATACATCATGTGACTGGCAAAAAAGCAGATTTCAGCAGTATCTGGTCAGATCAGACTGGTTTTGGTACGAAAGCCTATTTTGAGCAGCTTTCTTGGTTCTTATCGGTAGTTTGTGTCATCGCAAATCCAACAGTTTCGATTTCCTAGAAATTTAAACAAAAAAAAAAAAACACCTAGAAAAAGTAAAAAGTAAAAAAGTGCATTACCAATTCTTAAAGTGATAGTCTCTCTCTCTCTCTCTCTCTCTCTCTCTCTCTCTCTCTCTCTATATATATATATACACATTCTCAGACCCCTATAATTCTACACACTACATTTAAAAAAAAATTTTTTTTACTATTTTGGGCCAGTTTTTCATTGATAATAAAATAAAAAAAAAAGAGCTTATTTCTCTCTCTTATATTATTCATATAATATGAAGATTCTCTTCTATTACTCTTCACCACTCTAGCAGGAAGAATCCTTTGCTCTGGTTATAAAACACAGGTGTAACTCATCATTATCAAACACCAGAAGAACACAATGTAACAAACCGATTCTCCATAATAAATGCGACTTTAATAAAGTCTGAATTACGTGCTGTGTTCTCACCGAGACATTCCTCATTATCGCGTATGGATAAAGGCCATTTAATTAGCGGTTTCATATTATTGTGATAATTACTCATAATGAAAGAGGGAATAAAAAAAAATAAAAAAACAAGGCAATGTGCCAAGGAATAACTAGAAGCACAGGGGGTGGTGACGGGGTGGATATGTTCAGTGCCAAGACAGAGCAAGCCCTAATAGAGGGTGTAAATGGGCAAAGCAAGATATAGATTTGAGATATAATGACATCATCATGCCCTAGGGGGCAATCTCTCCTATGGCAATTATGGCACAGTTTGAGTCCAAGTTGTTTAAAAACAATCTGATTATAGATGTTGTTTTTTTCTACAAAATAATTTATATATAGAGCAATATACAAAACCTTGTTATTTAGAAAGGAAGAGTGGAGTGAATTAGGGGAAAAGGATGGAAGAGTGGCAAGAAGAAAGCCATTGTTGAAAGAAAGCCATAATGCCCCGTATACACAATAGGATTTTCCGACAACAAAATCCATGTTTTTTTTCAGACGGATGTTGGCTCAAACTTGCATACACACGGTCACACAAAGTTGGTTGGAAATTCCGAACGCCAAGAACGCGGTGACATACAACACGTACGACAAGCCGAGAAAATTAAGTTCAATAGCCAGTGCTGCTCTTCTGCTTGATTTCGAGCATGTGTGGAACTTTGTGCGTCGGAATTGCGTACACACGATCGGAATTTACGACAACGGTTTTTGTTGTCGGAAAATTTGAGAACCAGCCCTCAAATTTTGTGTGACTTAAATTCTGATGGAAACTGTCCGATGGAGCCTACACATGGTCAGAATTTCCGACAACAAGTTCCTATCAAACATTTTCCATCGGAAAATCCTATCGTGTGTACGGGACATTGGAAGTCCTGTTTGCAGTTTGCGAGAAGCCATGTGGGGGACACAGCAAACATGTGGAAGAAGGTGCTCTGGTCAGATGAGACCAAAATTAAACTTTTTTGCCTAAAAGCAAAATGCTATGTGTGGCGGAAAACTAACACTGCACATCACCCTGAACTCACCATCACCGCTGTGAAACATGGTGGTGGCAGCATCATGTTGTGGGGATCCTTTTCTTCAGCAGGGACAGGGAAGCTGGTCAGAGTGGATGGGAAGCCAAATACAGGGCAATCTTATAAGAAAACCTGTTAGAGTCTGCAAAAGACTTGAGACTGGGGCGGAGGTTCACCTTCCAGCAGGACAACGACCCTAAACATACAGCCAGAGTTACAATGGAATGGTTTAGATCAAAGCATATTCATGTGTTAGAATGGCCCAGTCAAAGTCCAGACCTAAATCCAATTGAGAATCTGTGGCAAGACTTGAAAATTGCTGTTCACAAACGCTCCCCATCCAATCTGACAGAGCTTGAGCTATAGCAAAGAAGAATGGGCAGAAATGTCCCTCTCTAGATGTGCAAAGCTGGTAGAGACATCCCCAAAAAGACTTGCAGCTGTAATTGCAGTGAAAGGAGGTTCTACAAAGTATTGACTCAGGGGGGCGCCATACAAATGTACCCCACACTTTTCAGATATTTATTTGTAAAAAATTTAGAAAAACATTTATCATTTACCTTCCACACATTATGTGCCACTTTGTGTTGGTCTATCACATAAAATCCCAATAAAATACATTTACGTTTTTGGTTGTAACATGACAAAATGTGGAAAATGTGGGTATGAATAAGTTTTCAAGGCACTGTATATATACTGTATATACCAGTGGTCTCCAAACTGTGGCCCTTTGCTTGCCTTTATCTGGCCCTTGGGGCACTATTCCACCAACTGACAACAGTGATGGGGCACCATTCCCCCTACTGGGATGTGAGAAGGTGGAAGCGCTTACACAGCTGTATTAATTCCCCCTACCAACACCATTAATGGGGCACTATTCCTCCCATTGAAACCAGTGATGGGGCACTGATCCTGGGGCATTTTCTACTCCCAATGACCACAGTCCGCCCCCCCTAAAGCCTGAAGGATAGTAAACAGGCCCCTTGCTTAGAAAGTTTGGAGACCCCTGGTATATCCCATAGCTTGTGGACTCTATAACTTTCCTACAGAATAAATACTATACACTGATTCAGGGTATTTTCACCAAAGAAGTGTAGCAGAATACATTTTGGCCTAAATTGATGAAGAAAAATTATTTATTTGCAAAATTATATAACAGAAACCAAGAAAAACAAGTTGTTTTTTTTTCAAAATTTTCCGTTATCATATATACTCGAGTATAAGCCGAGTTTTTCAGCACATTTTTTGGTGCTGAAAGTGCCCCCTCGGCTTATACTCGAGTCAAGTACTTTTCTGCAGCAAAAAAAAAAAATTCCGACTTTGGGGCCCTGTATCTCGGGACCACTTGGTGCTAGGAACCCTAAATTGTTATGTCAACCAAGTGGACCTAGCACTACAACATATCCAAAGATGGGGTTCCTAGCACTAAGTGGCTCCGAGATACGGGGCCCCAAATTCGGTTCGGAAAATGTCATTCTCTGCTGCAGAAAAGTGCTTGACATTTTCCGACCCGACTTTGGGGCCCCGTATCATGGGGACACTTGGTGCTAGGAACCCCAAATTTGGTATTCAAACCCAGTGGCACTACAACATATCCAAATATGGGGTTCCTAGCACCAAGTGACCCCGAGATACAGTGCCCCAAAGTCGGTCAACTGTGTACATCTGCAACAATGTCATTTCGGGACCCCTTGGGTCCAGAGACCCCAAATTTCGGCTGCAGCTAGGGGGCATCTAGGAACACTTAACTACCAAGTTTGAAGTTTGGAGGACCTATGGCTGCAAATGGGCACAGTGAGGCATGCAAATGGGCACAGTGTGGCTGCACATGGGCATTGTTGACCCTCTTTTCCACTTACAGTAGCTGCGCATTTCTCACCCTAGGCTTATACTCGAGTCAATACGTTTTACCAATTGTTTGTGGTAAAATTAGGTGCCTCGGCTTATATTCGGGTCGGCTTATACTCGAGTATATACAGTATTTTTTTTGTTTATTTAGCCAAAAAAAAAACAAAAACAAGTAGTGATTATATACTACCAAAAGAAAGCTCTAGTTTTGTGAACAAAATAATAAAAATTTAATTTAGATAGTGTTGCATGGCCGCGCAATTGTCATTTAAAGTGTGACAGCGCTAAAAATTGGCCAGGGCAGGAAGGGGTCAAAAGTGCCTGATATTGAAGTGGTTAAGGAGATCCTCCATCCCAATTTGTCCTGTTTCATTTTATCCCTGAAAGTGAAAGGAAATTCCAAATTTTTTGTTCACCAGAACTGCAATAGAGGGGAAATCACCAATCCCCCATTGGTGATTTCCCCTCTATTGCAGTTCTGGTGAACAAAAATAACACTAGTTTTATTTTTTTTTTTACAGTTTTTATTTTAAGAGATTTTTCATACAGATAAGAATGCAGAAAAAGCATATACAAACTTTAACGTAAGCCAACACATGACCCATGCGACATAGGAAACGGCACAAAAAACGAACCATCCTGTCGATTGAAAAGTTACTCATCAAGGCCAAAGTCCAAGTGGCAAAACAAAGAGCGCATGCATCTCATCTGTGATTTTTTTTTAACAGCAAGAAAAACAAAAATCAAATATATAACTGAGATCCAACATAGCATTATACAGAAATGACCAGAAATGAAAGAAGAAAAAAAAAAAGGGGGGGGGGGGGGGGGTGGTGATGAGTGAGAAATCTCAGTTCCCACTTGCATGGCTGAAGCATATTAGCTTGAGCAAGTAAATTAGGTCCAATAGAACCACTTATGATTGAATTTTTCCTCTACACGAAAGTGAGGCCATGAAATTTCCATGGAATAAATTTCATAAATGTTAGTAAACCACATGGACAGCGATGGGGAAATATCCTGTTTCCAGAGAAGCGGTGTGCATGCCTGGGCAGCATTCATCATATGAATCAACAGAGAATTTTTATATTGCTCCCTAGATAGGTCATGGTGGTGCAGAAGACACCTGGCTGGGTCATCCCCCAAGTCAACATCCGTCAACTGTTTCATAGTCCCTCTAACCTGAGAGGTTACTACATGACCAGAATCTATGTACAGTGCCTTAAAAAAGTATTCATATCCCTTGAAATGTTCCACATTTTGTCATGTTACAACCAAAAACGTAAATGTATTTTATTGGGATTTTATGTGATAGACCAACACAAAGTGGCCCATAATTGTGAAGTGGAAGGTAAATGATAAATGTTTTTCAATATTTTTTACAAATAAATATGTGAAAAGTGTGATGTACATTTGTATAGCGCCCCCCGGAGTCAATACTTTGTAGAACCGCCTTTCACTGCAATTACAGCTGCAAGTCTTTTTGGGGATGTCTCTACCGGCTTTGCACATCTAGAGAGGGACATTTCTGCCCATTCTTCTTTGTAAAATATCTCAAGCTCTGTCAGATTGGATGGTGAGCGTCTGTGAACAGCACTTTTCAAGTCTCGCCACAGATTCTCAATTGGATTTAGGTCTGGGCTTTGACTGGGCCATTCTAACACATGAATATGCTTTGATCTAAACCATTCCATTGTAGCTCTGGCTGTATGTTTAGGGTTGTTGTCCTGCTGGAAGGTGAATCTCCGCCCCAGTCTCAAGTCTTTTGCAGAGTCTAGCAGGTTTTCTTCTAAGATTGCCCTGTATTTGGCTCCATCCATCTTCTCATCAACTCTGACCAGCTTCCCTGTCCCTGCTGAAGAAAAGCATCCCCACAACATGATGATGCCACCACCATGTTTCACGGTGGGGATGGTGTGTTCAGGATGATGTGCAGTGTTAGTTTTCCACCACACATAGCGTTTTGCTTTTAGGCCAAAAAGTTAAATTTTGGTCTCATCTGACCAGAGCACCTTCTTCCACATGTTTGCTGTGTCCCCCACATGACTTATCGCAAACTGCAAACGGGACTTTTTATGTTTTTCCTTCAACAGTGGCTTTCTTCTTGCCACTTCTTGTGGAGTACACGACTAATAGTTGTCCTGTGGACAGATTTTCCCACCTAAGCTGTGGATCTCTGCTGCTCCTCCAGAGTCACCATGGACCCCTTGGCTGCTTCTCTGATTAATGCTCTCCTTGCCGGCCTATCATTTTAGGTGGACGGCCATGTCTTGTTATGTTTGCAATTTTTCCATACGCATTACATTTTCGGATGAGAGCTCCATGAGACGTTCAAAGCTTGGGATATTTTTTTATAACCTAACCCTGCTTTAAACTTCTCCACAACTTTATCCCTGACCTGTCTGGTGTGTTCCTTGATTTTCATGATGCTGTTTGTTCACTAAGGTTCTCTAACAAACCTCCGAGGGCTTCACAGAACAGCCATATTTATACTAAGATTAAATTACACACAGATGGACTATTTACTAATTAGGTGACTTCTGAAGGCAATTGGTTCCACTAGATTTTAATTAGGGGTATCAGAATAAAGGGGGCTGAATACAAATTCACATCACACTTTTCACATATTTATTTGTAAAAAAAAATTGAAAACCATTTATCATTTTCCTTCCACTTCACAATTATGTGCCACTTTGTGTTGGTCTATCACATAAAATCCCAATAAAATACATTTAGGTTTTTATTTGTAACATGACAAAATGTGGAAAATTTTAAGGAGTATGAATACTTTTTCAAGGCACTGTAGGAGGGACCCCTCCTCCTTGCAATGCCAACAAGCAGTGGCGTCGCTAGGGGGTGGCTTTTGGGGCTATAGCCCCGAATCTGAGGCCCATAGCCCTGAGTCTCTGCAGGGGTCCCCAAGGGGAGGGGAGGCTCTCTGGGGACCCTGATGTAAGTGGGGGGCTCTCTGGGGACCCTGATTTAAGGGGGAGGCTCTTTGGGGACCCTAATGTAAGGAGGGGTTCTCTGGGAACCCTGATGTAAGTGGGGGGGGCTCTCTGGGGACCCTGATTTAAGGGGAAGGCTGTTTTGGGACCATGATTTAAAGGGGAGGCTCTCTTGGGGACCCTAATGTAAGGGGGGCTCTCTGGGGACCCTGATGCAAGGGGGAGGCTCTCTGGGGACCCTGATGCAAGGGGGAGGCTCTCTGGGGACCCTGATGCAAGGGAGAGGCTCTCTGTGGACCATAATGAGTGGGACTCTCTGGGGACCCTGATGCTAGGGGGAGGCTCTCTGGGGACCCTGATGCAAGGGAGAGGCTCTCTGGGGACCCTAATGAGGGGGACTCTCTGGGGACCCTGATGCAAGGGGGAGGCTCTCTGGGGACCCTGATGCAAGGGAGAGGCTCTCTGGGGACCCTAATGAGGGGGACTCTCTGGGGACCCTGATGCAAGGGGGAGGCTCTCTGGGGGACCCTGATGCAAGGGAGAGGCTCTCTGGGGACCCTAATGAGGGGGACTCTCTGGGGACCCTGATGCTAGGGGGATGCTCTCTGGGGACCCTGATGTAAGGGGGGGCTCTCTGGGCATATATATACACACACACACGTATATTATATACATGTGTATGCCCGCCCAAGCGTATGACTTTCTTTACTATGCTGCTATGGGCTCTAGCACCAGATCTTTTGTAGACCTAGGAACGCCCCTGCCAACAAGTATTCAACGTATCGTATCAGGGTAGAGCTTTCCCATGACAATCAGGTATACCCTTCAGAGGGATTTCCTCTTCTTTTCTGTTTCCACTATGGTACAGGAAGTGAAGGGAAATCTCCCAATGGGACACAGATGAATAAATAAATAAATAATAACAGGGATTACAACCCTTCATTACTCCAAATGCCCAAAATGGAAGATTTTTTACATGGAAAATTTAGTTTTACATTAATGATCTTTTAATGAATATAAAGTGGTGTTCATTAGTGTTTAAATTATATTTGACTGCGATTTAGCTTTAATTGCTGACAAACATGTATGACACGTTAATGACCCAACACTTAACAATTTGTATTCTTTGTGCCAGAGGTTATAACTGACACTAATATTTATAAATGACAACAGCGTAAGCACGCCACAAGAACAGACATGTTGTACTTTCTGCTAGTTAATAATTTGCCAGGTTTATGGAAGATTCTACTACGGGTTTATTTTGTCCAGCAACGTCACAAAGGAGGAATGGAAAACAAAGATCGGACTGCGATAATTACAAAACATGTTATATAACCTCATCAGGAGAAGACTTGTTATGTCTTACATTTGATTATGATGTCTTCTTACCTGTAGCAACCAATCAGCTTGCCCCTTCCATTTTCTAATCTGCTGTAGACATATGAAGAAGAGAAATGGATTGGTGGTGGCTTTGGGAATTGCGAACATTACTCTTGTAGCACACTACTAGTTTTTGGCTTCTTCTGTCATCAGATAACCAGTAATGGTTAGACATGGGCGCCGTCCAAAAATTTGTTTCGTTCCGTTCCGTTTCTTATTAAAAAAAAATCGGATTTCGTAATTCGTTTACGAAATATAATTCGGATGCGTACGAAATACGAATTTTTGTTAGATTCGTAAACTTGTCGTTAAAATAACGAAAGTTCGTTATGATGAATTTATCATTATGAGGGGTTCCTACCATCCCTGTGCTGTGCTGACTTCCTGGGTTTTTAAAAGTTTCTGTTAATTTGGATCTGAAATTCGTAAACTAAATTTTGTATTTCGTACTTCCTCTGAGCAATTGGTGAACAAAACACCAGTCACGTTTCTGTTAATTTGGATCCGAAATTTCGTAAATGAAATGTCGTATGTCGTACAGAATTCGTATGCATAAAAATTTGTATTTCGGATTCATACGAATGTACGAATTTTTGAAAATTCGTACGAATTTTTGATTCGTACGAAACTAAACGCACATGTAATCTAGTAATGGTTTGGTCTGGTCTGTGCAGGGCTTCACAGGCTGTGAGTCTGACTGCTTCACCCTGCCTCTGGAGGAAGTTTCCAGAGCTTAGGGAAGGAGAATTCAAACGACCAACCTGAATTTTGAGCAGGGCCTAGCCAATCCCTGGGCAGGTGTGCCCAGATGGTGGCTGGGATGCTGTTAAAGTCTCTTTTTTTTAGTTAAAAATAACAAACATTTTATAATTACCTGCACTGTGCGTGGATTTGCACAGATCAGCCCTGATCCTCCTCTTCTCAGGTCTCTCTTCAGTGCTCCTGGCCCCTCCCTCCTGTTGAGTGCCCCCACAGCAAGCAGCTTGCTTTGGGGGCACCCTGCAGCTCCCCATTCAGACACAGAGCTGTGGCCCTGCCCCACTCCCTCTCTCCTCATTGGCTAACTGACTTTGATTGACAGCAGTGGGAGCCAATGGCACCGTGCTGTTGTTTCAGCCAATGAGGAGGGTAGTCCCAGGCAGCCAAGACACTCCTACAACATCGCTGGATCTAGAGGGGGCTCAGATAAGTATTAGGGGGGCTGAGGGAGGCTGCTGCACAGAATATAATGCATTAAGATAAAAAAAACCTTCTGCCTTTACAATAACTTTAAATTACTCTGGAGCCCTGAGGAGATTGTCTTTTTTTCCTCCTGAGGGAATGGATCGGTAAGCTGAGAGGAAGGTGCTTGAAGGTGATGTTGATATAAATAATTTGATTCCTGGACAGGTGACTTCTACACCCCAGAGGATCTTCTAGGGCTCCTTGGCTTGTAACAAAAATTGAAACTGAAGTGCCACACCACTGCTAAAAAGTCCAAATTCAACTTTATTCCAACAAAGGTCAGGGGGACAAACCAAAAAGTATCCAATGCATTTTGGGGGTCCGAAAACGACAACTGCTGACAAGGCCTGTGCTTGTCATCACACTGGAAGAAATAACATTAAAGGTCCAGTTCACTTCTAGCCTAGTCACATTGTTTTCCATCAAGCCCTGATTAAGAGTGTGTTTTTAGACCCTTGGAACATGTTGGATACTTTTTAATGGCCCCCCCTGATTTTTATTGGAATAAAGTTGTATCTGGACTTCTTAGCAGTGGTGTAGCACTTCAAATTCCATGTTGTTGCATTACTCTTGTTCATGCACTTTCCGTGGTAAGGTTCTGGATTTCAAGTATTTTTGCACAGCAGGGATGTTGTATAAGTATGATGATAATTATGAAGAAACGTGACACATAAAAATGATTTGATACATTGTAATCTATGATTACATACACAATATAGTCAAAATGTTTATTGAAACCTGACCATCACACCTGTAGCAGTTTTCTGGATATTCCATTCCAAAACCATGGCCATTAATATGGAGTTGACCCCTGCCCCACTTTTTGGTTGTAACAGCCTCCATTCTTCTGGGAAGACTTTTCCCAAGATTTTTGGAGTGTGTCTGGCAGAATTTGTGCCCACTGAGCCAAAAGAGCACTTATGAGGTCAGGTATTGTACTTAGGTTGGTTGAGAAGACCTCGCTCGCAATTAGTATTCCAGTTAAAGGTCTCCAGTAGGGTTGAGAAGTTGGAGTTCTGTGTAGGCCAGATTCACTTTAATGTCAGAGAAAATAATGGACTTGGCTTCAAAAATATGGGAGTACCACCCAGTACATGTATTAGACTTACTGTTAAACCTTTATGTGTCATTTAATCAGGGCCGGTGCTACCACTAGGCAAACTAGGCAGCCGCCTAGGGCGCTCGGCCACTGGTTTCCCTCCGCGTCTGCATGCTCTGCAGGCTGCAGAATGCAACTAAGTCTGACCGGTAGTGTAATTAGAGGCGCAGCACTGGAGCCAGCGCTAGAGGAAGCAGAGCCGATGCTTTCTGTATAGCACCGCCTTCTGTCACATGGACAGTGTAAAGGGGGTGGAGCCAATGGTGGCGAAAAAATTAGGTTTTGCCTAGGGTGTCAAAAACCCTTGCACCACCCCTGCATTTAATGGATGTTTTGTGAAATAATTTTTAGTCTTTTAACTATATTTTCAACTAAAGATGGATTATTATTAGATAAACAAAAAAGTTTGTTTATACAGTAGATAAAAATGATTTTTTTTTTGCTTTTGTCTGTTTGCCTTTATTATTCCACAGAGGATAGAACAAGAAAGGAATTGGGGCTTACCTAGGGCTAAGGACTCTCTTCTCGCCCCATTTGACAGTGCTAAATGCTGGAGGAACCAATCACCATGCACCAGTGCTGTCAGAAGGGCGGAAAGAGGGGTAAGGCTAGGTTCACCCTGTGGCTATCTGATCCATAATGATCAGTGCTGCCCCTGACATCTGCAAAGGGTTGCACATAATAGTCATGAATGTAATGCTACAGCGAGCTGTCAGACACTGTAGACGTGCTACAGGAGATGTTCGGATACTATGGATATGCTAGAGGAAATAATCAGAGAATATGGGCACAGTACAAGAGATGGACAGAGACTAAAGGGCACAGTACAAGAGATGAACAGAGACTACGGGCATGGTACAAGAAATGGACGGAGACTACGGACATTGTACAGTACAAGAGATGGTTAGAGATTACAGGCACTGTACAAGAGATAGTCAGAGGTTATGGGCACAGTACAAGAGATGGTCAGAGGTTACGGGCACAGTACAAGAGATGGTCAGAGTTTACGGGCACAGTACAAGAGATGGACAGAGACTAAGGGCACAGTACAAGAGATGGTCAGAGTTTACAGGCACAGTACAAGAGATGGTCAGAGGTTACGGGCACAGTACAAAAGATGGACAGAGACTAAGGGCACAGTACAAGAGATGGACAGAGACTATGGGCACAGTACAAGAGAAGATTAGAGATTATGGACACAGTACAAGAGATGGATAGAGATTACGAATCCTTTCAGTTCTCCCACATAGAGGAGTTTGGCTCCCATGGTTGAGACGCAGGATCTTTCATTCTATTACTAGGGTAGGACCCACTAATTCGGGGTACTTTGTCGCAGTAAGTGGGCTTAGCACTATATAACCATATAGTGTGACCAAACCCCCATATTTTTTGAATATGTTCAGGTGTTTTTAACTAGCCCTGCAGGAAACGTCATTCTTGAATGTGTGCGCTGTAATATGTTCGCTATTGCTTGTTGGTCTTATGGCAGCACCATCTTGAATTTAAACGCATTGGTGAGTGCTTCCCAAATATGTTTTTGTATGTTGGATAGAGATTACGGGCACAGTACAAGAGATGGCCATAGACTATGGGCACAGTGCAAGCGATGGACAGAGACTATGGGCACAGTACAAAAGATGGCCAGAGACTATGGGCACAGTACAAGAGATGATCAGAGGCTACGGGCGCAGTATAAGAGATGGACAGAGACTATGGGCACAGTACAAGAGATGGACAGAGACTATGGGCACAGTACAAGAGATGGACAGAGACTATGGGCACAGTACAAGAGATGGTCAAAGACTATGTGCAGGCTACAGGAGATGGTCACAAATTTCAGGCATGCTACATGAGACTACGGGCACAGTCCAATAAATGGACAGAGACTATGGGCGCAGTACAAGAGATGGTCTGAGACTATGTGCATGCTACAGGAGATGTTCACAGAATATAGGCATGCTACATGAGACTATGGGCACAGTGCAAGAAATGGACAGAGTCTGACTATGGGCACAGTACAAGAGATGGCCAGAGACTATGGACACAGTATAAGAGATGGACAGAGACTATGGGCACAGTACAAGAGATGGACAGAGACTACGGGCACAGTACAAGTGAAGGTTAGAGATTATGAGCACAGTACAAGAGATGGACAGAGACTACGGGCACAGTACAAGTGAAGGTTAGAGATTATGAGCACAGTACAAGAGATGGACAGAGACTATGGGCACAATACAAGAGATGGTCAAAGACTATGTGCAGGCTACAGGAGATGGTCACAGATTTCAGGCATGCTACATGAGACTACAGGCACAGTCCAAGAAATGGACAGAGACTATGGGCACAGTACAAGAGATGGTCTGAGACTACGGGCACAGTACAAGAGATGATCAGAGACTACGGGCACAGTACAAGAAATGGTCAGAGACTATGAGCATGCTACAGGAAATGGTGACGGATTTCAGGCATGCTAGTCAGAGACTGCAGACACAAGAAAGAAAAGTGATGGACATCACAGAAGAAGTAAGTTAGTGTGATAGAAATAAACGAAAACATTTAACTTCTGGAATCCAGTCTAAAGAATATTTTTCTTTAGTCTGGCATAAAAAAACACTTTGGTATTGAAAACGCAGGCTACCTTCTGCAGGGGCCCTGAGGGCAACACAGTAAGTGCCAAAGGGCCACATGTGGCCCCCGAGCCACATGCTGGGCACAGAGCTATTTCTGCCAGAATCAGTATTTCTGGAGCATTCATGTGATGTGATGAGAAGTGAAGTGAAGAACGGGGCCCTACAGGCTGACCTGACCATCATCACCGTCTTGTGTTCACATGATGTACTGGAAAGCTTAATCAGCAGCCGTGCCACAAGCAAATTATAAACCTCCCCGCATACACGTCAAGTCAGCCATTGTGAAATCGACAAATGATCCAGATGACGGGAATCCAGACGGGCTGGAAGAGTAGTGTTATTACATTTACTGGTAGAAGAGTTCATGCTGAGCCAGGCAATTATTTGAAATGTACAACTCCACTTTGTTGAGAAATAAACAATCAGCCCCAACACCTGCAGTGACAGAGTCTTAAAGTGTTACTAAACCCAGGACTCTGCATTCACTATATCTGGTCTCCCACAGTACATCGAACACGAAAATGCAATAATTTTAGTAAATATAAACTGCTAAATACCTTTTGTCATCAGCAGTATATAGCAGTCTTGTGGCTTCTATCAGTTCCTAGTAAAGCTTGTAGGAGGAGTTTCATTCTCCCCTAATCCTCTGTCTGGACATGTCTGGACAGTGCTGATTGGCCATGTGCTGATCACATGCACTCTCCCAAGAAAATACAGGCATACCCCTCTTTTAAGTACACAATGGGGTTTATTTACTAAAGCTAGAATGTGCAAAATCAGGCTCACTTCTACACAGAAACCAATGAGCTTCTAACCCCATATATATTTACATATATAGGTGCAACGTATATATGCGTTCACTTCTTGCGGAGACAGGGGCGCTTTAAATTATATATTTTTTTAATTGTTTATTTTTATATTTTGACACTTTCCCTTTACATTTTTTTTGATCACTTTTATTCCTATTACAAGGAAAGTAAACATTCCTTGTAATAGGAATAGGGCATGACAGGTCCTCTTTACAGGGAGATCTGGGGGTCTATTGGAAAGCCGGAGATAAAAAAAAAAAAAAAACGATCTCGGCTTCCCAGCTGAAGAAATGGCAATGTTTACATCTGCTGTGGCCGGACGTGACGTCATAACCTCACGCCCGGCCTCCAAAGGTCATAGAGATGACCGGGGACCATTCAGTCCTCGGTCAGCTCTATGGTAAATGGCCGCCGCCGTTTTGCCAATTGCACGAGACGGTAGAAGCACCGGAGGGATTTTTTTCGTTATTTTATTTTTATAAATTTGCAAAGATTTCAAACAAACTTCTTTCACGTTGTCATTATGGGGTATTGTTTATAGAATTGTGAGGAAAATAATTAATTGAATCCATTTGTGAATAAGGCTGTAACATAACAAAATGTGGAAAAAGTGAAGCGCTTTCCAGATGCTCTGTATATAAGCAGAAAAATAGGTGTGTAAAAAAAATCAGTTATGTGCTGAGTTATCCTGTAACCGCTTGCCGACCGCCTCATGCAGATATACTGTGGCAGAATGGCACGTACAGGCAAACTAACGTACCTGTAGGTTGCCCTTTAAGAGGCGGCCTGCACGCGCGTGCGCGGCAAGCTCCGCGAGTCGTCTTCCGGAGAGGAAGAACGGGGAGATGCTAATGTAAACAAGCATCTCCCCTTTCTGCCTAGTGACAGTGTCACTGATCTCTGCTCCCTGTGATCGGGAGCGGTGATCAGTGACGTGCCACATGTAGCCACGCCCCCCAGTTAGAATCACTCCCTAGGACACACTTAACCCCTTAACTGCCCCCTAGTGGTTAACCACTTCACTGCCAGTGTCTTTTACACAGGAATCAGTGCATTTGTATAGCACTGATTGCTGTATAAATGACAATGGTCCCAAAAATGTGCCAAAATTGTCCGATGTGTCCGCCATAATGTTACAGTCATGATAAAAATTGCTGATCGCCGCCATTACTAGTAAAAAAAAAATTATTAATAAAAATGCCATAAAACTATCCCCTATTTTGTAAACGCTATAACTTTTGCGCAAACCAATAAACGCTTATTGCGATTTTTATTACCAAAAATATGTAGAAGAATACGTATCGGCCTAAACTGAGGGAAAAAAAAAAAGTTTTTTTATATATTTTTGGGGGATATTTATTATAGCAAAATGTAAAAAATTATGCGTTTTTTTTTCAAAATTTACGCTCTTTTTTGTTTATAGCGCAAAAAATAAAAAACGCAGAGGTGATCAAATACCACCAAAAGAAAGCTCTATTTGTGGGGAAAAAAGGACGTCAATTTTGTTTGGGAGCCACGTCGCACGACCGCGCAATTGTCAGTTAAATCGACGCAGTGCCGAATCGCAAAAAGTGCTCTGGTCTTTGACCAGCTAAATGGTCCGGGGCTGAAGTGGTTAAGATGGGCTCCTCATTAATGCCATTAAGTTGGTTTTGAAACATTTTCAAATGAGGATTAACGTGACTTCACATGTGTGGGAGTACACGCTTTATCTATTTTCTATTTTCAGGGTGAAATAAAATTTCCTGAATTTACATAAGAATGAACATTCGTGTCTAATATTAATTATTTACAGGAGATGACATTTGATTTTTTTTCTTTTGTACTAATATTTTACTTTTATGAACTCCAGACAGATATAAAAGACAATTATTAATGCATCTCAGTAATCATTAATACAATATTAAATGTACTTTTAAAAAAATTCAAGCAGGGTACATACCTAAATATAAAGTATATGTGAACCCTCACCTTGTAAAACAACCCATACAGTTTAAAATAGAAATGAAATCTAAAACATTTGTGTATAGATATAAAAAAAAACATTATAAATACATTTTTCCATCTTTTTATATGTGATCGCATACTACCCTCTGTTCTCAGCTGCATGGAGAGGTGAGGGAGGAATAACAGCAGCACACTGATCTTCCCAATAAATGTCTGTGCAGGGGGGGGGGGGGGGGGGGGGTGACAGAACGCGGAGCGGGGGAGCAGGATGAGTTCCCAGCACAGCTACAGAATTAACCACGATGTGCTCTCCTGCTTAGCGTGGTCAGTTTTTAATAGAAAAGCAGAGGGACTGGCAGGAACACCAGGGATTTCACATAAAAGGGAGCAATACAAAGAACAGGAGACTTTCTCATACAAGTACATGGTACAGCAGCCACATCAGGAATATGAAATGTTGGGTTTACATATTCTTTAATCTCTGCAATTCAAGTACAGCAGAGCTCAGGCTGGAGGAGGGAATGTACCAAGGGCACAAGGAGCATGCTTGTAGCACGGAGCATGCTGACAGTAGGATAGAGGAGAGTGACAGAAAGATGAGCCTGTCAATATGCTACTTCTCTTTTCACTGTCCAATAACAGGCAGGGGGAGGGACAAGACCCGTAAGTGCTACTGAACTGCAGGAGAGAAAAATGAGGTCTCCTGCCCTGACAAACATGACTATGCTGTATGGCGGAGTTGTCTAAATATCAGGACTGGATGGACAGAAGTACACATTATTTGGCAGGTAAACCCGCTACGTTATATGTATTTCATACTGTGTGTGTACCTCGCTGTCTGCCTGGAATGCGGCTTTAAAGGTTGTTTCATCTTCATGGTATAATCACAAACTCTCTTTATTCTTTAAGCAGATTACGAGGACGTAATTACTCCTTAGAACAAAGAGGATGCTGAACCGGGCGGGAAATTAAAAAGAATTACATAATGAGAAGCATCCTTGGCTAGCTGCGTTCTCAGAATCCTGAATAAAACGGCAAATTAGAGCTTCCTGTGGGTGTTCGGCTTTTGTTGGGCCACAATTGGTGTGATTCGTCGTAGGTTGGGAAGATTGGAGTTGTAGTTTGATGATAATTGCAGTGCAGTTGGTGGTCTGCACTTAGGGAAGGGATCATTCCCAACAGGAAGTTTAGTGAATGGAAGCTTCAAAACGGAAACATCTTCATCTGAATTCTGCTCAAACTTGAAGGTTTTCTGAAAGCAAATATGTTATTTTTTTTTGATCATTTTTTTTTCCATTTTTAAAAGTGTGTGTGTATATATATATATATATATATATATATATATACCTCCACTCACACATAGTAGTGGGTGTGGTCAGTCAAATTTCACGAACAGTAGGAGGGTCTTAAAGGGTCATTAAATACCAGGATTGCATTACATACAGAGTGCAGAGTTCAGGGGAGTTACACACAGAGTGCAGAGCTGTCACTTGTAAACACAGAAACCGGACTTCTGTGTTTACAAGTGATTGTGGTGAGCAGGCCCCCATCCAGAGGTAGTATAGAGTATAGAGGTAGCCCTGTGTGTATGTATATATATATATATATATATATATATATATATATATATACTATATTGTCAAAAGGATTGGGACATATTGTAACTGCCTTTATACACACATGAACTTTAAAGAGGAAGTAAACCCTGATGCTGTGACTGGCCGGAGCCATGATGACGTCACTCCCACGCATGCGCACGGGAGCCGCTACTAGCGGCATATCGCCGTTAGCAGCGACGTGCTCAGTGCGCCTGCGCACTGCTGTCTACGGCGCATGCGCCGTAAACAGCGGTGCCTGTCTTTTTGCAAATATCTCCTAAACCATGCAGGTTTAGGAGATATTTCTTGGACCTACAGGTAAGCCTTAATCTAGGCTTACCTGTAGGTCAAAGTGGTCTGTAAGGGTTTACGACCACTTTAAAGCAGCATTCCACTCGTTTTTCTGTTTATTAAAAGTCAGTAGCTACAAAAAGTGTAGCTGACTTTTAACTTCTTTAGATCCGCGATATAGCCGAATGATGGCTATAGCGCGGACCTACTTTGCCGGGAGGCCGTCAATTGATGTCCTCCCCTTTGCACGCTCCCAGGTGCGTGCGGCGGGTGCTGTGATCACTGAGTCAATGAGACTCGGGTGATTGCAGATCGGTGTAAGGGGTGGATCCCGACCCCTTACCACGTGATCAGCTGTCAGACAATGACAGCTGATCATGTGATGTAAACAGAAGATCGGTAATCTTTTTTTTTTTTCTCCTCACGCACTGGAGATATAGGGACCGGTCTTGGACGGAAAGGATCGGAGGATTAGGTAAGTATATCTATTATTCAGTCTATTATGAATTCTGCTGCTAGACTAATACACCTCACTAACCGATCCGTGACTGCTGCTCCTCTCTGCCAATCCCTTCACTGGCTTCCCCTACTCCACTGTGTAAAATTCAAAATGCTAACCACAACATACAAGGCCATTCACAACATCGCCCCCATCTACATCACCAACCTCATCTGCAGATATCGCCCAAATCGTCCCCTCCGCTCCTCCCAGGACCTCCTGCTCGCCATCAGGACTTCTCCAGAGCTTCTCCCATCCTCTGGAACTCCCTGCCCCATTATGTCCGATCGGCCCCTAACCTGTCCACCTTTAGGAGATCCCTGAAAACTCATTTATTCAGGGAAGCCTATCCCACACCCACCAGCAACTGTACCAGAGCCACCCCCATCAAATAATTCTCTGCAGCTATTACCTTTTGTACCACCACCCCGTCCCTTTAGAATGTAAGCTCTACGAGCCGGGCCCTCCTGTACCCTTTGTATTTAACTGTACTGTAATTGCATTGTCCCCCTAAACATTGTAAAGTGCTGCGTAAACTGTTGGCGCTAAATAAATTGTGTATAATAATAATATCTCTGTTCTTCAATCCCCTAGACAAAAATTAGCAGTTAAGCCGTGCAATGCAAAAAACTTTTTTTTTTGCCCCGGAGTTGTGCTTTAAAGCTGAACTTCAAGCAGATATAAAATATGCAAATGAATGCAGCATTTAATATATCATTAAAAGTCCTTTTTTCAATGCAGGTAATGTAAAACCTTGGATTGCGAGCATAATTCAGAAACATGTTTGTAATCCAAAGCATTTGTATATCAAAGCGAATTTCCCCATACGAAATAATAGAAACTCCATCCGGGGGTAAAGCTGTCCACATATACCGTCCTCCACACCGCCGCCTCTCACAGCTGTCAGTCTGCAATAGTGACTGGGAAGACTACCCTGCAGTAGAGCGATCTAAAAGTGAGGCTTGAACCGCTCATGGAGCGCAGTGTGGAAGGGATGACGTCAATGGCAGTGTGGAGGACGGTCTATGTGGACAGCTTTACCCCGGATCCCTGCATACTTAGATGTGCCTCTTTTAATCAACAACCATGTTAGTTGCTAAATGTACCTTCATTAAATGTAACTGTATTGCTAAACTTAGAGGCGCCTCTCTTCTCTTTTATACTCAGTTGTGACCTGATGCTACTCAAACCAAGTTATTCTCAAACCAAGGTTTTACTGTATCTGAATTTGACTGGTAACAGTCCACTGTACAACAGAGGTCAGAGTAGGAAAGGCGAAGGCAGCACAAAGTGGCCAATCAGTTGTAGAGAGAGAGAGCAGAGTAATGGAGCAATGAGCTTATCAGTGTGCTGCTTCTCCTGTGACTGTTCAGTCACAGGCTGGATGTCGGGATACACCTGCAAGTGAAAGTCAAATTGCAGCAGAGAAAGTTCAGGTCCCTTTCTAGACAGTGGCGGAGCTGTGAAAATCCCAGAACTTAGGTGTTCTGGACATCAACCATAAAGGTGATGGTTGATGGTTGTTAAATCAACAAGACACCAACCGAATCAGAGGGTTGCACTGTAAAGCCATAATAAAGCCAATATTCAGAAGAATCAAAAAGTAATAAATCTGTGATTATCCTTTATTAATCACAGATATGATGTACGCAGAGGAGTCACTCTTTTCTGATACTGTTTGATCTACAGTAGGGCCTATATAGTACTTTGTATAGCCCCCTCCCCCCACAGAGGGCAGGACCATCTTAATAGCATCATGGGCTCCTGGGCAAAGTAATGCACCAGACCCCTACCATCCGGCACCAATTTACACACTTACTCTCAAGAATTACAGTATAAATTGTTGATAGAATTAAAAATGTATTTATTATTATTTTCAATAAAATTGATTTTAAACAATAAGAACCCATTCCATAAATCAAAGACTTATAAACACAAAGGGCACAGTACAGGTGAAGTAAAATAGTAAAGTATCGAACCAGGCAGAACTTCAGCAATGCAGGTTTATTAACAGCCGATAACATACAGGTTTATGTTCAAAGTATTACAAGATACAGGTCTAATTTATACAGTTTCTTACAATGCAAGCATATTAGATATAGGTATTCTTATCCTCTAACCAAATTCAAACAATTGTGAATTGTTCTCATCTTGAACCAGAATGGGTCTTTACTGACAATTATTGGCAACCCGTCACCTGATAGGGACCAGCCGATCGACCAGTGGTCTGGTCCCCTTACAGAGTTTTGGGTTCCTGCTCGACCAAGTTTGTGAGGGAAATTCACCTGAGACCACACTCTGGAGCAAGTTAAAAGGTTTTCTCTGACTCATACGAGGAGACAAGTTACGGACAGATATTTGCCCATTGGTTCTGACCGTCTGCCACCCTTGCAATAGGGCTGCATATACAAACAGTCAGCCTGATAGACGCCTATCTGACTTGTCTGTCTAACAATTGTAGAGCTTGCATTTATATACCCTTTACAAGCCTTATCTCAGTCATCTCTCTTAGATATGATTGGTCGCTAAGATTTACATCAATGAAACTATCCATAAATCTGACACCTGTTCTACAACCAGATAAACTTAATTATTCCCAGAATTCATATATGTTCATTAAAGTAATTTATAACTGCTTTCGTCCAATTAAAAACACCTGTGTAGAGACTGTCTGGCACCCAGCTGTGTTATCAAACTCTCCTCATCTTGATAAGATTTAACGTAAATTCAAGGGTGACAGATTTATGATTTTGGGAGAATGAACTTTCAATAACCCCACCAGATGTGTTATATGTCTCACTATATGTATGTATTTTAACAGTTTTAATGAGGGCACAAACAGACCTTTGTTTGACCCTGTCAAACTTAATTAATGTTCTGTACATAACTTTCCCGTATTCCACCTAATTATTTTAACCACCTGTTTTCTTATCTCTCTGAGACAATTCTATATAACTTGAATCTATTCTAATGAACTTTCACCCAGTAAACTATCTTATAAAAAGTATGAGAAAGAAGCAGAGAGGTAATCTAAAGTTCAACATTTAAAATTAAATCTTTCTAAATCTATGGAAAACACAGTATACATTATTAAAGATTAATAATTGTTGCTTTACTTATTGAATAATAATATTGATAAAACCACTACTATATAATATTTATATGAATATGAATAATAATATGAATAATTATCAATAAATTATGTGCAAATCAATACGAATAATATGAAATACATTGGCTAATATGAGATTCTACAACACAGGGGTGAAGGCAGAAGGGCACAGTACAGGGGTGTCTGGAGGGAACAATACTGGGATCAGAAGGGCACACTATGGGTTCCAGGATGCTGCTTGGGACACGACCATCATGGGACAGCTTAGTAAAAAAGCGTGACTGACAAATCCGGTTGGCGAATATGATATAATGCAATACTATCATGGGGCCCTCATTCACCTGGGGCCCCTGGGCAGTGCCCAGTAGTGCCCATGCATTAAGACAGCCCTGCCAGAGGGACCAGACACCCAGCCTCACACATCCTGTCATCGCCTTACAATTCTATAATTATATTTATCACACTTTTGACAGCCAATCCATGAGGGGATTCGTTTGTACATTTTTAGACAAACATAAAGTATTTTTGGAATGGGCAGACGCTGTTCTTGGAGCTCAGAGTGTGTGAATCAGAACCAGGGAGCATCTTTAAAAAGATATGTCAAGAAAAATTATACACACCTATAAATACACCATGGATGTTTACAGTGACTTTTCTGAGAGCAAAGGAGAGAACGGCTTGGGGTCTGTCTGGAAGGTCATGTCCCAGTAAAGCGTACCTGTATGGAGGACAATGGACCGCTCTTTTTTAGGATGATAGTTGCTTAGCTGCCCTGGGTGATCCAGTGGCTTTAATATGTATGAGCACAGGTCTCCAAACTTTCTAAACAAAGAGCTAAACTACTGTCGAGTATGGAGGTGTTTAATCAGGAATTGCACCCCCTATCCCTTGTGTGGCCCCTTCAGCCTCGATTTATCTTCCAAGACTTTCCATAAGATTTTGGAGTATGTCTGAGGAAATGAGAGTCACATTTTTACGCTCCTTCTCCAAATGAATAGGCACTCCAAGAAGGCCCTGGGGAATCATCACTGAAGTTACAAAAATGCTGCTGCACATTCTTCAAACCAGTAATGCCTTTATAAGGTCAGTTAATTACTTATAATTGCCATGAAAAAAGGCATGCAGGTTAATTAAAGTTAGAGCACAAAACCAGTCAAACACCAACTCGAATGGAGATCAAAAACATGTTACAGTCAGTGAACAACTGGTCACATTTTCAAGGAAGCTACTCAACCTTATCCATGAATTATTTGTTCAACATTTAGTATGGAGGTGTTCAATATGGAGTTGCACCCTCCCAATCCCCAACCCTTTTTGGCCATTTCAGCCTCCACTCTTCTTTGAAGGTTTTCCACAGGGTTTTTGAGTGTATCTGAGGGAATCAGGGTCACATTTTTATGCTCTTTCTTCTTCCTATAGATGGGCAGTCCAAGAAGGCCCTGGGGTAACTGACAAACATGTTGACATCACTGAAGTTACAAAAATGCTGTTAATCATCTTAGAAACCAGTAACACCTCTACAAGATCAACTATTGACTTATAACTGTCATTAAAAAAATATCATGCAGGTAAATTAACATTAGAGCACAAAATCAGGTAGATGTTGGTACAGCTGGTCATGCAACATTTCCAATGAAGCTACTTAGCTTTATGTATGTGATGTGATGTGTTTGTTCATTGTTCAGTATTGGTTGCCCACCTTCTTCTATTCTTCTTAAAAGGCTTTCCAATAAATTTTGAGATTTTGGAGTGTGTCTGTAGGAATTTGTACCCATTCAGCCAGAAGAACATTTGAGGGATCAGGTACCGATTTTGGATGAGAACAACAGGCTCACATTTGGCATTCCAATGTTTTCCAATTGTATTCAGTAGGGTTGAGGTCATGCCTTTGTACCGGTCACTTAAGTTCTTCTAACACCAAATTGGTCAAACCATATCTTAATGGAGCTGGTTTTGTATACAGTCAGCCAAAAGAACATTTACAATCGGCATTCCAATGTTTTCTATTGGTGTTCAGTAGGGTTGAGGTCAGGGCTTTGTACAGGCCACTCAAGTTCTTCTACACCAAATTGGTCCAACCATGTCTTTATGGAGCTGGCTTTGCATACAGTCAGTCAAAAAGCATTTGAGGGTCAGGTACCGATTTTGGATAAGAAGAACAGGCTCACAATCAGCATTCCAGTGCATCCCAATAGTCTTCAGTAGGGTTGAGGTCAGGGCTTTGTACAGGCCACTCTAATTCTTTCATGCCAGACTGGTCAGACCATGTCTTTATGGAGCTGACTTTGTATACAGTCAGTCCAAAAAACACCTTTGAGGGTCAGTTACCGATTTTGAATGAGAAGAACAGGCTCACAATGGGCATTCCAAGTTTTTCAATGGTATTCACTAGGGTTGAGGTCAGGGCTTTGTACAGGCCACTTAAGTTCTTCTACACTAAATTGGTCAAACCTTGTCTTTATGGAGATGGCTTTGCATACAGTTAGTCAAAAGAACATTTGAGGGTCAGGTTCTGATTTTGAATGAGAAGAACTTGCTTACAATCGGCATTCCAGTGTATCATGTTGGAAATGAAAAGGACCTTAACCAAACAACCAACCAGGGCTGAAAACCTGTAATTGACCAAAATGTCCTTGTAAACTGTAGCATCAACTGTACCTTTCACTGCAAACACCTGAACTCAATCATTTGGAACAATGTTTATATAGTTTAGGGGATAAAGTGCATAAACTTTGATGGAGAACTTGTTTCTCTGAAGGTGGAAAGTCCTTTTAATGGAAAAAACACAGGAGCTGCTTAATTATTAGTTTTATTATTAGTTTTATTCTGCTTTACAAACCCTGTCGTCCAAGTTGAAGTCTTTACATTTTATGCCATGTCATTACCTTCAGTAAACTTTATTGCAGTCTATAAAATACCTCCACAGCTGCTTCCCTCTAACGTCATCAGCGGTAAACTATTTATAACAATGGCGTGCTGTGAGTGCGTTCTGTGTTAACGTTGAAATTTATCAAGGCCAAGCTGTAATGCTGGTCGCCAGCCAGGTGCTGCTAACCATCACTGTAAGATCTAACAAGCTGTGTGGTGCAGCCATGGGTCCCACGGTGAATAGATCCCGCTGGATATGGTGTATACAAAGTAGAGAGGTCAGCACTTTGTGTCTTTGCTGATTTATAAAAATTGCAAATAAACATTTTGCATAATGTAAGCATTTTCTTGTGCAGGTGGGATGCGCTTAAACTCCAGCCATCACTTGCTATGGGATCGCATTGCAAACATAATCCATCTGACTGAAAATAAACCCCTCAAGAATAAGCAAATGATATAAAGTGGTCTATTTATTTATTTATCTTAGGTACTTATATAGTGCTGTCAATTTACATAGCACTTTACATATAATATACATTCACATCAGTCCCTGCTCTCAAGGAGCTTACAATCTAAGGTCTCTAACTCACATTCATACGCAGTAGCGGCCGCTCCATTAGGAGCGCAGGGGCGTCGCCCCCTAATCCATGAGCCCAGCCCCCTAATCTCCATGCAGGGTGCTGGACGGGTGGATTTCAATGGGGTTCTTTTTTTTTAGAAGCATATGATTAGAACCTGAGGCTCTAATTGGCTTGAAAAAAGGGTGTGCTCGGGGCGCAGAGCACTGTGCCCTGAGCCCACCCAGTTGTGTGATATTAGTGAATTAATATTCGCTATTGTCTTCCTGCTTCTTCTCCCGGCCAATCAGAAAGTGGGTCCTGAGACCCGATTGGCCAGGGAGTCTTATGACTCCCGGCCAATCGGGTCTCAGGACCCACTTCCTGTTCAGCCGGGAGGAGAAGCAATGCCCCCGACTCTTCACTCGGCAAGCTGGAGCAAGGAACAGCGGGCGGAGGGTCAGCAACAGCTGCTTCAAAGAGCCCTACCCCAGATCCAGCACCACCTCGTCATCAGACGGTAAGGCCAAAGGGTCCTCCACCATTTTGATGCAGATGCTGTATGTGTGTTTAAGCCATACAAAATGAGTAGCTCAAATTACACCGCGCAGACATCGCATGTGATTTGCACAGAAATGTGGTGCAATTCCTCTGTGAACCTAGTCTGACACCTTTTCACTCAAGGCTCCATTTTAAAAAAAATTGGGAAAGCTGTGGGACTTTTTGCAGATATTTTTATATTAAATGTTACCTTTTATTATTATTTTTTATCATCAGAATGAAGAAGTCATGGCTTAAATTGATAATAAACACAAAAGCAAAAATGTAATATATTGTAGCTTACCAATCATTAGATGTGGTGGTTGCATTAATTTTATTTTTTAGACTTTTTCCCTCTCTGTTTCACCTGGTGAGCTGGCCAGTAACACACCTCCTGTATTAGAGTGCCCCCACCCTGGATGAAAGAGCCCAGGGGGCACCTTTGTACAGCAGCACTATCAGTCTGGGGGGTGGGGGGGGGGGGAGTTAGATGTACTAGTAGATTTAAATAGTTTACAAAATGAAGCCAAACTCCAGCTCAATGTTTATAAGCAGTTACAGCAACAATTACAACAATTGAAAAAGTATTCATACCTCTTGACATTTTCCATATTTTATCATGTTACAACCAAAAACATAAATGTATTTTATTGGGATTTTATGTGATAGACCAACACAAAGTGGCACATAATTGTGAAGTGGAAGGATAAATGGTTTTCAACATTTTTTACAAATAAATATCTGAAAAGTATGGCGTGCATTTGTATTCAGCCCCCTTTACTCTGATACCCCTAACTAAAATCTAGTGGAACCAATTTCCTTCAGAAGCCACCTAATTAGTAAATAGAGTCCACCAGTGTGTAATGTAATCTCATTATAAATACAGCTTTTCTGTGAAACTCCCAGAGGTTTGTTAGATACTCTTAGTGAACAAACAGCATAATCAAGGCCAAGGAAAACATCAGACAGGTCAGGGATAAAGTTGTGGGGAAGTTTAAAGCAGGGTTAGGTTAAAAAAAATATCCCAAGCTTTGAACATCTCACGGAGTTCTGTTCAATCCATCATCGGAAAATGGAAAGAGTATGGCACAACTGAAAACCTACCAAGACCTGGACGTCCACCTAAACTGACAGGCCGGGCAAGGAGAACATTAATCAGAGAAGCAGCCAAGAGGTCCATGGTAACTCTGGAGGAGCTGCAGAGATCCACAGCTGAGGTGGGAGAATCTGTTCACTGGACAACAATTAGTTGTGCATTCCACAAATGTGGCCTTTATGGAAGAGTGGCAAGAAGAAAGCCATTGTTGAAAGAAATCCATAAGAAGTCCTGTTTGCAGTTTGCAAGAAGCCATGTGGGGGACACAGCAAACATGGAAGAAGGTGCTCTGGTCAGATGAGACCAAAATGTAACTTTTTGGCCTAAAAGCAAAACGCTATGTGTGGCGGAAAACTAACGATGCACAGCAACCTGAACACACCATCCCCACCATGAAACATGGTGGTGACAGCATCATGTGGTGGGGATGCTTTTCTTCAGCAGGGACAGGGAAGCTGGTCAGAGTTGATGGGAAGATGGATGGAGCCAAATACAGGGCAATCTTAAAAGAAAGCCTACACAAACACACAAGCAGCGCTCTATGGGAAAAAAAGTCAAAATATCTGTGTCCATATGTATATTAACATGTAAATATATGTACACCTTGAATTGGATTTATGAAAAAAAGCACTTTATTGCACATACGTTTGAAGCCCAATGATATCCTTGGGGCTATAAAGGAGAGTGTAAACAGTCATGTATATATAAAAATATGTTGAGACTATACGCTTAAAATTCATGAAATTAAAAGAAAACGCTTTAGCACGGTACCCCCAATATGTTCCTGAAGAGGAGGGGTTAGGCTCACAATTCAATGGACAGGAACTCATGCAGAAAAAAACGCTCAGGCTCCAATAGGTAGAATAACAGAGAGCTCCGCCTGTAATACCAGGGCCGGTGAGTGTGAAAATGGGGGAACGGAGGATCCTTATGCCGACCACAGTGGTGTCCAGAGCTAGCCTGTAGGATCTTACTTGTGGCATGCGACTTGTGCTCTGAGGATCTTGAGGGGGAACCCCACGCCAAAATTGAAAAACAAAAATGATGTGGGATCTCCCCTCCAAGACCTACCAGACCCTTCGAGTCTAATGTGGATCTTGAGGGGGAACCCAACGTCAAAATTGAAGAAAAAAAAAGGTGTTAGGGGTCCCACTCAAAATCCATATCAGACCCTTATTCGAGAACGCAGCCTGGCAGGCCAGGAAAGGGCGAGGGGGAAGAGCTAAACCATACCAGGCCACATGACCTCAACATGTAGGGGTGGTCCCCATGTTGATGGGGACAAGGGCCTCTTCCCCACAATCCTGGGCAGTGGTTGTGGTGGTCTGCGAGCAGGGGGCTTATCGTAATCTGGCCGTTCCCCATCAACAGATCCCCCAGATTCTGTCCCCCCGCCCATGTGAATGAGTATGTAGTGTTAGAAAAGACAAAGAGACTGTTTTTGACAAGTCCTTTATTAAAAAATAAGAATGTCCTTCGTTGTAGCTCTAAGGTGTCTTCTCCCTCCAGCGAAGTCTTCTCCCTCCAGTGATATCTTCTCTCTTCGCCAATGTCTTCTTCTTCTTCCTCTACCACTGCCAACCCACTCAAAATAAAAAAACTATGTTGCTCCGGTGCTGGCTCGCGCGGTTATATCAGCTACGGTGTCTGACAGTTCTTATAGAGCTATAGGGCGTGGCCATCTGGTGACGTTACCTGGATATCCCGCCCCCCTGTGATGTCACAGTTCAGGGCATGATGGGCAGTGACATCACAAGGGGCAGTTTCAGCATCGGAGCAGGATGTTTTTTTTATTTTGAGCTAGTTGGCGGAAGGAGAAGAAGAAAAAAGAAGAAGACATTGGCAAAGGGAGAAGAAAGTGGGGGGAAAAGACCGGAGGAAGAAGACAGCAGGAGGGAGAAGACCGGAGGAAGAAGACATCACCGTAGGAAGAAGACAGCTTGGAGCTACCATGGAAAGAGTAGCTTAGCTCTGAGGAAGGGGGTGCTCCGCAGAAACACGTCAGCTTTTACCCCTTGATGTGACACAGCACGTGTCCGCACTATACCACACTGTGTGGTTTTATGGCTTATTGAGAGTTGCACTTTGTGAGTACCCATTTTTTACTCTTTTAGTTATTCATTAAACGTTATTGATAATGCACTAGGTGTGCGCGCCTTCCATTTTGCTTTGTTTTCGTAGTTTGCATCAGAATACCCCATCTGAGGAGGGCAGCGTCCACCTAGTCTTGGAATACTGATGCCCTTGTTGCTCTTTACCATAGAAGACCTCTGAGTGCCGGAAGTGACTTTTTTGGTCTATCAATCCAAAACATGCAGCCTGGTGGTCAGTATGGCATGTGAAAGGCTACATGTTGGTAAGTTCAGATAAACATATCGTAAAAAAGGAGGAAAATAAAGAAAACATTGGGTTTGGCAGCTCCCAGCGATCTTCCAGCTGTTGTATTGTTGGAATTTTGGCAGGAGAGAAGCTGCAGTCAAATCGGAGCTGCAATGTTTGCCAAAATCAAACTATAGACGCCTTTTAAATAAGTCTCTGAATGTTTTTCTGCCTATATGTACCCATCCTCCACTCTGCATATTATGTTGTTCTTCGGTTTTACAAAATAGTTATCAAGAGGGGAGTATTTTCATTTTGAAGCTAAGATGACGAACATGGGGACATGACCTCAAACTTAGGAGAAGAGAAATTCAAAACAAAACAAAACTTTGGGAAAGTATTATTTTATTTGTTCTGCCCCACTTTTATGTAATTTTTTATGGTTTTTATTTGGTTGCATCAGGATATTTTTATTGTGTATTATGCTGATCTATTGGCAGTTTTGGGCCAGTACCACTTGTGAGGACCAGACCCATTTCTGACATTTGTTGTTAACAAGTTAAAATCAGACATTTTTGCTAGAAAATTACTTACCAAACATTATATATTTTTATTTAGCAGAGACCCTAGAGAATAAAATAGAGATCATTGCAATATTTTATGTCACACTGTATTTACAAGCGCAATTTTTTAAAATTTTAATTTTTTTAATTTTAAAATTAAACAAAAGAAAACAGTAAAGTTAGCCCACTCTTTTTGTATAATGGAAAAAATGATATTATGTCGCGTAAGTAGATACCTAACATGTCATGCTTTAAAATTGTGCACGCTCGTGAAAGGGCGACGCAGCCAAGAGGTCCATGGTAACTCTGGAGGAGCTGCAGAGATCCACAGCTGAGGTGGGAGAATCTGTTCACTGGACAACAATTAGTTGTGCATTCCACAAATGTGGCCTTTATGGAAGAGTGGCAAGAAGAAAGCCATTGTTGAAAGAAATCCATAAGAAGTCCTGTTTGCAGTTTGCAAGAAGCCATGTGGGGGACACAGCAAACATGGAAGAAGGTGCTCTGGTCAGATGAGACCAAAATGTAACTTTTTGGCCTAAAAGCAAAACGCTATGTGTGGCGGAAAACTAACGATGCACAGCAACCTGAACACACCATCCCCACCATGAAACATGGTGGTGACAGCATCATGTGGTGGGGATGCTTTTCTTCAGCAGGGACAGGGAAGCTGGTCAGAGTTGATGGGAAGATGGATGGAGCCAAATACAGGGCAATCTTAAAAGAAAGCCTACACAAACACACAAGCAGCGCTCTATGGGAAAAAAAGTCAAAATATCTGTGTCCATATGTATATTAACATGTAAATATATGTACACCTTGAATTGGATTTATGAAAAAAAGCACTTTATTGCACATACGTTTGAAGCCCAATGATATCCTTGGGGCTATAAAGGAGAGTGTAAACAGTCATGTATATATAAAAATATGTTGAGACTATACGCTTAAAATTCATGAAATTAAAAGAAAACGCTTTAGCACGGTACCCCCAATATGTTCCTGAAGAGGAGGGGTTAGGCTCACAATTCAATGGACAGGAACTCATGCAGAAAAAAACGCTCAGGCTCCAATAGGTAGAATAACAGAGAGCTCCGCCTGTAATACCAGGGCCGGTGAGTGTGAAAATGGGGGAACGGAGGATCCTTATGCCGACCACAGTGGTGTCCAGAGCTAGCCTGTAGGATCTTACTTGTGGCATGCGACTTGTGCTCTGAGGATCTTGAGGGGGAACCCCACGCCAAAATTGAAAAACAAAAATGATGTGGGATCTCCCCTCCAAGACCTACCAGACCCTTCGAGTCTAATGTGGATCTTGAGGGGGAACCCAACGTCAAAATTGAAGAAAAAAAAAAAGGTGTTAGGGGTCCCACTCAAAATCCATATCAGACCCTTATTCGAGAACGCAGCCTGGCAGGCCAGGAAAGGGCGAGGGGGAAGAGCTAAACCATACCAGGCCACATGACCTCAACATGTAGGGGTGGTCCCCATGTTGATGGGGACAAGGGCCTCTTCCCCACAATCCTGGGCAGTGGTTGTGGTGGTCTGCGAGCAGGGGGCTTATCGTAATCTGGCCGTTCCCCATCAACAGATCCCCCAGATTCTGTCCCCCCGCCCATGTGAATGAGTATGTAGTGTTAGAAAAGACAAAGAGACTGTTTTTGACAAGTCCTTTATTAAAAAATAAGAATGTCCTTCGTTGTAGCTCTAAGGTGTCTTCTCCCTCCAGCGAAGTCTTCTCCCTCCAGTGATATCTTCTCTCTTCGCCAATGTCTTCTTCTTCTTCCTCTACCACTGCCAACCCACTCAAAATAAAAAAACTATGTTGCTCCGGTGCTGGCTCGCGCGGTTATATCAGCTACGGTGTCTGACAGTTCTTATAGAGCTATAGGGCGTGGCCATCTGGTGACGTTACCTGGATATCCCGCCCCCCTGTGATGTCACAGTTCAGGGCATGATGGGCAGTGACATCACAAGGGGCAGTTTCAGCATCGGAGCAGGATGTTTTTTTTATTTTGAGCTAGTTGGCGGAAGGAGAAGAAGAAAAAAGAAGAAGACATTGGCAAAGGGAGAAGAAAGTGGGGGGAAAAGACCGGAGGAAGAAGACAGCAGGAGGGAGAAGACCGGAGGAAGAAGACATCACCGTAGGAAGAAGACAGCTTGGAGCTACCATGGAAAGAGTAGCTTAGCTCTGAGGAAGGGGGTGCTCCGCAGAAACACGTCAGCTTTTACCCCTTGATGTGACACAGCACGTGTCCGCACTATACCACACTGTGTGGTTTTATGGCTTATTGAGAGTTGCACTTTGTGAGTACCCATTTTTTACTCTTTTAGTTATTCATTAAACGTTATTGATAATGCACTAGGTGTGCGCGCCTTCCATTTTGCTTTGTTTTCGTAGTTTGCATCAGAATACCCCATCTGAGGAGGGCAGCGTCCACCTAGTCTTGGAATACTGATGCCCTTGTTGCTCTTTACCATAGAAGACCTCTGAGTGCCGGAAGTGACTTTTTTGGTCTATCAATCCAAAACATGCAGCCTGGTGGTCAGTATGGCATGTGAAAGGCTACATGTTGGTAAGTTCAGATAAACATATCGTAAAAAAGGAGGAAAATAAAGAAAACATTGGGTTTGGCAGCTCCCAGCGATCTTCCAGCTGTTGTATTGTTGGAATTTTGGCAGGAGAGAAGCTGCAGTCAAATCGGAGCTGCAATGTTTGCCAAAATCAAACTATAGACGCCTTTTAAATAAGTCTCTGAATGTTTTTCTGCCTATATGTACCCATCCTCCACTCTGCATATTATGTTGTTCTTCGGTTTTACAAAATAGTTATCAAGAGGGGAGTATTTTCATTTTGAAGCTAAGATGACGAACATGGGGACATGACCTCAAACTTAGGAGAAGAGAAATTCAAAACAAAACAAAACTTTGGGAAAGTATTATTTTATTTGTTCTGCCCCACTTTTATGTAATTTTTTATGGTTTTTATTTGGTTGCATCAGGATATTTTTATTGTGTATTATGCTGATCTATTGGCAGTTTTGGGCCAGTACCACTTGTGAGGACCAGACCCATTTCTGACATTTGTTGTTAACAAGTTAAAATCAGACATTTTTGCTAGAAAATTACTTACCAAACATTATATATTTTTATTTAGCAGAGACCCTAGAGAATAAAATAGAGATCATTGCAATATTTTATGTCACACTGTATTTACAAGCGCAATTTTTTAAAATTTTAATTTTTTTAATTTTAAAATTAAACAAAAGAAAACAGTAAAGTTAGCCCACTCTTTTTGTATAATGGAAAAAATGATATTATGTCGCGTAAGTAGATACCTAACATGTCATGCTTTAAAATTGTGCACGCTCGTGAAAGGGCGACGTACGACAGTACTCAAAAATCTCCATATGTGACCCTTTAAAAATGTTCACAGGCTACCTGTTTAGAGTTACAGAGGCGATCTAGAGCTAGAATTATTGCTCTCGCTCTAACGATTGTGGCGATACCTCACATGTGTGGTTTGAACATGGTTTACATCGTTTACATATGTCAACTATCATGTGACTGTGATACAATACCAATCAGCTTCTAACTTCAGCTTGTTCAATTAGGCTTTGACAGTAAAACCTGGAGGCTGGTTGCAGAGCTGCACCAGATTTTGCACGCTCCAATTTTAGTAAATGTCGCCCATTGTCTTCTTACACTTCAAAGCACTAGAAAAAGATCCTCTGCACTGCAATTAGCTGAAGCAAAATTGTGTTGGATTCCACTTCTACATCTTATTGAAGAGTTAAGCTGCCTTTGGATGGTGCCAAGTCAGCAGGTGACCATACTGTGCAGACAGACTGGGTCTAATGAGGTATGTCAATGCAGAAAGTGGCATTTGTAACAGAACATTACTGAAAGAGTAGCTGATGCTTGGAACAGTAACAAGACAGGGGCACCACCACCTAAGTATAGCACTTTATTAAGACAATAAGGGTTAAAAACAGTATGCACTCACTTGGTAAACATAGTGTATGGGCACATCAGTGCTAATGCTTGATGTCTGAAAAGTGTGGTGTGCATTTGTATTCACCCCTCTTTACTCTGATACCCCTAACTAAAATGTAGTGGAACCAATTGCCTTCAGAAGTCACCTAATTAGTAAATAGAGTCTACCTGTGTGTAATTTAATCTCAGTATAAATACATCTGTTCTGTGAAGCCCTCAAAGGTTTGTTAGAGAACCTTAGTGAACAAACAGCATCATGAAGGCCAAGGAACACACCAGACAGGTCAGGGATAAAGTTGTGGAGAAGTTTAAAGCAGGGTTGGGTTATAAAAAAATCTGCCAAGCTTTGAACATCTCACGGAGCTCTGTTCAATCCATCATCCGAAAATGTAAAGAGTATGGGCACAACTGCAAACCTACAAAGACATGGCCGTCCACCTAAACTGACCGGCCGGGCAAGGAGAGCATTCATCAGAGAAGCAGCCAAGAAGTAACTCTAGAGGAGCTGCAGAGATCCACAGCTCAGGGGGGAGAATCTGTCCACAGGACAACTATTAGTCGTGTTCTCCACAAATCTGCCCTTTATGGAAGAGTGACAAGAAGAAAGACATTGTTGAAAGAAAACCATAAGAAGTCCTGTTTGCAGTGTGCGAGAAGCCATGTGGGGGACACAGCAAACATGTGGAAGAAAGTGCTCTGGTCAGATGAGACCGAAATTTAACTATTTGGCCTAAAAGTGCTATGTGTGGCTGAAAACTAACACTACACATCACCCATCCCCACCGTGAAACATGGTGGTGGCAGCATCATGTTGTGGTGATGCTTTTCTTCAGCAAGGACAGGGAAGCTGGTCAGAGTTGATGGGAAGATGGATGGAGCCAAATACAGGGCAATCTTAGAAGAAAACCTGTTATGCCCCGTACACACGGTCGGAAAATCCGACCACAAAATCCATCGGATTTTTTCCGACGGGTTTTGTCCGACACTGGTGTTGCATACACACGGTTGGACAAAGTTGTCGGAAAATCCGATCATTCTGAACGTGGTGACGTTTGTTGCCTACGACGGGACTACGTAGAAGCTAGTAGCCAATAGCTTTGGTCTTGTAATGTGATCTGAGCACTTTGTCCATCGGAATTCGCTACACACGATCGGAAAAAGTCCGATAGGACTTTGTTGTCGGAAAATTTGAGAGCAGGAGATAAAACTTTGTCCATCGGAAAATCCGAGGGAAAAAGTCCGATGGAGCCTACACATGGTCGGACAAACATTTCCAAAAACATTGTCCGATAGGACATTTTCCGTTGTAAAATCTGACCGTGTGTACGGGGCATAAGAGTCTGCAAAAGACTTGAGACCGGGGCGGAGGTTCGCCTTCCAGCAGGACAACAACCCTAAATATACAGTCAGAGCTACAATGGAATGGTTTAGATCAAAGCATATTCATGTGTTAGAATGGCCGTGTCACAGTCCAGACCTAAATCCAATTGGGAATCTGTGGCAAGACTTGAAAATTGCTGTTCACAGACGCTCTCCATCCAATCTGACAGAGCTTGAGATATTTTGCAAAGAAGAATGGGCAGAAATGTCCTCTCTAGATGTGCAAAGCTGGTAGAGAGGGGCTGAATACAAAGGTACCCCACACTTTTCACATATTTGTAAAAAGAATTGAAAACGATTAATCATTTTCCTTCCACTTCAAAATTATGTGCCACTTTGTGTTGGTCTATCACATAAAATCCCAATAAAATACATTTACTTTCGGTTGTAACATGACAAAATTTGGAAAATTTCAAGGGGTATAAATACTTTTTTAAGGCACTGTATAGAAATCCTTTGGCAGGTAAAAGCTCTCCTATACAGTATGCATTTTCTCTGCGGATTTAGTTGTTGGACTTGAGTTGAGCTGTAAGACTGCACACCATGCCCCCTCCACTTTCTCTGCCAATGAAGTCGAGCTGAACACGTTACACAATTAGTTTGGAAATGTTACCTGAAATAGTTTCTTAATCACTTTGTTTTTCACCTTGTGGCCGGTTTAATGTGTTTTCAGAAAGAAAAGTGGAGCATGCTATAATCAAGACTGTTTAATCCACTGCCAACCCTGCAATATTTCTAGAACTTAGAAATGGCAGGGTGGAGGAGATAACATACCTGACTGCCAATTAGCGGCTTTTACTCGAAATTAAACTTCAGACTTCCAGGTAACACTTAAAGCGGTTCTACACTGTGTTTGACTTTTTTTTTTTTTTGTGTCTTATGTGCTGTAATGTGCTTTGCATAAATGTCACTCACCTGTTTGAGTTCTTGGTCTTCTTTCTTCTGTTTTTCGTCCGGAATGTGAACTTTTAAAACCTCTTCGTGACGGCTTCCATCTTCAGTGTGGGCAGCTGAAACCACACAGGGCCGTTTCTTCCGGGTTGCTGGCCCACAATCCACCTGTGTATTTTCGCCGATTTTGCGCGTGCGCAGTAACGGCGCCAACAGCTCAGGTTGCCATCACAACGGGCGGCGGCGCTAATCCCGCGAGATTTCGCCTCGGGACCCCCGCAAAGTCTCCTGGGATTGATCCCAGGAGACACAGCGAGATAGCCCACAAGACACAGCGCCAGGTCCCAGAAGACATTGCGAAGTAGAAGGAAGCGATGACGATCGACGCAGAGAGCCCGCCCACCGCCGCAGGGAGAAGAACACAGATGAAGCCATCATTCAAGGTAAGCTTAAAAGATGCAGAATTGAACCGTCAATTCTGTCATCTTACAGGATAGGGAAGCCTTAGAG